>OY992538.1:79452805-79785305 GCA_963921195.1 Pegoplata infirma | reverse complement strand
TAGAAAATATTTGCGATAAAAAAAATGTTCCTTGAAAAAAACTTTGAAAAATTTAAAAAATGGAGTCATATAAAATTTATATAAAACACTTAGAAAATATTCGTGATAAAAAAGTGGTGCTTAGAAAAAACTTAGAAAAATAAAAAATATGAAGTAATATGAAATTTTATATAAAACACTTTGAAAATATTTGCGATAAAAATATGTTCTTGGAAAAAACTTAAAAAAATTAAAAAATAATGGAGGCATATAAAATTGTATATAAAACACTTAGAAATTGGCAATGACGCATGGGACCAGGTGTTACAACATATAGTTATGTATGGCGATATCTTAAAAAATCGCACATCAAAATTTATTATATAAATTTATCTCCCAAGACATAGTGTCACACATTATCATATATGAAATAATATGACTATATAAAAGTATATAAGATCATATAAATTATTTTACTCGGGTACTAGGTATATAAAGTTTTAAATCTTAATATTTTAAACCGGCGTTATTTGTTGCTTTTTAAGAAGTTTTTCGTATGAAAACAAGATTTTTGTTGTACACATTTTATTTTTTTAGTGCATATTTTTAGGTTTTTAGTGCATATTTTAGATTTTAAGCGCATATTTTCAACTCATATTTTCGATTTTTTAGTGCATGAAAATCTCATCTCTAATAATAAGTGTATACACTAGTTTGGCACGAATTGTGACTTTTTTCGAATTTCGTCAATCGCCGGGAAAATTATGGTTCGTTTTGGTCTAAAAACTCTATGTTAAAATTTTTGGCCATATTGGACAAAATAAGCCAGTGCTTTGGGGGGTTAAAGTTTTGCCCCAAAAAAATTGTTCCCCATACAAACCAAACATTTTTTTTTTCGATTTTTTAATTTTTTTTGTTTGCTTATTATTTTGCTTGATTAGCTTATTAAGGACTAAAAAAAATCATTTTTGTGGGAAAAACCCTTCCACTTCAAAATTGAGTTCGAAAAAAAATAATTTGGGGCCGTTGCACAGTGCCACATTTGGCAAATCTAGGACGACAAAAATCCAATTTCAATTATATTGACTTGAAATTTGGTATAAATATTCGTTTTGACTTCGAAAATAACATTATGAAAAATATGGGAGGCCGGTTAAGGGCCACGCCCACTTTTTTAAAAATTTGTAATTTTGGTTACAATTTCTTTAAATTTGGTATATATACTCTCAATGACTGTAAAAATAATATCACAAAAAAGGGGGCGGTCAGACAACTGCCACGCCCAGTTTTTTAAAATATGTTTACAAAACATGTAAAAACAAGGTTTACATATCGCCCGACTGTAGTCTTCGTCGCAGACGGTCGCAAAAGTTAGCCATTGAAATAAGTACTATGGATATTGGTCAATATATCTGAAAAAGTCCGGCGACCAATACGGACCAAAAACAAAAGTTCTATTCCATCAAAAAAAAAAATAAATATATAATTTTATTTTCAAAAATTTGTATTTTGTTAAAAATTTAATAAAAAATAGAAAAATTTGTTTTAAAAAAAGAGAAAAGATATGACTTAAAGCATTTAAATATCCTTTAAAATTACCAAAACAGAGTGCATAAATATCTCTTTTTGTTGAAAAGTTACAACAGTTTAAACTCGACTTAATTTATACGAAATAATGTACACTAGTTACAGGATTTTACAAGATGCAACTTTATGCACCCACCTGTTAGTAACGAACAGAATTATCGTTCTTATATGATTATTTCCGTGCTATACCATACAAACATATCATGAAAATCGGGGAACTTTTTTTTTTATTTTTGTCATGCTGGATTGGCCAAATGTGACACTGTGCGTTGGGGCCTAACCTACTCTTTTATTTTAGTTTTGACTTAAAAGGATTTTAGCTGAGATGTTGCTTTTAATGATACATTAAGGGTGGGATAGTGTTGTGTGAGATTTTAAGCAGCAGTAATTGAATTCGCTAGAACCCCTCATTTTGTGAGGTTCGTAAAAAAAGTGTATGAGCCAAAAAATGGGGGATGTCGGATAGGATCTAGGGGTCGCTCATCGGGGTCAAAGTTGGGCGTACATGGGAAAAAATCCACAAAAAGCTCCACAACTCCCCTGATTTTGCCCCTAGAGGGGTCAAATGTGAGACCGGCCCCCATTATTTTTTCGCCCCAAACACTTTCGCTAAATATACCTAAGCCCTATCTCCTCTCCTTAAGGGGGCTCCCATACAAAGGTTGAATGTTAAAAAATATTTGATCCTACCTCTCTAGCTGTCCTAGAAGTGACCCTAGAGGAATCAAATGTATGACCGACCCCCTATATTTTTTCATCCCCAACATTTTCTTAGAACATACCTACCCTCTATCTTCAACCGTTAGGGTGGTCCCCATAAATTTTTTTTATTTTTTCTTAATTTTATTAAATCAGCTCCTACCGGTTCAACGGTGCTTCCTAGAGGGGTCATTAGCAAGACCGACCGCCATTTATTTTTAGCCCCCAACATTTCATCTGAAAATGCTAACTCCGTCTCTCCAATTCCTAAGGGGTCTCCCACACAAAATGACATTTTTATAAAATTTGCTCCTACCGCTCTAACTGGAGCAGGGATGACCCTAGAGAATTTAAATGTATGACTGACCCCCAATATTTTTTCAGCCCCAACATTTTCCCAAAACAAACCTACCCTCTATTTTTAAGCCTTAAGGGGGTCCCCACACATTTTTTTTTATTTTTTTATAAAATCAAAAGAAAGTTGCCCCCAATATTTTTTTTTAGCCCCAAAATTGTCCCCAAACAAACCTGTCCCTTATTTTTAAGACTTAATTCCTTAATTCCTCCAATAATTTTTTCCCCCTACTTTTTGTACCAACATACCTACGTCGTATTTCCACTTTGTTTGGGTAATATTTTTTCCTCTCCATTACGGCACAACACGTTGTTATAGTCCTCTATTAATTTTACCCCTCTTTCGGCAGCGTCGTTGAAAACATGTAATTGAAGTAATATTTGCAGCGCTTGCTGGTAGTCCTCACAATTTTCCGAAGTGTTTGGACCGGAACCAATGAAATTTGTTGTTAATCCGAAGCGTGCAAAAAATGTTGGTGTCTCTTATATTATAAGGTCTGGATTTACTTGTTTCGATTCTATGTTAATTATTTTCACACCTTCGAATCCAACAACGTGTACTGGATGGATGATCACGATCTTTGTTGCCACTTTCGCCGCTATTCCCCGAGTCATAATCTTCCCCGATATTATCGTCTTATTTTTCTTCGCTGCCTCCGTCGGATGATTCGTCCATCTTTTCGTCAGATAACTCTTCCTCCGTGCATTTGCCATTTTTCTTTTTATTTTGCAAGAGATATTCGAATCAAATAGTGCAACTGCTTCACCACTGAGATACCAAAGATGTCACAGAATCTCTTCTCCAATCGCTGAGACAGCTTATTAATTGAAGCATCGCTTTCAAAAAATTCAAATGATTATTTGGAGGTTCTATTGCTTTAGTGGCTCTAAACCAAAATTTCACGTAAATTGTTTTTGGTCAAACCTAAAACATTTTTAGGCAATATATGCCTTTTGCCATCCATCGAGCATGACTGATGGGTCCTGGTGGGCTAAAATGATTATTAGGAATATTTTCACCAAGGTATAATAAAAGAATTTCAAGAAACTCCTTGAAGTCGTCTCTGGGTTGCTTTTCCTTTATTTGAGCCCAACAAAACAACATTATGCAGTTTGGACTTGAGCTGGTATGTTGCCTGCCACATTCTTATCTTCTATGCCAGGACTGCATGGTTTGTCTTTTATATTTTCCCATTGCTCTTTAAAACGCTCAAACATTGGCACTCCTGGTCCAGACGTTTTGCCAAATTTAGTTTCAAACACTTCTTTTAATTGAAGATCATTAATATGATGTTTGCATGGCAGATATAGGGGGTCAGTCTGCATTTCCCGTCCCTAAGAGGCACTATGGGAGCGGTAAGAGCTGAATTTATAAATAAAAGTGTTGCTAAATATTGTACTTTTGTAAATTCTAAATACTCCAACGTTGAGTTCCAGTACCATTAGGAATTTGGTTTTGCTAGGGGGAGCACGCTTACAAAGTGGAAATACGCCGTAGGTATGTTCAGAAAAAATGTGGGGGGCAAAAACTAATGGGGGTAAGTCTGCATTCCCTTTCCCTAAGAGACACCATGGGAGTGATAAGATCTGATTTTCTAAAAAAAGTAAAAAATGTGTTGGGACCCCCTTAAGGCTTAAAAATAGAGGGTAGGTTTGTTAGGGGAAAATGTTGGGGCTGAAAAAATATTGGGGGTCAGTCATACATCTAACTTCTCTAGGGTCACCCCTGCGCCAGTTAGAGCGGTAGGAGCAAATTTTATAAAAATGCCATTTTGTGTGGGAGACCCCTTAGGTATTGGAGATACGGAGTTAGCATGTTCAGATGAAATGTTGGGGGCTAAAAATAAATGGCGGTCGGTCTTGCTAATGACCCCTCTACGAAGCACCGTTGAACCGGTAAGAGCTGATTTAATAAAAAAAATTAAGAAAAAATAAAAAAATGTATGGGGACCACCCTAACGGTTGAAGATAGAGGGTAGGTATGTTCTAAGAACATGTTGGGGATGAAAAAATATAGGGGGTCGGTCATACATTTGATTCCTCTTGGGTCACTTCTAGGACAGCTAGAGAGGTAGGATCAAATATTTTTTAACATTCAACCTTTGTATGGGAGCCCCCTTAAGGAGAGGAGATAGGGCTTAGGTATATTTGACAAAAGTGTTTGGGGGAAAAAAAAATAATGGGGGCTGGTCTCACATTTGACCCCTCTTGGGGCAAAACCAGGAGAGCTGTAGGGCTTTTTGTGGATTTTTTCCCCTCTTTGCCCAACTTTGACCCCGATGAGCGACCCCTAGATCCTATCCGACCTGCCCCATTTTTTGGCTCATGCATTTTTTTTACGAACCTCACAAAATAAGCGGTTCTAGCGTGTCGAAATCGAAAACTCGTGCACTATCCCACCCCTACTCAGCACGTCAAAAATATTCAGAAAAGTGAACTTTGGTACCAGAATCTCAAAGACAAAAAAAATATTTTTTTTTAAGAGAAAATACACCGTTTTTTTTCTGTCACTATCTTTCTGTTAATATTAAAAGTTCCAATGAAGTCTCCATCCTGAAAATTTAAACTTACTTAAGTAGTATAGATTATCCTTAATGACATATGTATATTTTTTCCAAAGTTTTAAAAATATCGTTTTTTGAGATAAAGCTCTCCAAAAATTAAGGTTAAAACAAGATTTTAAATGAATTAAACCCTTTTTCTAAAAAAAAAATCATAGAACATGCCATTCTAAATGCGGTCTTATTACCTATTACATGAAACTTAAATGAGACCTCTATCTTGAGTACTTTTTGAGATAACGGCGTTTACGTCAGAACACTTGTCAAATATGTGCCATTTTCACAATTTTCAAGAACCCATGTCTAGAATACTGGAATGACCAGAAGCCTGAAAAATTTGCACAGTCTCTTTTTTTTGTTAAAGTAAAACCTAGTACTGAATTTCATTAAATTTGGAGCGGTCAGGTCAACTCCTCGTTTGAATTGAGGTGTTTTAGCTGATTAATCATTTTTTTGACGCCTTAGAAAAAATTGGACCATAAAAAAAAACTCGAGCTAAGTTTTCAAAGCCCTTCGGGGGCTTTGGTCTTATAATTGTATACTTTTATTCCCATTCCGCAAATTTGTTGCACAGTGTTATTCGGCACATCCAAATTGTCTTTAAACTTGTTAATCGCAAAAAATTTCTTTGTTACAAACCGAATGACATATTTGTTTGCCCTCCACCCTCTACCCTCTTATTCTTAGTAGAGGGTTAAAAAAAAAATAAAACGCAACTGTGTAAACATTTGTTACTTTTTAATGACAATTTAAAAACAAAGCAAACATTAATCAACAAAAATTTTAAATCTGCCGAAAATAAAAATAAGAATTACTCACATGATTCGACAGATACACAGTTGGTGGGTATGGTGCATGACAAAAAATGTTGTTTACTGAAAAACATTTTAATTTAAAATAAACAATTGCAAAAAGAAATAAATTCAAATGAAAAAAGAACACATTTTACCTAATTTGTTATTATTTTTTGTATTCAAATTTTGTCTAAAACCACATTTTTATTACGTACACAAAGATACAAAAAAAAAAACTTATTTTCAATATTGTGTTTTGTTTTTAAGTGTTTAACCATCAAGAGACCACAATAAACTGACGTCAGTCACCGAGTAAAGTGTATGAAATTCAAAACAACTACAACAAAAAATACAACGAACAAAAACAAAAATCATACCGAATGTTAGACTTTTTAAATGAAACCAGGGAAAATTATAGCAACAACACAAAATTGAGAATACAACAAAAAAATTTACTCAAACACAAAAACAAAAAAATAAACAAAAAACTATACAAAAACAAAATATTTTGTTAAGAAAAAATAAACTAAAATCCTGCTTCAACTTAAACAAACAACAACAAAATGTTCAACTCTAAAAGATGAGTCAATAAAACAACAAATACAAAAACCTTGCATCATATTTCAAAAAGGATACATACTAAAAGAGCAAATTTTGCCCGACAAGGACAAAATTTTAAAGTTAGCTAGCAAAAACTAGTTGCACAATTTTTGCAGACATACATTTTAATGACAAGAGGGAACAAATAAAAATATTTTTTTAATTTATTCAACAATTTAAAATAGAAAATAAATTTGATTGCCATACATACGTAAGCGTATGAGTAATATTTCATTTATTTATTTGGTAATTAAAATCAATCATACGCCCCCATGTCTGGTTTTTAATAAAATACACTATGCAACATTATATTGAATCTTGGATGGCACCAAAAACAAATAATTAGTAGACCAAAATCCCCAAAGGGTTTTAAAAACTTAACTGTAGTTATTTTTTATGGCCCACTGAAGTTTTTAATTTTTTTTTTCAAAGACATTTGGAATAAGTCAAAATAAATGTACTACATCTTATTATTAGCTAAATATTGTTAAGAGATGCCTACAGTAAAATTTGAAGGCGGATAATTTTTAAAACATATTAACCCTTTATCTCTTAGTTTTAGGGATCATTTCAGTCCTTTTTCCCAATATCCTCATTAGACTGACATTTTTTGTATGGCAAAAATTGAAGGAATTCTGCTCTAGCAGAGCTGTAGGCTACCGGACGGGTCACAGGTTGCGGATAGTGAACGGCCTTTAGATATAAAGGTCAGCTGCGAATAAGTGATACTCATAAATAAGCAGTCCCGGACAAGCAGCGAGTGTGCACAACACTGACAAGGCGAGTTAATGCCGCCTTCAAATAAGCATTAAACTGCCAAATTTCCTCTATGTAGCGTTTTGACCCAGAGTGGGCGGCTACAAACATCCAGAAAGCAAGGGGAAACTACTGGATTTAAATATTCCCAAGAAAAAATCACACTTTATGAAATGTACAACATAAGCACACGGCCCTTAGTCTCCGGCACATCAAGGGTGCTAAGAATCCCCGGAGGTAAAAATAAAAATAAACAATATCTGAAAATTGGAACATGGAATATACAAAGTCTATATGATAACGGAAAATTTGCAAATACTATTCAAGAAATGAACCGAGTTAAATTAGATATCGTTGGCATAAGTGAAACATGGTGGCCTGACGTTGGTGAATGTTTCAGTCATGGGGCTAAATTCTACTATTCTGGAAATAAAACTTCAAGACACAGAAATGGCGTAGGACTCATAGTCAATGCTGAAACTGCCAAATGTGTTTCTGAATTTATCCCTCACTCAGACAGAACTATGCTTCTAAAACTAAATGCAAAACCTGTAATGCTGATTATAATACAAGTCTATGCACCTACATCTGAAAGTTCCGATCAAGAAATTCAACAATTCTACAAGGAAATAGCAGAATTACTAAAACTGTCATGGGTGACTTTAATGCCAAAATTGGTAATGGAAGAGTTGGCGACATTATTGACCCAAATGGTCTAGGAACTAGAAACGAGCGGGAGACTTACTAGTTGAGTTCTGCCAAGATTTCAACCTGAAAGTCATGAACACTTGGTTTTGCTTACCCAATAGAAGATTGTATACTTTGAAATTTCCCCAAGATAACAACAACAACATAGTCAGAAATCAAATTGATTTTATTTTAATTAACAAAAGATTTTCATCCAGCATTCAAAAAACAACCACCTATCCCGGAGCAGACATGCCAAGTGATCATACCTTACTAGCAGCTACAATCAGATTAAAACTCTCAAAAGTTAAACGCCCAAAAAATAACACCAACTATAATCTTGACCTTTTAAATATAACAGAAACAAAATCCAATCTCTGCGCAGAAATTAATGACCAGCTACAAAACATTAATGCTGAAGCTGTGGACATCGAGAACTTGTGGAAACAAACTTCAAGTATTCTTACTGAAACATCCTCCCGGATACTTGGGTCCAGAAATCTCAAACGTAAACAATGCTGGATGACCGAAGAAATACTAGATCTCATGTCAGAAAGACAGATAAATAAAAATGTAAACCATAATGAATACCAACGACTCAACAACCTGATTAAGAATAAATGCAAGCTAGCAAAGAATGAATGGTTGCATCGTCAATGTGAAGAAATTGAAGAGCTACAACGAAAACACGATGACTTCAACTTACACAAAAAAATCAAAGAACTTTGTGGAACACATAAGAAGGACATTCCATCATCATTAATAGATGAAAATAATATGGTCATAACGGAATCTAAAGAGAGACAAAAAGTACGGGAAAACTACATAAAGAATCTGTTTGATGATTGCAGTAGATCTCACTATACTGAACCCATTTCCCAACATCTCACAGGCCCCTCCATAACTAAAGATGAGGTAAGAAAAGCTGTCAACGCATCGAAAAACAAAAAAGCTTCTGGTCCTGATGATTTGCCAACCGAAATAATTAAACTTATAGAAGAAGACAACCTAGATTTCCTTGTCAAATTGTTTAATCATATTTATAGCACCAGTATCTACCCAAACACTTGGCTACAATCCACCTTTATTACCATCCCAAAGAAAAATAACCCGAGATCGTGCAATGAATATAGACTAATCAGTTTGATGAGTCACGCATTAAAGATTTTCCTCAAAATAATTCACAACCGCATTTACAACAAATGTGAATCGTACATGGGTAGAACGCAATTTGGGTTCAAAGCAGGAACTGGTACACGAGAAGCTTTGTTCTGTATACAAACGCTGATACAAAACTGTATGGATGTCCGATAGGAAGTATTTTTATGTTTTGTTGATTATGAGAAAGCGTCCCAGCAAAACTTTGGTTGAGTTGAGTTGAGTTGAGGGTGGGTTGTACAAGCCTAAAAAAATAAGTGAATTCCTTTTTTTTTTTAGGCAAGTCCATGGCGCTCAGACTTAAAATAGTCCATTGTACCGTACCCTGAAAAGATAGATTAAGTAAGGGTGAGAAAAGGTTGAGAAGAAAAAGAAAGAAAAGTGCTTGTTCAGAATTTCTCAGTTGCTTTCACAAACTTGAGAAAATCAGACAAGGGAAGTCCATGGACCGTGTCCATAGACAGATTATCAGAACCCAATATCCGCAGTCTAGCCCTTGAGAATGCTGGACAACAACAGACGTAATGTTCAGTTGTGTCATCATCCTCAAGACAAGCCACGCATAATGGGTCTGATAAGACACCTAACCTCGTCATATGACGAGCACAGGCATTGTGTCCCGTAATTAGGCCAGTAAGTCTGCGACAGTCTATTCTACTAAGGCTGAGTAGATAGTTAGCCACTTTCTTGTCTGGCTTAATCACAAAACGTTTGGTATTCTTGCATGCCAACTCATTTGACCATCTTTCCATGAAAGTTTCTTTCATATGAGAGTTGATCCAACGCATCAGCCATGTCAAGCCAATACCAATTTGAGGTTCCGGATTGTAAGGAATTGTATCAGAGCCAAGATTTGCCAAAGAGTCGGCAATCTCGTTTCCCCGTATTCCCCTATGACCCGGAACCCACAGAAGACTGACGCTATTCCCACATGAGACCTCATTGAGTCTGCGTCTACATTCCTGGACAATTTTGGATGAAGTGATTGGAGATTCAAGTGCAATGAGCGCAGCCTGGCTGTCACTGCAAATACTGATTCTCCTATTACTCCATCTGTTCCCAATTATCCAGGTCGCTACGTCCAAAATAGCAAATATTTCGGTCTGAAAAACTGTAGCCATTTTTCCCATAGCAATATAGCATTTGGTCGCATCGTCCAAATACCAGCCAGACCCAGAGCCATTTAAGTTACTGGATCCATCCGTGTAGAAAGTATCCGTGTAATTTTCCAGTAGGTCTGCTGGGTTTCCCCAGTCTTCCCTACTCGGAAATATTACAGTAAACTTCCTACCAAACTCGATGCAAGGGGTTGTACTGTCCAAAGGCATAGAAAACATCGGACAAAGTTCCGATAGCCTATTGAACAGACGACCATGTCCCACATTGTACTCCCCATGCCATGTTCCGCTTTTGCGGAGCCTGCACAAAGATTTCATGGCTTCACCTTGAATATGTAAGTCCAAGGGAAGCAAATCCAACATAGCGTCTAGAGCTGCGCCTGGGGTGGTGCTCATGGCACCAGTAATTCCCAAGGCAGCCGCTCTTTGTAGTCCGTTTAGCTTGGATCGAATAGTCTTCACCATCGTTCTCGGCCACCAGACTACCGCCGCATAAGTCACAATAGGTCTAATTACAGCTATGTACATCCAATGTACATAAGCAGGTCTTAGACCCCATGTCTTTCCAAAAGCTCGCCGACACTGCCAGAAAATCCGAAGTGCCCGTGAAACTTTTTGTTCAACATGTTTTGTCCACATTAGTTTACTATCTAGGGTTACCCCTAAATACTTAACTTCTGTGGACAGTTGAAGAGTTATGCCCTTCAACGTAGGAAGCTGAAGACCCTTATGTTTGGTTCTTCGCGTGAACAACACGAGTGTTGTCTTATTTGGATTGACAGACAATCCATGTCGATTGCACCAGTTGTCCATCAAGTCAATAACGGTCTGCATTTTCTTGCATACCAAGTTAAGTGACTTTCCGGATACCAATGCGCACACATCGTCAGCGTATGCCTGTATGTGTACACCTAGAGCTTGTATTTCAACCAAGAGTGAGTTTACCACAAAACACCACAGCAAAGGAGAGAGAACACCCCCTTGGGGGCAACCTCTACTAACCTCAACCGTTACTTTTGTGCCCCACTCATCCTCAGCCGTCAACAATCTCCGGGAGAGCATAGAATGAATCCACTTGACTAGAACTGGATCCACGCCATGCAATTCAGCCGAAGTTTTCATAGAATCGAAAGTAGCATTATCAAAAGCGCCCTCAATATCAACAAAAACACCCAGAGTATAGTCTTGTTTGTCAATGCCCTTCTCAATATTGACCACAAGATCGTGAAGTGCCGACTCACAAGATCTACCACTCTGATACGCGTGTTGCTGACTATTTAGGGGGCATTCGATTAATGCTACTGACCTAATGAATTTCTCAACCATTCGCTCAAGACTTTTCAGTAGAAAGGATGATAAACTGATTGGTCTAAAACTTTTTGGCAAGGTATAGTCCTCCTTCCCAGGTTTGGGAATAAAAACAACCTTGACATCGCACCAAGATGACGGAACATACCCATAAGCCAGGCTGGCTCTGAAGATATTTTTAAGAACCTTCATTTCCTTAACGGACAAACAGTCTCATAGCAGTCAGTTAAAGTTTTACCCAATTTCTCAGACTCCACTTCAACCGACCCTATACAACTAGGTATTGGGATGGGACGTAATCTTTGATGTAGTAGTTCCTCAAATCTTTTCCAATCCGCTTTTCGAGGGTTTCGGCCCTGTGGGATTGTTGGTTTATCAATCCCAAGCCTAAACTCGATGTAGCGGTGGTCCGACAAGGATACCACATCAAGAACACGCCAATCCCTTATCATTGTACTCGCCTTACTGTTAGATAAGGTAAGATCAATGACCTGTTGTCTTCGTTGAGTGACAAACGTTGGAGAATTTCCAACATTTTGAATTACCAGATTTGAAGACAAGATGAAGTCCAACAATTTGTTACCTCTAGAGTTGCACTTTGTGCTACCCCAGATGATATGCTGAGAATTGGCATCGCATCCAATAATCAACCCAAAGTTGTTGGCCTCCGCGTATCGTATGACTCTAATTAACTCCTCAGAAGGCGGGGGATAAATAGAATCATAGGGCAGATAGGCAGATACAACAATAGTCTCTACCACTTTACCCTCTATACGAAATCGTACACTAATTGCAACGACGTCTTGGCAACAAAATTGCCTCAACACCGAGCTCTCGATTGTCCTAGGGACAACCATACAGGCCCGTGGCCGCAGTGATCCTGTGTCATACAGGATTGATCCCCATCTAATCATACTTAAACCACAAACTCGTCCTTTGACAAACTTTGGTAATGGGTAGTGATTATATAACACATTACCAGGTAATGTATATACCTTATTTGTAGCATTATTTAAGGATGTCTTACCAAACATTTGTTCCACAAAGTATTATTTTAAAGTGAAAAATAATGCATTACTAATAATTTGCTACGTAATGCATGATTATTGGAAAAATGTATTTCATATTTATTATTTCTAAACATTATATCATGGATGATTTATATTTGGTTACATTATGTATTATTTGAAAGTTTGAAATAATGCATTATTTATAATTAAATGCATAATGCATTACAATAACATAAAAAATAATTATTTTATAAAAAAATGCATAAGTTTAAACTAGAGATGGGCTCACGACAAGAAATTTCTAACGACACACACTCACTAGCATATTATATCTACTTACACTCACTTACAACACGTGAGTAAATTTAATACAAAATTACTTTTTCACTACTCGTAACACCTTATATATTACGTTCTGGTATGCTATATTATATACCTTACTCGTAACCTATAAAATATCATATATTTTACACCTTACTGGTATTCTTCGTTATAAATTTATGACTTATTTTATACCTTACTGGTATTCTATGTGATAATGTGGATGCATTACTTTGAGTCTCATCGCCTGTTAAAATCATCAATGCTGCAATGTATAAAATAAGAGATCATATACCTTATTTTATACCTTATTTGGTAATCTAAGTTTTGCTGGGGTTTGACAATGTTAAACACGACAAACTTCTTGAAATATTACAACGAATAGATATTGACCAAAAAGACGTTCGCTGTATAAAAAACCTGTATTGGAACCAAACAGCGCACATAAGGAACAAAGATGGTATTACAAATGATGTACATATAAAAAGCGGAGTACGGCAAGGATGTATTCTCTCTCCTCTACTTTTTAATCTCTATGCAGAAGCCATATTTGATAAAGCTTTACATGAGATAAATAAAGGTTAAAAGTAAACGGAGAATTCATAAATAACATTCGATACGCTGATGATACTACCTTAATATCTGATAACATAAGATTTCCAGTTTCTTCTCCAAACCATCAATTTGCACAGCAATGCTTACGGCTTGAAAATCAACATTAAAAAGACCAAGATGATGATAGTAAGCAGAGACAAGACACCATATCTCAATGCTCACTTAAGAGTAAATAACACATTAATAGAACGAGTAAACAGATTTAAATATTTAGGTGCTTGGCTCACTGAAGACTGGTCTGCGGATATGGAAATAAAATGCAGAATTGAAATGGCAAGAACCGCATTTCTAAAGTACAGAAAAATGCTATGCAGTCGTGAAATAAATATCAACATTCGTCTTCGAATGGTAAAATGCTACATATGGTCGATATTACTCTACTCAATGGAATCATGGACGCTAAAAACATCACACATGAACAAATTAGAAAGTTTTGAAATGTGGACATACCGAAGGCTTCTTAGAGTATCATGGACCGAACATGTTTCCAATACAGAAATTTTACAGAGATTAAATACGGAACGTCAGCTACTTCTTGCCATTAAAAAACAAAAAAACTGCATATTTTGGTCATATGATTAGAGGATCAAAATATGAACTTCTTCAACTTATACTCCAAGGCAAAATTGAAGGATGGCGTGGTATTGGCCGTTTACATCCTGACAAGGATACGCACCTAGATAGAGAGGCAAATTTTTATTCTCTTTGGCCTAAACCTTATGTGGTACAAATTTGAGGTCAATCGGATTAAATTAACCCGTGGCACAGATGCACTTTTTTTGTCAGAATTACTCTGCAGCCTTCAATTCTTAACCGATTTAAATTATTTTTTATTCTGCTTGTAGCTTATTAAATTTCGCATCGAGTTATGCAGCCAGAATTTTCAATTCATTTTTTTTAATCTGTTTAAATAAGACTGCGAAAGTCAAAAAAATGTGTTTTTTAGTAAAACGCTGAAAAGTTTACGGATCAAAATGATTATTGGCTTAACTTAACGGTTTTTATAATAGCTTTCATAGTTTCACAAGTCGCAAAAATGCAAAAATTGAGTTTATTTATGGCTGTGTTGATTTTTTGAATAGCAATAGCTGTACCAATTTTCCTTAGTACTTATCGCATGGTAATGATATTAATCGCAAAATAATGCTACGAAAGTCAATTTGTGTATTTAATAAGAAGGAGAAAAATGTGTGATAGAAAGGTGCATTTTAAATGCACTTTTAAGCTGCATTTTTCAAAAATGCATTTTTGGCTTAAATTAATATTACAATTAATTTAAGCCAAAGTCACTTGAATCCGTTTATTTTTGAACGTTTTACAGCCAAAAAACTAAAAAAATCACATTTTTTACTTTCGCGTTAAAAATTAAATAGATTAAAATAATGATCTTAAAAATCGGGCTGCATAAGTCGATGCGAAATTTAATAAGCTACAAGATGCAAAAAAACAAAATTGAAATCGGTTAAGAATTGAGGGCTGTAGAGTAGGTTAGGTTAGGTTAGGGTGGCGGTGCCAGATGGGCACTCCGCATAGACCAATTGGTCCATAGCGATACCACAAAACTTTTTCCGCTTATCGATGTAAACTAAATACATTGACCTTCATTGCGAATTGTTTCAAGCTCTTCAGGTCTATCCTCGTAATTTCCTCTAAAGTCTCGAACTGTGAACTTCCTATAATTGATAGTCGAGTTCGTGCCAAAGCCGGGCAGTGACACAGGCTGTAGAGTAATTCCCCAGCAAAATTTTCGGTTGCAAAGAACCGATTGTTCAACAACTTATACTTCCCTAGAACTTGTTCTAATTCTTGTGCAACACCGATTCTTTTTACAAAGGGATTGTCCCAAAAGCAACAGGTGTTTGTAAGCAAAATTAGAACATATTTTTGTTCCTCGGAATCGGTTCTAGAAGTAAAATTTGGAACAGAAATGAGAATTAAAGAAATATTTTGAATCTGCAAACAAAAGTAAAAAACATAATATTATTAGTATTTGACCCGACCCAGACAATCCTTTGTTTCAACAATTTTCACGATTATATCCTGCTATTTTAATAGAATTTCGTGTTTTTTTCTTGGTTAACAAAAATGGTTTGATATTTATTTTTTAATTTTTTGACACATAATTTTTTTTTTTAATTCCTGAGAACCAAAATGTTATGAAACTTTGATTGCAGAGAACAAGCTTCACAATAATTTTCACTTAACTTGTTCTGAATAATTAAAGTGTAATAGTGTTTGGTTACCGAAGAACCTGTTCTAGAACAAGTGTTGTCAGAATAGGTTCTGAAAAATTTTCCTGGATCTGACAAAAAAAAGTGCATCTCGCCCCACTGTGCGTGGCCCCGGCGATCAAAGTTTTGGATTTTTAAAAATTTAAAAAATAAAAATTTGTCTTGCGACACATCACATTTATTAACTTTGATGCTCTTAATAGAAATATCAAAAAAAAATCGATAGAATGGTTTCGAGACAGGGATGTTAAGTTGGTAAAATTTTACTTTTTTTGGTACATTTTGGCTTCAAAAGTACCGCGGTACTATCGCAACTCATTTGGTACAATTTAAACATTTCCAATTTTTTTCTCTATAACTCATCGAAATATCGGTTTACTTAAAAAAAATTCTTACAAGGAAACTAACGCTAGACCGATTTACACCATAAATGAGACACTTCTTAGTTTTTGTTTTAAAATGTTTAAAAGTAGTTTTCAAATGAAATTTCTATAAACAAGTCTTAATTTTAAAACAAATTTTATTGAGACAAATTTTCAGATGTTAAAAATTTGTTTTTATAGAAAATGTCTCAGAATTTGACACTTGATAAAATCCTACTCACTTTTATCAAATAAAAAGTCTCAGAATTTTTCAAAGAAGTCTCAGTCATAAACAAAATCTAAACTTTTTATTTGTAAGTACAGATCGAGCACGGGCTCTAATGATATTTGTTATAAGGTTCAAGTTGAAAAAATGCAGAAGAACAATTGAATTTCTAAAAATTATATACATTTCTGGTATTTCCCATACCGGTTTCAAACACCCCAGTTAGTGTTATCATTAGTAGGATTTTAAATGTCGGTTTGTCTTGTTAATGAAAACTGTTTTTTATATATGTGAAAAAGTTTTCATTAACAAGACAAACTGACATTTAAAATCCTACTGATGATAAAACTAACTGGGGTGTTTGGAACCGGTATGGGAAATACCAGAAATGTCTATAATTTTTAGAAATTAAATTTTGCTTCTGCCTTTTTTCAACTTGAACCATAGAGAAACATAGAGGCGAAGGCGAAAAAAAAAATATTGCTATCTTTTTCAAATTTCTTACACATACATTGTCGATGTGAATTCACAACACAATACATGTTTACAAGTTGTACTTTGTATACATGTATACAAGTTGTACTTTGACAACTCAATTTTTGACGCCTTCGCCTCTATGTATACTCTATGACTTGAACCCTTATAACAAATATAATTAGCGCCCGTGCTCTATCTGTACTTACAGAAAAAATAAAATTAATGACAAATATGTCGCCATTAGGCACGTCTCCGAAACAGAAAATGCAAATTCCTTCATTTGTATCTGCAATTCCAGATCATGTTGGCAACCCTTGCGAAATAATGTAATATGCTATTTACATATACCCCGAAATCCACATAAATTTGGATTTCAAATCCAATTAAAATCTATACCGTTTACATATGCTTTTTTGACATTTAGCGGGATTTTGTTTGTACTAACTCTGTATTTTCTTTTGATTTGTGTACAGGGTTGTTAGTTGGAAATTACCCAATTTTATAAATATTTCTAAAAACAATGATTTTTCTTTGCCGGAGCCAATATTTGCAATCCCACTAGTATATGTTGGGACCACAATATCAAAGAATGTGTTTTTATGTAGAGCTGCTTCTTTAAATGCAAGAAAATTTACATTTTTGCCAAGTTTGGGGCCGCCACCATTAAGTGTTTTTCTTGGCTGTAGGCAAAATCGCCCAAAGAAAAATGGCCCAAAAAAGAAAACGAAAATTCGCCCAAAAATTTTTCATACAAATTTGGGTCATATTTCGTATGAAAAATTACCCAACATTTTTGGGCAAATTTTCATAGTTTTTGGGCAAAATTTCGAAATTAAAAATTGGGTGATTTTTCATTACGAAAAATTACCCAAAAATTATATATGAAAAATTGCCCAATTTTATTTTGGTTTCATTTTTTGTCAAAATCTTAAAATGTCAAAACTGAAATATGTATGTCACAATAAATCAGTATATTATTATTTTTAGAAACAGAAAACGCATATCGATTTTTTTTTTTGTAAATTATATTTTTAACTAACCAAGAATAAGCTGAAGCAAAACCGTTCCGTTGTTGCTAACATACAAAGGCCCTGGTGGGAATCGAACCCAAAACCCCTGCTCGTACATGCAGATTACCACGCTATTTATTAATCTATCGCAGCGCAGTAGAAAATCAAAAGTAATGAATTTATAAACAGCATGCAACTCCGATGAAAGCGCCGCAGGCGAAAAATTTTACCAACAAATTTTAACAAAAAATCGCGCGATTTTTTGTTAAAATTTGTTGGTAAAATTTTTCGCCTACGGCGCTTTGATCGGAGTTAATTCCAATTTTTTTTATTTCTTTAAAATTTAAGTTTCACACTTAAAACTTTTACATCAATTACTTATGCATTTTACGGGATGTATTCTCAAAACAACGATCTATAAAAATAAATAATAAGCACGTAACCTATGGTCTTATCTTAAAAGTTTTTGTCTTTGTCTTAAAGTGACTTTGCGTAGCCGGCCTTTGGCCGGGCTTAGGGATTACAAACTCCATACCTTACACCCACCCTCTCCGAAAAAATGTGCTTTGGAAAAAATGTGTTAGAAAAAATATTTTTTTATTTTATTTTGGGCCATTTTTCATTTCGTTTTTGGACTTTTTTTCGTTAATTTTGGGCGAAGTTTCGTATTTTTCTTTTTGGGCCATTTTTCATATTTTTTGGGCGATTTTACATTTGGGTGATTTTTCATAAAATTTTTTGGGCGATTTTTCTTTGGGCGATTTTGCCTACAGCCGTTTTTCTTTGTTAGGAAGACCAAATTGGTCAACTAAATTGTGCGTTTACCATTTGCAATGGTAAATTTTAAATGAAACATTGTTAAACATTGTTTTCATTAATCTTTTAATAGTTTTAAAAAAATAAATTTTAATTGTTTTTTTACTTAATAAAAAACAACAACAGCTGATAAAAAATCGTGTGCAGCGTTGTAAAAAAAGCAGTTGGGATGATTATTTTGGGAAAACCCATAGTTGTACAATTAAGTAGTAGAAATTTTTTGGGATTTTAATTTGCGATTTTACGATTTTCCCAAAATCCAAGTTTTTTTTTGTATGGGATTTGACACTTGAAATCCAAAAAAGTAATTGGATTTACTTGGATTTTCATTGAAATCACATTTTTTTTGGATTTCGAGGTATATGTAAATAGCATATAAGAGACAAAAGAGTTGAAAGAAAGTATGAAGTTAGGTTGAGATTGAGATTGCTAGAAATAGAATTGTAGTGTTGGAAACTGTCAAAATTTATTCTGTAGAAACTACAAATATTCATATATATAAAAAACAGTTTTCATTAACAAGACAAACCGACATTTGAAATCCTATTGATGATAAGACTAACTGGGGTCACCCCAGTGGGGTGTTTGAAACCGGTATGGGAAATACCAGAAATGTCTTTAATTTTTAGAAATTTAATTTTTCTTCTGCATTTTTTCAACCCTTATAACTTTTTACAGTTCGACCTCGATTAACCGTGATGGTCGGCTCCGGAAGCTTTCCGAATAAAAATTTTCACGGTTAATAAAAACACTACTGAAAAATTTTGAAAAAAAAACTTGATGCGACTGGGACGCGACCTTAAGTTTGAGTTGAGGGTGGGTTGTACAAGCCTAAAAATAGGTAAATTTTTAGGCAAGTCCATGGCGCTCAGACTTAAAATAGTCCATTGTACCGTGAGTTAATTGCAATTGTTTTAGTGTTCACAAATCTGGTCTCCAAACTTTTCCACCACATCTTTCAACTTAAACGATTTTCCAGTTGAAAATATATGTTTTAGATTTCAGACATGTTTATTCCAAAAAAGTTTCCTGATTTTGAAATTTTTCTGAGTCATTTGCTTAAAGAGAAAGTTTGTCATGTCAGCCTTACCACATAAAAATAAAATAAATTTAAAATTGACTTTTAATTTAATTTCCATACAAATTGTTTTTGTTTTTAAAATCGACTTTCAACAAATGTGTAGAAAATTTCAAATTTCAAATAAAACTTTTGTTAAAATAGACTTTTTATTTTTCTTTGATACGGACCTATGATTCTGACACATTATCCCAATAAAAATAATTCTGAGGTTCTGAGGTATTTTGCATTTATAGATTCTGATATACTTTCATATTAAAAATTCCCATATATTTATGCAACTTTCCCACCAAAAAATTCCTAAATTTTGAAAAAGTCTTCATATAGAAAAATTCTTTGATTTAGTGACTTTTTCCCTATCAAAAACTCCTATGGTTCCGAAAAAATCTAAGATACCGAAACGTTCTTTTTACTCTTAAATTTTCTTGTTTTGAACAACTATTCTTTAGAAAGTACCTGAGAAATTAAAGACTTAATTGCTTTTAAAATTTTTTGAGGTAATTTCCTAAATTCTGAAAAAAATTTCTATAGAAAAGAATAGTTTTTTGAGACTCTTTTACAAAGAAAAAGTCTTATGTTCTCAAACAATTTCTGAGATAAACAAATTCCGAGAAGCTATGAAATTTTTCCTACAAAAAATTTTAAGATTCTAAGACATTTTTCCTATAGAAAAGGTCTCAGCTTCTGAAACATTTTCCCAAAAAATCTTAGCAAAATTCCCAAATTATTACTATAAATAAGTTCTTAAATTTTTCCTATAGAAAAATTCATAAATTTTTCGTACAGAAAAATTCCCAAAGTTTTCATTTAGAAAAATTCCAAAAATTGTTCGTCTAGAAAAATTCAAATGATTTAGTCTAGAAAAATTATTGTATTTTTTCTAATCTAAAGAAAATTTGTAATGTTCCGAGACTCTTATCCAATGTTGGCAATCGATACCTTTTAAATACCGTTATCCGTTTCAAAACCCTTTAAATTGAATACCGGTACCAATACCAATACCGAAACTCAGTTTTGGTATCGGATACCGGTATCCAAAAACCTTTGTCTTCGGTACCGGTACGTACCGGTATTGAAACGGTTTTTCCTAAAAAAACATGTTTTTTTTTTACAAAAAAAAAAAAAATAATAGAAAATGTAAAAAAACATGTTTTTTTTACAAAAAAAAAAAAAAATTAATAGAAAATTTTTTATTTTGGTTTTTGTAAATGAAAAATCGTAAATCTTTGGGCACCCACATCGAGGATTAAGTAAAAATTTCCAAAAAAAAATCATACTTCAACCGCTATGCGGGAGCAGAAGAAAATTATTGATTTTCACGAAATTTTTTTGAAATCATTTAGACTCTCAATAGAAACTTTCTGAACCCCTTAGAATAGTTTAGTTTTTTTGGAGATTTTTATTTAATCCGCGATGTGGGTGCCCAAGGTTTTTTTTTGATATTTATAGGACTTTGTGGTTCAAAAATTATTAACAAAACCGTGAATTTCAAATTGGTTTTACCTTTAGTTCACGTGTTGAAAAACGTCAGAAAATTTTTTTACAAGGTATTTTTGTCACTCACAAATATTTTTACAATTAAGCAAAAAAAACTTACACTTGAAAAAAATTTTACACTAAAAAAAAATGTTTAAATTTTTTTTTTTCAAAAATGACTAAAAAAAGTTTTTTACTCAAAATAAAATATTTCTAATCAAAATTGTTAATTTTTTTTTTAAGTTAGAAAACTAACTAAAAGGGCACCGTGGATATTCATGGGTTCGGCTAAGTCGAATTTAACTCTTCTACTTTTTTTACGTATTTTTTTTTTACTTTTCTTTAACAAATGAAACATTTTTATGTCAGAATAACTTCAAAGTCCTGCACTTTGATCAAGGGGATAAGAAAATTACAGTTTTCTCGGTCCGCCCCCTTCTGTAAGTGTGGTCCGGCAACGTCCCCGCCGACCCCCTAGAAAACGCTATTACATTTTTAACGGCATTTTAGCAAAAATGCTAAAAATAAATACGCAAATACGTGTTTTAGTATTTAAATTAAAAAAAAATATATATTTTTTTTTAAGTTTTTATGCGTTTTTTATATTTTTAGAATTTTTTTCGATAATACCGGTACGTACCGGTATCGACGCACTGTGGTCAATATTTTGAGATAGCGGCCAAAACTCCATTTGGTTTTTGTTCTCCGATTTTAAAGTTATTAGACTCATATGAAAGTAGACAGTAGTAAACCTCGGGAGCCAAAAAATTAGATCTCTATTTCAACTATTTCACTGAGAACAGGGTGGTCCAAAATGGGCTTTTTCAGAATTTAGTAAATTTATGATATTTTTAGTTAATTTTTAATGTTTAAATGATCATAACTTTTTTGTTTTTCAAGATTTTTGGACGAAATGAATTTTGTGTTGTAACTTAACTTATTTCCTATTACTGGTAAAAAAATTTAAGCTCTACTGTTTTCAAAACAATTTAAATATTTTTTTTAAAAAAGCTCAAATTTCTCGGAAATTTCCTACTTCATAGAGCACAACTCCTGTGAGTCAAGCTGAGTCAAAACACAAATTTACTATTTTGTAGTCCTAACTCTCCCCTACATTCCTATATATACATGTCCATGCATCGGGACTGCACTTTTTGACCTACAGCAATTTTTCTGACCCAAGGTAAGATATTCGGTACAAATGCACGTCATATTTTTTGAGAAGTTATTTGTATGTGAAAGTGGCTATTATGCATATATTTTGATGAAATTTTGTACAAGAGTTCTTATTGACCCAAGAAATAATTCTGTTGAAATTAGGAGAAGTTTGCCCATATTTGGGCCTAGTCCACATAGAAGGGTGTATCAAAATTTTGACAAAAATGACAATAGAACTCTCAAATTATGTGGTATCTGGCAATTCATTTGGAAAAGGTAAAAAATGATTTTATTGCCATCTAATATTACATAACTTAAATACCTGAAAATTGCAAATAAATTTAAAACCAATGGTAAAACCAAGTACCTGTTAAGTTTAAAAATTGCAGCATGACTTTAATTTCTAAATGGGGATGTGATGGGTCCTCTGGCCAGAAACAATACAAACAATTTAATCATGATTTCTTTCGTTCCATTACGTTTAACAAAAACTTATATTGGTTCAGAGCCGTCAACTAGTAGAGCTGCAGAGATAGATGTATGGAAGAATGAAATTCCCTCGTCAACAAAATTTTGTAGACCAATAAAGTTTGCTTACAAAAAAGAAACTAAAGATGTCATAACTGAAGAAGTTGGCAAAATAAGAGATGAAATTAAAGAACTTCAACCAGTGATATTTGAATTTAATGACCAATGCATCGAAGTTAACTTTAAAATGTCACTTACAATGATCGATGGAAAAGTTGCACAAGCTTTAACCGAAACAAAGTCTTCGTCATGCTGCACCATATGCCAAAAAACATCAAGTCAATTGAGCCAACCACCAACACAAGACGATAGTTTTAATGAAGCATATGAATTTGGAATGTCACCTCTTCATGTTAGAATTCGTTTTATGGACCATATTCTTAAATTGGGATACGATTTGGAATTTGGCCCGTTAGGCGAAACAGTGAGAAACAACAAAGAAAATTTGGAAAAAAGAAAGCAAAAAAAAAAAGATATTCAAGAAAAATACCGTGAGATAGGCCTTATAATTGACCAGCCATAGCAAGGAGAAGGAAATTCTAATGATGGAAACACAGCAAGGAGATTTTTTTCCAATCCAGAAACTGCAGCTTCTATAACTGGAGTAGATTATGATTTAATACGACGATTCCAAATCATATTAGAAGTTTTAGCATGTAGATAGATGCAAAAAAATTTGATCAGTATGCTAATGAGACAGCAACCCTTTATAACTAAAAATATTCTTGGAGACATATGCCAACCACAGTTCACAAAATTTTGTTCCATGGGGAACAAATAATTCAGCACAATATCCTTCCAATTGGAGATCTCTCAGAAGAAGCGCAAGAAAAAAGGAACAAAGACTACAGATTCTTTCGCGAGCACAATACAAGAAAAATTTCCAGATATTGTACTAATGAAGATCTTATTAATATTTTGTTGTGCACATCAGACCCATATATGTCCAGTATTCGACAAAAATGGAAATCAACCTCATTAGAGTTAGATGAAGAAGCTAAACAACTACTGCAAAATGAAAATCAAAGCTATTTGGAAGAAATTTTTACTAATATTGTTTTATTAATACTAGTTTAAAGATTATAATTTGTTTCTAATTTTAGTATAAATTTTTATTAATACATTTAAATAAAATATATGAGGAGTTCTGGCTAAGACTTAAATTTTGAGGTAAAAAAGATGTGATTTTTGTTTTGATGGCACATCGATGAAAGTTGGCATAAATATTAGAAGCTATTTAAGAATAAGAAATTCGTTCGCGTCAATTAAATCGCGCAAGGGGGTCAAAAGTTATGGCGGTTTTAAGATTTAGCGGTTTTAAAAAATCTTAAAAATATTTTAAATATTTTTTTTCTACACATTTGTTGCATGCGTTATTAAAACATTCCAGGATATATCATTTCTTCTAAAATATATGATATTAATTTAACCCATTAATGACCAAACGATTTAAAAAAAAAATATCTAAGTACCTAAAATCGCGATTAATTCGCGGTAAAAGAAAAGTTTCACAATTTTTTATAACATATTTAGGCAATGCGCGTTGGTATTACTGAAAAAAAAATCACGGAAAATCGTATCATTGTAACAGTGTTTAAAAAAATCGGTGATGCTTTTTTATAACAAGAAAATTTAATATGGTCCAAAAAATCTATAATCATCAAAAGTTTTTAACCCGCCTCTGATTTTATGATGACACATCAAGTGAGCTTTCATTTAAAAAAAATTTCATCCGATTTCGTGTAAAGCCTTGGATGTGCCAGATCAAAACAGATTTAGATAAAATCATCGCGCTTTCCGCTCAGAATGGCTTAAAGTAAAAAGTCAAAATGCAAATCAGTTCTACTCGTTAAGGCACGTCTTTTGGTGTATTAAAATGAACATGATGCATTAATTGCTCCTAAAAAAAATTGGAAACAGATTTGCAAATTTCGCTCAATTTTCAAAAATGCCATAAAATTTTTGCAATTTATTTTTTATAATCCCGCCAGTGATTTTTTTATGTAAACTCCTAAAAAACTCGGTTTACGCAAGAGTCCACCAAATTTCGCGCCTTGCGAAAAACTGGTATTTTAAAAAAATTACGTTTTTTCTTTCGAACTTTGATCTGCTGAAACTCCTTAACTATTCGTGGCACATTAACGGGATTAATTCCAAAATGTTAAGAATTACAACAGCTACCAACTTTAGTTCAACTTTTTTCATTTTATAGAGAGGGCCGAAATCCCTGATCAAAAAACCTCGAAAATTTAAAAACTCTTAATTTTTGGTTTCAAAACTTAACCGTCTTATAACTTCTTACCAAGCGATGAAGCATCTATCAAGCCAACATTAAAATAATTTTTTATATGTTCTGACTTTGTGTTATGCAGGAAAAGATTGAAATATAAGGAGAACTTAAAAAATAAGCAAAAGAAGGTAAAAACTATGGATTATTTCAAGCCATTTTTATCGATTTTTCAACTTTAACCCTCTGTAACTTTTACGGATAAAGTGGGGTAATCCTTAAACATTGTTCAAGGTCTTGTTTACACAACTGCATTTACAGTTTTTCTAAATTCCAAAAACTGCCGGTTTTTTAAACATTTATTTCAGTTTCACTGAGTTGAAATTTAAAAAAGATTTCATGATATGTGCACTTTAAATCAATAGTAAAAGTTTACTTAAAATTTTATCGATGTTGTGTTCTGTATATAATATATCCAAATGGTATTGATATTGTTGGGAATTTCAGTGTTATTTTTCAGTTTAATCCTCACAAGAATTAGCATTCTTCCAAAAAACCAACCTTTGGCCCCTGTGAATATTGAGACTAAATAAATGTCAGGGGCCAAATGTTGGCATTTTCTGACCAAAATTAACCCCCCTATTCTAAGAAAATTGTCATCTATAATAAATGACAAAACTATAACAAGGCAAATTTTCTATGTAAGTATATTCACAATTAGCGAATTTTGCAAAACATTTTTCATGACAAAGGCTTT
Organism: Pegoplata infirma; assembly: GCA_963921195.1. NCBI lineage: Eukaryota > Metazoa > Arthropoda > Insecta > Diptera > Anthomyiidae > Pegoplata > Pegoplata infirma. The sequence goes on along the minus strand of OY992538.1, from coordinate 79,759,412 downwards.
GCCAAATTATATTTATGTATTTACACATTTTTTGAATCAATAAAAATTATTAATATCGCGAGAAATCAAAATACAAAATTCTATAACAAATTGTTATAATGACAATTTTTTCTAGAATAGGGGGGTAAGTTTAGGAATAATAAATAAGTATTGGTTGTAAAATACGATTGAAGAAAATAAGAAATTATAAAAAACATACCTATTTAAAATGTCAAAATATTCAACTTTTACATGGAAACTCAACAAAAAATTAAAATGCATTTTTAACTCCACATTACTTACGTTCCTATCAGTTGATTTTTACGTTTGAACACGCAAATTGAAGCTTAAAGTCCCTCCTATTGAACAAAACAAATGGCGTAAAAAAATACCAATCCGGTCAAAAGTTATAGAGTTTTGACCGCTATCTTGCGAAATTGACCACTGTGCGACGTTTCGGTATCGGTAATACCGTAACCGATTCAACTCAAATACCGTAACCGATACCGATACCGAAATAAATAAAAAAACGATACCAATACCGATATCGATACCGTTATTCGTTTCGATTGCCAACCTTACTCTTATCGAATAGAAAAATTCTAATATTCCGAGACATTTTTCCTTTAGAAAAATTTTAAGATTCTTAGACACTTCATAGAAAAAAATTCTCGAATTATTTCCTTTTCACTTTCCTTTTTTTTCTCTTCTTTTCTCTTTCTTCTTTTCTCTTTTTCTTTTCTTTTTTTTTCTTTTCTTTCCTTTTTTCCTTTTTTTTTCTTTCGAATTCGCTTTGGGGGGGGAAATTTCCTTTCCCCCCCGTGGATCCGCGCCTGGATAGCGACTTAAAAATAAGTTGAGGGTAAAGCTTAAACATAGAACATTTGCATTATTTTTTTCGACTTTTTTCAAACGCCTTTAAAAAAATTTAAAAATCCAGTGGGCTATAAAAAAAATTTGAGCCGTTACAGAGCAAAACCCATTGGGAGTTTTACTACTACACACAAGTACTTTCAATGTTTCAAATTTTGAGAATTTTTTTTATATAAGGGGAAAAAATGTCGTAAAATTCTCAAAATCTGAGAAAAATATCTCAGAAACTGAGAATTTTTTAATACGGAAAAATATCTCAAAATCTGAGAATTTTTCTATACGGAAAAATATCTCAGAATCTGATAATTTTTCTGCACAGAAAGATATCTCAGAACCTTAGAAAATATTTTTCTTTGGAAAAGTGAATGTTTCAGAATCTTAGAATTTTTCTATGCAGCAAAAACCTCAGAATTTGAGAATTTTTCGATACGGAAAAATACTCAGAATTCATGAATTTTTCTATACGATAATATATCTTACAATTAGCATCTGGGAATTTTCCGAAAAATGTCGCGGAATCTGAGAATATTCTAAACGAAAATTGTTTTAGCATCTGAAAATATTTCTCAGAATCTGATTTAACATGCCTAAAAATTTTGCTGTAATAATTAAAACCATCAATTAACAGTATAATTAAAAATTGTTTCAAGTCATTAAATTTTATAAAATTAATTTACAATTTTATTACAAAAATTCTTAATTTGAAAAATTCGATCAAGTGGAAAGATTTTTTTTCTTTAATAAAATTTTTGTGCGCATTTGGCAAAATATCGTAAAATATTCATGTACTAAACAAAATATAATTTCAACATGCAAAATTTATTTTTTAATTTATTAGTTTTATATATGTATTTTTTAAAATTAATATTTATTTAAATTTTGCAGAAAACTCAAGTTTTATGCCCAAAACTAATTTTAGACAAAATATACAAATAAGAAACGAATTATAAAAATCACACAAAACCCCCCAGAAAAAAAACACAAATAAACAAAATAGAATATCTATTAAAATAACCCATATTATCCATTAAAGACAAACATTTAAATGAAATTGAAAATAAACAAATAGAAAAGACAACAATGAACAACCTTCAAAGAATTTTGGACACACCTTCGGTAAAAGAAAGACTAAAAGGAAAGACATGCCATGTGATACAAAGGGATTTTAAGGAATTGCTATTAATAGAAAGTTTTTTTTTATCAATACATCGATAAAAGTCTAACTAATTTTCTGTAGGAGAGTTTGTTATCGATACATCAATAACTAATTTTGAATAGAAAAACTAACTATCGATAAAAAAAAGTTTGTTATCGATTTATTGATAATTAATTTTCTATAGAAAATTTTGTTATCGATAACATATTTTTTTAGAAAAGATTCTTTTTGATACATCAATACAAAATTTTCTTTTGAAAAGAATGGATAACTAATTTTCTTTAGAAAATATTATTATAGATGCATCGATAACTAATTTTCTTTAGAGATATTTGATGTGTTCCATAGAATCAATAACTAATTTTCTATAGAATACTTTGACGTCGATACTTTAACAACTTATTTTCGATAAAACAATTTGTTATCGATACATTGATAACAAATTTTCTTTAGAAAATTTTGGTATCGATACACCGCACAGTGGGATAAATCGCCAAATTAGCGTCCAAAAAATAAAAAAATAACTATATTACAATAAAAACTGAACATAACACGATCTTAGATAGTGGCTGCATATAAATCCATTAATAGTTCTAGGATTGGTACACTATTAAGAAAAATACAGGGCTTCAAACATTGGAAATAAAAAAAAATCTGCAAAAGCACCTCTTTGAAGCTGCAAATTTGTTGTCACGTCATATTAATAGTATTGCCGATAGGCTTAACTTATTAATTTTTTTTGATGAAGGGAGGACCCAAGTTTGTAAAAAAAACCATTCATTGATGTTACCTACCTCTGAGGGGTCGCCCCGTTAGTTAAGTTGCATATACCTCATTTTAGCACATACCTTTAAATATTCAAAGAGATTAGAAAAGTGCTCAGCAAATGTCACCCTCTAAACTAATTTTATTTTAAACTAGAACTAATAAAGTACCCGCAAATAAAAAATTGGCTGCCCTAGTCTGCCCGTGCGGTTTACACATTTTTTTTTTATAAAATATGCCGATGTCAAGTTGCTGTAATTGTACATGATTTTAAAATATTTTGGTACTTTTAAATGATCCTACTCATACATATGAGGCACCGTTGAAAAGGTATTTTTTTGGTCCATTTTTTTGGTTTTTATTTCTGGTACTTTTTTGTACTTTTGTACTTTTTTTGGTACTTTTGTACTTTTTTTGGTACTTTTGTATTTTTTTTTTTTTGAATTCTTTAAAAGGAACCAAAAAAGAATTTTTTTAGTTAAAGTACCAGCTCTTTTTCAACAATAAACATTAAACAAATATACATATATACTCCCCTACGATTTAATTGCAAAGAGAAAATTATTCTTGTACATAACTTCAAATATCCTAATATCTACGCCTAAAATTTTTTGTTTGGCAATTAAAAAAATCAATAAACTAATTTTTTAAGATTGGTTGAAAAAATACATATTTTTTTTGTTTTATTTTTTTAATTAACGTTAGGTTCTGAGTTTGAATAAATTTGCATCATATACATTAATATTTCAAATAACTCCACCCCAGCGCCACCTATCGGGTCTATTCATAAATATTTTTTTTATTTGACGAAACATACATATAATCTGAACTGATGTCCAATCGTACTCAATATAAGAGTTTGTTTAAAAGCGTAATACCAGCGCCATCTACCGGTAGCAAATGCAAATAAAAAAGCACAAATGCTTGAACCGTATCTATGGTGTAATTCTTAGTTGGATAGATCTCATAGTAACAATTGCACACAGGATTTTATATATGACGATAAGGCATTGCTCTTTGGCACTCATTTGGGTAACCCTGCAGTGAAACAGGGTGTTTCAAGTTATAATTTTCTGATAGCCCACATCCTCTACTATGTTTTCTTAATCGAACTTTTATTGATCAGACAAATAGTTTAGGAGATATAATTTTTTAAACACCAGAATGGTACTTTGGCCCACTGTGCACCGGTGACTATTTTTTTTAGAAAATTTTGGTATCGATAATTTTTTTTTTTAATAGAAAAGCATACGTTAGAGCGGCCCGTCAAATTTAAATTTTCGATTTTTATGTCTTAATACCTGCCAAACGATGGCCAGTTAGAGAAGATTGTGGGAAAATTTATGAAAAAATTTCGCAAGGTCATCTTCAGTCGGCAACCAACGGTCAAAGTTGGAAAAAATTACGTATTTCGACCAAAATTTATGTCCGAATTTTTTGACCAAATGCGGCTCAATAATTCGGAAATTTTTCGAACTTTATTGGAAAAATATTTAAAAAAATCTAAAACCGCGATTTTGGTCCACAGATGCAGATCTTTTAACATGAAAATTATTTTTTTATCCAAACTGGTCTCAAAAGTTGAAAAATAAAAACACGATTTTGTTCCGAAATGCTAATCTGCATCTGTGGACCAAAATCGTAGATCAGAACTTTTGGACCAAAATCGCGTTTTTATATTTTTTTAATATTTTTTAGATAACACACTTAACATTTTCCAACTTTTGGTATCTAAAAAACATAAAAAAAATATAAAAACACGATTTTGGTCCGAAAATGTCGATCAGCATCTGTGGACCAAAATCGCAGATCAGCATTTATGAACCAAAATCGCGTTTTTATATTTTTTTTAATATTTTTAAGACAACACACTTAACATTTTCCAACTTTTGAGACCAATTTGGATAAAAAAAATAATTTTTATGTTTAAAAATCAGCATCTGTGAACCAAAATCGCGGTTTTGGTTTTTTTAAATATTTTTCCAATAAACTACGCAAAATTTCTGAATTTTTAAGCCGGATTTGGTCAAAAAATTTGGACATGAATTTTGGTCGAAATACTTAATTTTTTTATAACTTTGACCGCTTGTTGCCGACTGAAGATGACCTTGCGAAATTGTTTCATAAATTTTAACACAATCAGCTCTAACGTGGCCATCGTTTGGCAGGTATTACGACATGAAAATCGAAAATTTAAATTTGACGGGACGCTCTATTATACGTACATCGATAACTAATTTTCTTAAGAAAAGTTTGTTATCGATAACAGATAATATTTTTTCTTGGAAAGTATGCTGCTATAGAAAATTAGTTATCGATAACAAACTGTTCTATAAACAAGTAGAAAAGTTAAATTCGACTTGGCCGAATCTATGAATACCCTCCACAATGCCCTTTTTAAAGGATAGTGAATTTTTTAACGTGAAAAAATTAAAAATTTTTATTAGAAATATTTTATTATGAGTAAAAAACTTTTTCTTGTAATTTTTTAAAAAAAAAGAAAAATTACTTCTTTTTTTTTGTGAGTGTAAAATTTTTTCGAGTAAAAATTTTTTAGTGTAAAAATATTTCTGACAATGAGTGACAAAAATACTTTCTGAGTAATTTTGTGGCTTACCAATGTTTTTAAAGCTTGTTTTTTAAGGATCGGTTTTTTCAACACATGAATTTATGGTGTAACCAATCTGAAATTCACTCTTTTGCTTATAACATTTGAACCCCTGGGCCGATTTCGCTGGATTACAATACCAATATGACCAGGTAAATGACCAATATATATGCCAAACTTCAGGAGCCTCCGTAAAGGCTTTCAAAAGTTATCGCGTTTTCAACAGACAGACGGACATCACTAGATCGTATAGGCAACAAACTTTTCTAAAGAAATTAATTAATAGAAAACAAACCGTTCTATAAAAAAAATAGTTATCGATGCATCGACAACAAACTTTTCTATAGAAAATTAGTTATCGATAACAAACTTTTTTTATAGAAAATTAGTTAACGATGTATCGATGACAAACTTTTCTATAGAAAATTAGTTATTTATGAATCTATAACAAACTTTTCTATTGAAAATCAGTTATCGATAACAAATTTTTCTAAAGAAAATGCTTATCGATGATAAAATTTTCTGCAGGAAATGTATTATCAATGTATCGATTACATATTTTTCTATAGAAAATTAGTTATCGATGTATTAATAATTTATTTTCTATATTTAAGTTTGTTATCGATAACTAATTTTCTATAGAAAAATATGTTATCTATAACTAAAAATATGAAATAGCCTAGCTCCAGGGCTGTCAGACTTGGGGATTTATCCCCAAAGTTGGGGATTTCATGCTAGCAAATAGGACAAGAAATCTCATTTGGGGTTTGGGGACTTTTATGAGGATTTCAAAAAATATTTTGGGAATTTTTTGGGGATATTTAAAATTTTATCTATTTAATAACACCAGATATTTTTGATATAATCAACGATTTTTAATCATTTTCGTGATAAGCAGTCTTTAGTATGAGTTTACGAAGCGCATTCAGTAAAATGAGCATTTATCGGCTGTAAAATGTATATTAACATTGGCGAAAACCGTTTATTTACGCGTTTGGGGATTTTTGGGCATTTTTTAATTGTTAAATCTACGAAATAGAATTATAAATCACCATCCATAATTTTTTTGTTTTTTTAAGTGAAGAAACAATTTTTTGTGTGATTAAAAAAACGTATTTTTAATTCTTTGGGGATTTTTGGGGATATTTTGTTATATTTTTGGGGACAACGGGAAAAAGTACCTGGCAACGCTGCCTAGCTCTGCATATCTGTCGGGGTCTCAAGACCCTAATTTTAGATCTAAAATTTGAAATTTCCGAGATTTTATATATGCACATAACTCGGTAAATACTGCCAACACGAGAAAAAGCCCAACGTCATTTTTGTAGCTCTTGACTTGTAGAGCACTTCCGCAAAATACCCGAAAGCCCTCCGATTAATAGCTTTTGAGTTATCCAGTTTTTAAGATTCTCAAGACCCTATCAGACCCCTTATTTCCGTATCTCAAAATCTAAGCAAGGTAGAGCAAAACGGACACAAGTTTTGGGTCAAAATCTATGGGACCCAACGGGGTCTCGAGTTAACAGGGGCTGGACCCATGGGTCTAGAGTCTAGACCCAATCTAGTTCTAAAATGTGAATGAATTAAAGTGTTATATAATTTTTCCCATTTTCTAGTTAAAATTGGCTTAAAATTAAATAACTTTGTTTTCCTTATTTTTGGGAAAATTATGAACTAAAACCAAGAAAAAAAATCTTTGGAGCCAAATCATTCCCTGTTTTTCTCAAAATTTAGTTAATTTTCCCAGTTTTTAGTTCATTTTTTTTTTGAGTGTATAAAAAACTTTGGTATCGATAACTAATTAGTTATAAAAAAGTTTGTTATCGATACATAGATAAATAATTTTCTATATAAAAGTTTGTTTTTATATTGAAAATTAGCTATCGATGATTAGTTATCGATACATAGCTAAATAATTTTATACAGAAAATTTTGTTATCGATACATTTATAGCTAATTTTCTATAGACAATTTTGGTATTGATACATCGATTACTATTTTTTTTAGAAACGTTTGATAATTTTCTATAGAAAAGATTGTTATCGATGCATCGATGAGTAGTTTTCGATAAAAAAAAAACAAAGTTTTCTACAGAAAAATTTGCTATCGATACATCGATAATTAATTTTCTAAAGAAAAATTTGCTATCGATACATTGGTAACTAATTTCTACTAAAAAGTTTATTGTTGGTACATTGATATCGATAACTTATTTTCTATAGAAAAGTTTGTAAACGATAATTATAGAAAAATTTGTTATCGAAACATTGATAACTAATTTTCTATAAAAAGTTCGTTATCGATACATCGATAGATAATTTTCTATAAAAAGTTCGATATCGATACATCGATAACTAATTTTCTACAGAACGAATATTTTCGACTACTAATTTTCTATAGAACAGTTTGTTATCGATAAGCAGCTTTTCTATAGAAAGAATGTTATCGATTAAAATTTTAATTAGTTATCGATAACAAACTGTCCTATAAAATATTGCAAAATTATGTTTTAACTTAAAAGGAAAGTATCTCAACCCTTATAAACCTATTTTTCTTAAACTCAAAATATATATAAAAGAGACGATTTTAAGGTTGGGGTGTCTCGGCTTATCGGCCATATCAGTGTTTAAAAATATCGTTGTCCCCTTATGCAACAATGTGGACCTTCGGAAAAATTTCGATAACTGCCGAACTAACAGGAATATTGTCTAGAGCAAAAATATGTGTCGACTTAAATTTAATAAATATAATTTCGTATTCATATGGATATCGTAGCTCTATTATTTAATCCCAAACTAACAGGAATATTGTCTAGAGAAAAAATACGTGTCGACATAAATTTAATAAAGATTATTTCGTATTTATATGAATTTCGTAGGTCTATGTCTTCACATAAATACCCCCCAAAATTTACACATTTTCATGGAAAAAATATTTAGCGATGCCGAATTTTTACAAGGCCGATGGATAGACATTAAAAAACCCTTTCTTCTCATATAGACACATTATATAGTTTCTTAGAAAAAAATGGCTGAAAATCCAAAAAACGATTTTTTCGCCATTTTTTGACAAATTTTTTGAAACCCTAAATCCACGATATGGCCGAGATACCCCAACCTTAAAATCGTCTCTTTTATAAATATTTCAAGTTTCATGCAAATCGGTTCATAAGGTTCCCTTGTTAGTGAAAACCCGTTTTATCTCTTTTATATTCGAATTTTTTAAATCATTTAGTTGCCACAAACGCTAGTCTCGTCATCAAAAAAAATAAATCATCAATATCGCACCCCAGTTTCCCAAACCTTTTTTAAAACCATAAAGATCCCACCATGAAAGCCACTTAAGCACAAAAATAAAATTTAGAAATAACAAAAACTAGTGTGAGTACTAAATTCGGCTGTGCCGAATCTGTAATACCCTCCAAAATGTAAAAAATTAAAAAAAAAACACAGGGGCGCACAGTGATTCGTTCCCATATATCGAGTGGGCAAAAATAGAATATTGGTCGCAGATTTCTGAAATTTGGTACACAAGCATTTAATTATCTAATCAAGAAAAAAACGAGTTTTTGGAAAAATCGGAGCAAGGACACGCCTACCCCCCATATATCCTGAAATTTAAATATGTGATTAAAACTACAAAAATGACCACAAAATTCCCAAATTTTGTCAATGATTCCAATTTTGATACAGTATTTTATGTGTAAATTTTTTTCAAGATTGAAGCAAGGACTCGTGTGGCTGCCATATATCCTTTTTCTTAAAAAAATTGTAAATCGCTCAAAAATTACCCGATACTCTTGAAATTTTTTGTAAAAATTTGAATAGGTGATGTCAATGTGTGTGCCAAATTTCGCTGAAATCGGTTCTGTAAAACAAAAGTTATTTATATATCCTTTTTAAAAACTGCAATAAAGTGTTAATATAGTTTAATTACAAAAATAAAATAGAAAGAGTTATCAACGATTTTTCAAATTTGGTACGCAAGCACAAAATTAATTAATAGAAAAAAAATAAAAATTTTGAGCAAATCGGTCGAAGGACATTTGTACCTGTCGTATATCCTGAAATTTAAAAGTGGAGTTTTAGCCACAAAACTTGATATAAAATTACTTAACTTTGTTATTGTCTTAGAAATTTAGATAACCATCGACGTACAACATTTGTATTTTAATCTGAGCAAGGACTCGCGTGGCTGCCATATATCCTTTTTCTTGAAATCGCTGTAACTATTTTAAAAATCTTTCAATTGCTATCAAATTTTTAATATAGATTAGATCAAATAACGTTAATAAGTGTGCCAAATTTCGTTGAGTTACTTGCGGTAACAAAAAAGCTGTTAATATATCCTTTTTTTAAATATAGTCAAAAATATAAAAATACCTAATAACTGCAAAAACAAAACATTCACAACACTTATTTCCTGTTGCATTACGAAAATAAATTTATTCAAAATAAGTTTTAAGTAAACTCGTTTAATACTTGCTTTATTTCTAAGTATATAACCCGTTAATAACAAAAAACTAAAAAAAAATTTTTTTTTGGGTACTAAAAAAATTTTTTTTTTTCGTTTTTTTCAAAAACTTAGTTATTTTTATTATTTGATCGTATAGAAAACAGTCCAGGATGTTAAAAAAATCAATAAAAAATAATTTTTAAGTACGAACTTTTTTTATGTATCTCAAAAAAAAATTTGGTTTTGGTTTGGGATACCAACGAAAATCAAATACTGGTTTTAAAGCAAAATGGCCCACTGTATACTTATTTCATCGAATTTTTTACTATAAATTTATGGTATACAATACAGTAAATCCCTTTATATAAAAAAACACGAAAATGTTGATGTATTTTTTAAATTTATTTACAATACATAAAATAAATAAAAAAAAAAATAATCCAATTCTAGATTTTTTTTAAAAAAAATTTTTTTCAACTTAAAAAAAAAAACTTAGTTATTTTTATTTTTTGATCTTATAAAACATAGTTAAAGCTACAAAAAAAATAAAAAACAAAAAAATTTTATTCACGAACTTTTTTTATGAGGGCCATTAAAATTTGGTGATTTTGGGGATTTTAGTAAAATTCATAGATAACTTTTAAAGCAAAACGGCCCACGTACTGCATAATTTTTTTCTGATTTTTTATTGTAATTTTACAGAATACTTTATAATATATCAAATTGTAAAGAAAAAATACTTAATATTGGATTTTTTTTTAAATATTTTTTCCATTAATAATATAGCTTTTGAAAAAAAATAAATAAAGACACAAAAAAACCCTAACTTTTTTCCAACTTCAGACAAAAACTTAGTTATTTTTATTGTTTTGCCTTATAAGCCATAGTCCGAGCTATCGAAAAAGCGAAAAAAATAATTTTTTGACTCACGAACTTTTTTTATGCATTCCATCAAAATTTGTCAATTTTTGGAGATTCGGTAGAAAAAATATAGATTTCAGAGCAATACAAAAATGTATTTTAAGATTAATTCAAAAAAATTGCAAATACAACTTTTATCAAATATATTTAAGTAACTTTTGCAAAAAAAAGTTCGTAGATTTCTTTAAAATTCGATTTTTCATAATTATTTTAGAAAACCTATAAAAATCAATTTTTAGCTTTTAACACAATAGCGTTGAATTTCCATACTTTAGCGCCCTCTTGTGGCAACATATGACTTCTTAAAAATAAGAAAAGGACATATTTCTTTTAGTTTACTATTAAACTGTAAAAATACAAAAAATCATCAACATTGAAGACATACTTTTTTTTTTGATTTTTGCCAATGAAACGAATCTCTGTGGGGCGGGCCAAAACAAATTACATTATTTAATCACCTGGGTCCAAGTGGAAGACTTTAAACTTCTTCTGACACGAAAATATTTCATTTGCTTAACAAAAGTATAAAATGTCCCTAAAACAAATGCCGGTTTTCGGAGGTGGGTTTAGTTCTTCAAGGGAAACTTTTATTTCTCCTGATCTGATTTGGCCAACTAACGAATTTAATCAGTCTATGACCACAAAACATATTCGTGCGAAACTTCAGGAGTTTAGCCTTTTTTAGACTGCATAGTGTCTTCCACAGACAGACAAAGGACAGATGGACAGACGTACATCGCTAGAATGGTGTCCTATACCGATATTTCGACGAGTTACATACGGTATAACAAAGTGAGTACACTCACACAGTACCTACTGTGCTTGGAGCAGCGACGTATCCAGGAATTGAAAAAGGGGGGGCCCAACTCAATTTTTTTTAATCACAATGTAATGATATTTTCTAGGACAAGCCCCCCCCCCCTTCCAAAAAAATTTCTAGAAATTACAGCATTTTTCTATACCAAAAACATAAAAAATGACTCAGAATTTGTGAGTTTTTCTAGAGAAGAATGCCAGACTCTATTTTTAAACTTCAAAATTTGAAACATATCAGAATCTGAGAACATTTTTATAAAAAAAAATGTCTTAGAATTTGAGAATTTTTCTATTGTAAAATATGCCTCAGAATCGGGGATTAAAAACAAATGTATAAGAGTCTTAGAACTTTGCTATAGAAAATATTCTGAAAATATTTTATACAAGACATTTTTCAAAATCTTTGAAATTTTCTATAGCAAATTCTTAGATTCTGCGGTATTTTTTCAATAAAAACCGTTCCTAGAAACAATATGTAACCTAAAAGTAAATAGGTTTTAAATACATATGTACTATTTGTGATAAATTTCAAATTTAAATTATATGAACCAGAAGATTTAGGACTCCTGATTCCAAATTATCTTACCAAATATTTTAATCGTTTAACATTTTTCTGATATTGGGGTTTGAAAATTCGAAACCGCTAGTTAGGTTAGTTAGGTTAGGTTATGAAGGATGACGCTGGCGGAAACCAGCGTCCATAGAGGCCACGTGATGGCCCATTATGATTCCTTTAATTCTTTCCCCTCTTTTCTGTTTAGTCCTAAGTTGTTCGCCTTATGCGTCCCATTTTGATGCTTTAATAAACGCCAGTAGAGTCCAAGGATTTGTGCCCCGAAGTTCTGATAAATTCTGAAAAATATAAGAACCAAAAATTTTAAATCTTCTAAATGATAGTGCAGGGCATTCGCATAAGAAATGGTAGGTGTCTTCTACGGATTCCCTGCACCATCTGCATGTATCATCATTTCTTATTCTAATTGTTACCATGTGTTTACCCAATGTTTTATGACCAGTAATGAGGTTAACTGTAGCTCTAAGTTGCTTCCTGTTCATATCCAAAAGAATTTTGCTGTGTTTTAACAGGCTTTCATCCCATAATAATTTGTCTGTACACTTTGATCAGAGCTGGACCATTTATTCAACCAAATCGCCCTTGAGTCCAATCTTATTTTCTGACAGAAAATAGGGAGTGGAGGGAACACCTCAGATTCTGCTGTTTCCTGTGCGAGTTCCGCTCCCCGTCGTGCAAGCTCATCGGCTCTCTCGTTTCCCAGAATATCTTTGTGTCCAGGTACCCAGCACAGAGTAATATTATGCTGCTCGCTAAGAACCTTAAGCTCTCTGTGGCAGCGGCTGACTACCTTAGATCTGATATCATCACTTTTCAAAGCCATTAAAGCAGCTTGACTATCAATGAAGAAACCAATATCGCATCTGTATATTGGTAACATTGAAATATGCTCAGCTGCCTTGGCTATCGCATATACTTCGGCTTGAAAGATACTACAATCGTTGTCCAGGCGCGGTTTTGGCGCGGTTCTACTGTTACGTTTTCGTAAGTTAGCGCGTTCCATTTTCGAGATATTCACTGTCACGTGAGAGCCATTTTAAAGGACTTCATTTCAAATTTGACATTTAAATATTTGTAAAACATTTCGTTATCGAGATATTTGGACTTGAAAATTAATTAATTCTTTTTTTTTAAAAAGTGCTAGATTGAAAATTAAAAACTAATGTGAAAAGTTTTATTTAGAAAAAATTTTTCAGCATCTTAGAATTTTTTATAGAAATAATATCTCAGAATCTGAGACTTTTAATGTAGAAAAAGTGACTCAGATCCTTAAGAAAACTGTTTTCATGATCCTGATGCATAATTTTCATTAAATAAAACCAATATAATGTGTTTTCGATACATCTTTTACAGATATTTCGATATAAATTACTTTTTAAAAACAAAACTTTACTCAAAATCAAGAGTTTTTATAAAAGAATATGTAAAACCCGGGCCCCCTGCTCCCCCCCCCCCCTGAATACGTCCATGGCTTGGAGGGTATAAAAACAAAATCTAAGCGGAAAACATATAAGAAAAAACACACCTTTTAGGATATTGTTTATACAAAAATGTAAATGAATCATTTGAAAATAAAAGCTGTTTGTATTCTAAAAGAACGAAAATAAACAACAAATCTCAATAGAATTTAAATTGAGGAATTCATAAATTTTTTGCCAAAATTATTTGTATACAAAAAAAAATAAATAACGTACAAAAATTATTAAAATGAGTTTTTAGAAAAAACAGTTTTTCCTAAATTGGCTTAAATCCAAAATAAATAAACAACTTTTTAAATACTTTGTTGCCGGTCTTTTGTCTTAAATAACTTTTATATTTTAATTATGCAACTTTGTCTATTTAAGATGTAATTCTACAAGTACTGGGTTTTAATTAAAGTTTAATTATAAAATTTGTTATAAATTTTGTTTGTTTTTTTTAATTAAAATTCATGTAAGTATATTTAAAAAAATTATTTAAATTTTCACATGTCACGAAATTTGAGTATAAACAAAAATTATAACTGATATAATTAAAAAATTAACAGATTCAACAAAAAAATTTATTAAATCGGTAAAGCTTGAAGTCAACTCAAAAGTTTTGTGATTTTAATGGCTTTTTACACTGATAGAAATTTGTACATGACAATAATGAAAATCTACATTAATGTTATGAAAAATTACGTTAAAAAGGAACCTATGTAGGGTTTCATTGAATTAATAAAATAGTTATCATAAAATGTAATTAAAAGAACAAGTTTCATTAAATTAATGAAAATTGTTCATTTGTATTTTATGAAAAATTTCTCGCACAAAATTTTTCTCCAACCATAATTGTAATACATTATTAAAACCACGAAGTAATATAAAACAGCCCGAATTTTGTAAATATAAAATTAATAATTTACTTTTCATTTCATAAAAAAAGTCTGAAAAAATCACAAAATAACCAAGTTAAAAAAACACTTTCACATATTTTTTATTTTATCTATAGATTTCACTCAGTTTTCTCACACAAAATTTTACTATAACATTTAATTTTAACACATAAGGAAAACCACGAAATAATATAAAACAACGCGAGTTTAATAAATACTTATAATTAGGGATGAGACTTCCATGCAAATGCATGTTTTTTGTCGAAAGACTAAAAACGATATCGACCAATTATCTTTCCGAATCAAGAAATTTGCGTTAAAATGGCATCGATTTGTTTTTGCATATTTTTGCATATTTTTGCATATTTTGGTGAAAATGCATATTTTTGCATATTTTGATTTTTAATGCATATTTTGTGCATATTTCCAACTTTTAAATGCATATTTTTGCATATTTTGACATAAATTAGCAAAAACACAAATTGAAATTTATTTTTTTCAAAAATTTTTAAATTTTAAAAATTTATGTTGAAAATAAGAAAAATTATTTTTTTTCTTCTTATTTTTTTTTATAGATTTTCTTAATTTCTAAAAAAATCTTACTTGTTTAAAGTTTTAAATGTTACTTTTTAAACCTGGCGGTTTTTTTGCTTTTTGAGAAGTTTTTCCTATGAACGCAAGATTTTTAGTGCATATTTTATGGTTTTTTAGTGCATATTTTGAATTTTTTAGCCCATATTTTAAGCGCATATTTTCGATTTTTTAGTGCATGAAAATCTCATCCCTACACTGAAATAATTATTGTTCATAATATCTATGAACATATTTCATAAAACCAAATTCATAGAATCTATGAAACAATTCATTGGCTGAATGCATATTCATTAGTATTTTGAAATATTTCATTGAATTTTATTCATAGATTTTGTAAGATTCATAGAAAAAATTCATAGAAAAAAAATGTCATTAATAATTTTTTAAAAATTAAAATAATGTTACAATAATTAAATAATTTGAATAAATATATTAAAAAAATATAAAAAATATAAAAAAAACATAAAAAACGTAAAAAAAAAAAAAAATATTGCTGCCCAGGCGGGGTTCGAACCCAAGACCTACCGGCTGGGAAATTTATAATCGACGCCTTAGCTAGCAGCGCACAGTGGTTTCCCCCATTGGCCAAAAATAAAAAAATTTATGTTTTTTTTTCTAAGCTTTATTGCACTAAATTTATTGATAACACTCTAAATTTTATGAATCTAACCAATTTTCTGATTTTTTAACGAGATTTGATGTTTGTGTTCGTTGGAAGTGGGGGAATGTTTATATTTCATATATTGTGGTTGCATAGTCATAAAATAATTCTTTAGTTTATCTAAGAAGTTATTCGCGATATTGTGGCAGAAGTTTCCAAAAACCCAACAAACATTAAATTTTAACCTATTTTGTACCAAATTAAATAATAAAAGCTGCAAAAATATAAGCCCATTAAAAAATCCCGGAAGAACACTTATTTGACCTTTTCAAAACACACGTTTTTTAAAAACTACTTTTTCACATAGACTTTTAGTTATTTGGCCCTCATCTGCCCACTACTTTTTATACATCAAATTGAAGATTTTTTACCCCTCTTTAAATTAAAAAATATTGTGGCCGCGGGTTTTTGCATATTTTCGCATATGGTTGTGATTTACATAGTCATCCAACGAAAAATGGTGAAAAATTGCATTTTGTTTTGTACTATTTCTTTTTAAGAATATAAGTAAAGTGAAATATTTTTTAATTGTTGTAATTTTTAACTTAATATTGCAATTTTATGGTATTTGACTTACAGTTCTGAGTAAAGAGAAAACACTTTTTTTAAAGAAATTGTCCTTCCCCTTATTTTTTTAGTGAAAAAATTTGCCCTTTGATGATTCCGCATTTCTGGGCAAAGCTATTTGCTACTAGCTGTGATTTTTAAGATCTGCAACCAATAACAGTTACTAGTGTCCGACAGAATACACCTTTTTTGGCCGAATATTCGGCCAAATTTTCACTATTCGGCCGAAACCAAAGCCGAATATTGAAAAAAAGTATTTCTGTATAAAAACAAGAAAAACAAGTAAGAATGTTTTATACCCTCCAACATGAAAAAAAAATCCAGGGTCGTTTTCTTTTTTGAGGGGGGGGGGAAGGTGGGCAGTGGTCATTAGGGGGGGGGGCAAATTTCCCCTCGAAATATTTATTTAAAAATCTTTCTTATGCTTTTTGCACTTAAGAAATACAAGTTTATCATTATTTTAACTATTTTTTTAATCCACGCCCACAAAAGGGGGCGGGCTGAAAAAAACGATATTTTTTAATCCCCCGGGTCCAAATTCAGAACTTTGAGCTTCTTGAGGCATAAAAATGTTGCATTGGTTAAACAAAAACACAAAAAATCATGTAAATATATGGTGTTTTTCAGAGGTTGGTTTAGTTCCTCAAGGGGAAACTTTTTTTCCCCTGGTCCGATTTAGCCCATCTCCAAACTTAACCAGCCTATGACCATAAGACATATTTGTGCCAAACTTCAGGAGTATAGCTTTTTTATTTTGGGCTGTATCGTGTCTATCACAGACAGACGGGCAGACCGACTGACGGACGAACGGACATCCCTAGAATGTCTTAGAATCGATCACTGATCAATAATATGGGATCCTAGATCGATATTTCGATCCGTTACACACGGAATGACAAAGTGAGTATACCCCCATACTGTGGTTGGAGGGTATAAAAAGTAAATCTTAAAACAAGTCTTTAAGCCCATTAACCCTTCAAAGTTCAAATCGCTACTGTGGCTACAGTTGTTAATATTTTTTCCTACAAATTTGCAAACTTTAAGTTCTTCGGGCATACTATGTGCTGAAAAATTTTGAAGCCCCTTGTTTTTTTAGTTTTGGATATATTGATTTTTGACCGCTTGTCCATATAAGGGAAACCACTGTGCAGCGCCACCAAAGGAGGAAAACCTCGCCGACTAACACTTAGTTTTGTAATGTTCGTTATTTTTTTTTTTGCAAATACACAAACATTTTGTTTTCTACAAACATACACACAGATTTTGGCAGAGCATTGCGGCAGAGCATAATATTTTAAAGCAGGATATTTAACAAAATAGATTTTAAGTGTTATAACTTGTTTATTTACTTTAGCTCAGTGGTTAGAGACTATGCTTCACGAACAACTTGTATTGTGTTCGAATCTCGGTGGGGATCAGTTAAAAATAAATAAATTTTTAAAAATAGAATATTGTAAATAAATAAAAATAAAATAATAAAGTAAATAAAAATTAAATAATAAAATAAAAAAAAATTGAATTGAACAATAAAATTTTTTTTCCATAGCCTATGAACTTTTTCATAGGTATCTGGTTTCTATGAATTTGTTTCATAGATTCTATGAAGGGCATCATTGGCTCACTTCTAATGATTTTTTTCATAGAATCAATGTTCGTTTTCATAGCCGTAATGAACAAAATTCTTTCAGTGTACTTATAATTAATCAATAACATTTCATTTTAAATTTCGTATAAAAGTACAAAAAAAAAATCACAAATTATTTCGTGCCACTCTGATCAGCTGTTTTTTGCGCGCGTAAACTAACAGACTAAACAGATGCGACAAGACAGGTGTCAAAAAACAGCAAATTTCATAAACAAAACTTAATGAAATTTTTTAATGAATCAAAATTAATGAAAATCTTGCACAATATGTATGAAATTTCATTCAGCATATGAAATATTTCATTGTTGTAATGAAACAACATTAATGAATTCCATTCATTAGTGATATGAAGAGTTTTTCTATCAGTGTAAATTGTTTTTATTAATGTTATGTTTTCACTGCTTTGAAAACAACAAGTTTTCGCAAAACATGTTGTAACAGAAGCATTGCTCAATTGTAATAGCATAAAGAACAGATCGACATGTTTTGCGAAAACACGTGTTTTTAAATACAGTGGGAATAGCGTCAGTCTTCTGTGGGTTCCGGGTCATCGGGGAATACGGGGAAACGAGATTGCCGACTCTTTGGCAAATCTTGGCTCTGATACAATTCCATACAATCCGGAACCTCAAATTGGTATTGGCTTGACATGGCTGATGCGTTGGATCAACTCTCATATGAAAGCAACTTTCATGGAAAGATGGTCAAATGAGTTGGCATGCAAGAATACCAAACGTTTTATGATTAAGCCAGATAAGAAAGTGGCTAACTATCTACTCAGCCTCAGTAGAATAGACTGTCGCAGACTTACTGGCTTAATTACGGGACACAATGCCTGTGCTCGTCATATGACGAGATTAGATGTCTTATCAGACCCATTATGCGTGGCTTGTCTTGAGGATGATGACACAACTGAACACTACGTCTGTTGTTGTCCATCGTTCTCAAGGGCTAGACTGCGGATATTGGGTTCTGATATTCTGCCTATGGACACGGTCCATGGACTTCCCTTGTCTGATTTTTTCAAGTTTGTGAAAGCAACTGAGAAATTCAGAACAAGCACTTTCCTTTTCTTCTCAACCTTTTATCACCCTTACTTAATCTTTCTTTTCAGGGTACGGTGCAATGGATTATTTTAAGTCTGAGCGCCATGGACTTGCCTAAAAATTTACTTATTTTAGGCTTGTACAACCCACCCTCAACTCAACTCAACAGTGGAAACATAATATAAAATTTGGCATGATTATGTTCACGATTTTAGATGTCATAAGAAAACAATAATAACAGTTGAGTTTTTGAGTTTTTCTTGAAATTGTTTCTTTAAATGGAGTTTAGAGTGCCCAGAATTTTTTTTATTTTTTTAAATTAGAACCACCCTTAAATCCGCTCCAAGCGCTAGATGGATAAAAGGTAAGACTGATCCTCATTATTTTTACCCAAACAATTTTTTCTAAACATACCAACAACCTATATTTAATTGGTAAGAGGGATTTCATGCAATATTTTATTATATTAAGGAATGGGCTATATCTCATAAAATAGTAATTTTTTGATGAAATATTTCAGTTAACCATTAATCTTAAACTCTACACCATTTACAGATGTAATTCGTAAAAGATCAATTGTAATTCGAAGATTTTACTTGTAATTCGAAGATTCCATTTGTAATTCGAAGATTCCATTTGTAATTCGAAGATTTTATTTGTAATTCGAAGATTCTATTTGTAATTCGAAGATTCCATTTGTAATTCGAATATTCCAATTGTAATTCGTAAAAGGTCAATTGTAATTCGTAAAAGATCAATTGTAATTCGTAAAAGATCAATTGTAATTCGTAAAAGATCAATTGTAATTCGAAAAAGATCAATTGCAATTCGAAAAAGATCAATTGTTATTCGTAAAAGATCAATTGTTATTCGTAAAAGATCAATTGTAATTCGTAAAAGATCAATTGTAATTCGAAGATTCCATTTGTAATTCGTAAAATATCAATTGTAATTCGTAAAAGATCAATTGTAATTCGAAAAAGATAAATTGAAATTCGAAAAAGATCAATTGTAATTCGTAAAAGATAAATTGTAATTCGTAAAAGATCAATTGTAATTCGTAAAAGATCAATTGTAATTCGTAAATGATCAATTTTAATTCGTAAAAGATCAATTGTAATTCAAAAAAGATCAGTTGTAATTCGTAAAAGATCAATTGTAATTCGAAAAAGATCTATTGTAATTCGTAAAAGATCAATTGTAAATAGAATCTTCGAATTACAAGTAAGTAGAATCTTCGAATTACAATTGATCTTTTACGAATTACATCTGTAAATGGTGTAGATATTTTTTTAAAAATCTCAAAATTTCATTAAAAAGAACAAATTAAGAGGCTACTCTCCAAAAAAAATAAAAAAAATCTTTTGGGCACTCTAATGTAGGTTAGGTTAGAGGTGGCGGAGTCAAAGACTCCTCACATAGACCAGATGGTCCATAGCGAAACCACAATAATTCCTCTGCGACGCTGATAGAACGCATTTGTCCTCATCGCGAATTGTACTATTTGCCTTAGGTCGACATTCGAAACCGGTTCCAAGCTCTCGAAGTCATGTCTGCCTAATATGTGCAGTCGGGTTCAGGCCAAAGCAGGACATTGGCAAAGAATATGTTCGACCATTTCATCAGTGTTAGGTTCATCGCACCTTCTACAGCTGGCATCAGAAATAAGTCCCATTTTCTTTCTATGATAACCTTAAAAGCAGTGCCCAGTGATCACTCTAATGGGCATTAGACTGACATTTGTTTGTATAGTAAAATTAAAAAAAAAAAAAATTATAACTGAAGTTTTTTTATTTATTTCATTTTGAGTCCATATTAATTATTTCTGAGAAATAACTATTTTTGTTGTACAATGAGAAAATCTGAAAAAAATAATTGACAACACAGGCTAAGTAGAGATGTCGACAGCTTTCGGAAGAAGTCACCCTTCCTTCGTCAGCACTCTTCGATTGTCACTGTATTTGTGTCAGATTAAAATCAGCTATTTAAACGTACATTTAGAGAGAAAAGATGACGGGAATTATATCACATTTCATTAGATTCCTTAAGGAAATGTCTTCAGGTTCTGATAAATCATAGGTAATCCTTGATGACATGTCCTAACATTGTCAGCACTGAATGTTTGCTTTAAGAGTGTGGACAATTCCTCTAAGACGTCTAAAAGGAAATGTCTTTAGATTAGTAGTATATTAAATTAGAACTTTAAATCTGGGCAACTCTTCAATTTTCAAGAAAAGATGGCAATATTATCGATTTATTTAAAATAAATTCAAAATCTAACAAGTGGAATAAAAGTAATAAATAGGCAAACAACTTTCAAAATAAAGTTTGGAACAAGTAATTAGGTGTGGGACTAATAAACTGGAGGTTCCAGGTTCAATTCCAGTTGGGACTAAAAAAAGTCGAAAAGTTTTTTCTAAATATGAGAAAGATAATTTATAAAGGAAAATTGATAAAAGTAAAAACTAAAGGAAATACGAAAATTTTTTGTATTTTCGCATGATCTACGTCCGACATTTCCCCAAAGAAGTCTTAGGTGACATATCCCCAGAAGGTCAGCCCTGACCACAGCTGACTTTGAGTGTGGACATTTTGAAAATTTGTATGAAATTGTCCTCAACCCAGTACATAGAGATGTCTTGTGGATGTCAGCAGTGACTCTGACATGTCACCGCTCCGTCACTGAGGATGGCTCGAGGACGTTGCCAACTGGGTATGTTTAAAAAGCTGATTTTATTTTTTTTTTTTTTTTTTTTTACTTTGAGCCAACACTCAGGGGATGCCCCCTATGCATTGTGTTGGTATTAGGAAAATAGGTTATGAGGAGGAGGAAAGAGGGAGTAGTGTTTGTGGACGTTTAATTTGAATTTTTCTAGGTCGTAGCTGACTGGGAAGACAACTGCAGGAAGTTTATTCCACATACGGCTGGTTCGACTGAGAAACGAATTTTCTCTGTAATGCGTTGTGCGATACATTGGACATTCGACTACGAATGGATGTGATCTACTGGATAGACGAGTACTACGAGCATGCACCCGCGTCTCCGGGAAGAGTTCGCCTATCTCAGCTGAACACTTACCGTGGTAATATCGATAGAACAATGACACACAGCCCACATTCCGACGATGCTCCAATGAGTCAATAGAGCTGGATACCCTACTGTCATTGATGAGCTTCAACGCACTCCTTTGCACCCGGTCCAGAAGCTCCAAGATAGACCTTGAAGCTCCTGCCCAGATATGGGAGTTGTATTCCATTTTCGGTCGGATATAGGAGGTATAGATAGTAAGGAGATCAGACGTAGTGAAGTAATTCTTGCACCGTTTTAAAAAACCAAGGCACTTGAATGCTTCTTTCGACACTTGAAAATCATGCTGGTTCCAGCGAACATCACATTGAATTTTCATGCCTAGAACATCAAGAGTGTCTGATTCCTCGATAGCTATACCCCCCATGTATACAGATGACGTTGATTCCACAGACCGTCTGTGGGTCAACATACAACACTGGGTCTTACGAGCATTGAAATCGACCCTATTAGCAAGACCCCACTCAGTGATCGTTGAAAGGTCGAGATTGAGTGTGTCATTCATGTTCTGCCTCATAGCTTCAACCTCGGTAAGGTTTGGTCTATGATTAAAGGAAAATGAATGACAAATGTTGCAGTCATCTGCGAAAGAATAGATAGGATTGGAAGTTTGACTTAGAAGGTCATTTAGAAAAATAAGAAAAAGTGTGGGAGAAAGAACGGAACCTTGCGGTACCCCCGAATTAAGATGGAATTCATCTGATGAAACCCCATCTATAACAACACGTATAGTGCGGTTACAGAGAAAGCTCGATATAAATCCAGAAAATTCACTACCGACACCAAAAGCAATCAGCTTTGAAACGAGGGCACTGTGCCACACACGATCGAATGCTTTGGAAATATCCAGAGCAACCACTTTGCTCTCACCAAATTGGTGGATGGAACGACTCCAACGTTCCGAAAGAAACGCTAACAGGTCTCCCGTAGAACGACTTCTACGAAAGCCATACTGCCGATCGCACAAAAGTGAATTGGACTCCAGATAGTTAACCAAGTGATAATTAATCATGGTCTCCTTCACCTTAGAGAGCGTAGAGCAAATTGCTATTGGGCGGTAGTTATCTGGATTAGAGGCTTCACCCTTTTTAGGGATTGGCTGAACGTTAGCCACCTTCCAGCATGAGGGGAAAACTCCTATACGGTACGAGTAGCAGTTACAGTGACAATCGAAGAGTGCTGACGAAGGAAAGGTGACTTCTTCCGAAAGCTGTCGACATCTCCACTTAGCCTGTGTTGTCAATTATTTTTTTCAGATTTTCTCATTGTACAACAAAAATAAATATTTCTTAGAAATAATTAATATGGACTCAAACCGAAATAAATAAAAAAACTTCAGTTAAAAAATATAAAAGTCCAACAATATATAAAACAGAATTAATAAAAAAATGTTTTCAGAAAAATTGCTATTTAAATTTTAAAAAAAAAATTGTAGAAGAAATTTTTCAAATAAAATCTCAAATTTTTTTCTATTGATCCCTTCATAGAGCTTGAGGCAAACTTTCATTTAAACTTAATTTGCAGCAAATCTCATCATTTAAACCGGTAGCGCAATTCGATGAAAGTTTTGGATTTTTGGAAAAATTTGGATTTTTGAAAATTAAAATTTTTTTTATTTTTTTTAATTTTCAAAAATCCAAATTTTTCCAAAAATCCAAAATTAGAAAAAAATTTTCATAGGGAAAATCTAAAAATTTTAATAAAAAAATGTGACTAAATCTGGAAATTTTTTGTGAAAAAATATCTGTCAATCTAGAAGTTTTTATTATGGAGAGAAATTTTATTTTGGAAAAATTAGACTGGAAAAAAAAATACCTCAGAATCAGAGACTTTTTCTATACACAAAAAAAAACTTGTAAAATGACAATAAAGTTTGTTATTTTATTTTTTTCTTTTTGCTAGCTCCTATTGACGAGAATTCCTAATAATTTGGCCAGCTTTCGACGAATAATTTTTAAATTTTAAAAGCTTTTTGACGCGATAAAACTTACAAGGAATTCTCGTAACTTTACTAGATTTTTTGCTACCTTCTATATTACGAGAATTCCTAGTAATTTTACAAGTTTTTTACCAATAAAATTGTAAATTTACAGCTTTTTTGGCGCAATGAAACTTCAAGGGATTCTCGAGAATTTACTATTTTTTTTTTGTAAAATTTTCTTGGAATTTTTAAAATTACAAAAAAAAATTGTAAAATTACAAAAAAAAAAAAAAAATCCGATCGAATTTAAAAAAAAAAAAAAAAACAAGGAAAACTGTCAAAAATTGGTAAAATGGGATTACGAGACTTTTTCTAGTAATTTGACATGGTTTTTTTTTTTTAGTGTAGGAAAAATGTCTCAGAATCTGAATCTAAATAAAAAATTTCTATAGAAAAAATGTCTCAGAATCTGAGACTTTTTCTATAGAAAAAATATCTCAGAATCTGAGACTCTTCTATAGAAAAAATGTCTGAGACTTTTTCTATAGAAAAGAAATGTCTCAGAATCTGAGACTTTTTCTATAGAAAAGAAATGTCTCAGAATCTGAGACTTTTTTATAGGGAAAATATCGCAGAATCTGAGACTTTTTCTATTGGAAAAAAAATTACGTGACGTTGCATAAATTAAATAAAAAACTCACTGTCTGTCTTCCTCTCTTTAATTTTTTTTTATATCTCTTTTGAATTGTGTTGCTTTTTTTTTTGCTTCGAAAAAAACTTGAAATGTCCTTACAACATACACAAAAAAAACAACAATTGTTGCAACCAGTCAGGCAATGTACTTAAATGATGCCAAGGATATTTAAAACGTATGTATGCAACTTTTTTTGCAACTTCTATGATTTCAAAAGAATTAAATAATCATCTATTTATACACTCAAAAGAAAAACTCTGTCAAAAAATCTGTAAAACGACTTTCAATTTGAATTAGCAATCTTTTAGCAGATTGTTCTGCTGAGAAGGATATTTTACTAAAATCTCTGTCATTCAGTTTAAGGAAATTACAGACATTTTACTATGTTTATACTGATTTTGTTTGCTGAATTTCATTATTTTTTCAAGAAATTTTTTTATATAAAAAAAAAGCAGAACAGATTGTTCTGCTGAAATCAGCAGATTGTTCTGCTGAAATCAGCAGATTATTTTGCTCAAATCAGCAGATTGTTCTGCTAAAATCAGCAGATTTTTCTGCTAAAATCAGATTTCTCTGCTGTCGAACAACACACACATGTTTAATAACTAAAACGCCAGATAAAAGTATAAGCTTCCGTAGCGTAGTAGTTAAGAAGTGTACTTTCAAATCGGAAGGTGGCAAATTCGATGCTGGCTGGCGGCGTATGTTTTTTTTTTTTCTTGTTATATTTATTCACCTCTTATGACAGATATTTAGCAAACCGTGTCTGCTAAAATCAGCAGATTTCTCATATGGCTCAAAATGGGTGTATTTTCAGCAGATTTTTCTGCTGATTGGACAGAGAATTTATTTTGAGTGTACTAACAAGGAAAGTATCCCAACCAGCGGCATATACAGGGGGTGAGGGCCCGGCCCTTCCACCGAAATGATTTCACAAATTTCAGGATTTAGTATAGCATCACATGTAAGAGCGTAAAAAAAATAATAAAAAATATAGAAAATCATCTCAGAATCTGAAAATTTTTCTAAAGGAAAATGTTTTCAAATCTAAAAAAATTTCTGTCCAAAAAAAACCGGCCGACAAAAAAAAAAGTTGTAAAACAAGAACTTTAAAATTTCCAACAATCTAAGACTTTTCTATGTATATGAAAAACAACCCAGAATCTGATAATTTGTCTGAATCTGAGACTTTTTCAATAAGAACAAGTAAAAAAGTTAAATTCGGCCTTGCCGAATGTAGTGATACCCTCCACAATTTCAAAAAGATTATTGCAAACAACTTTATTTAAAAGGACTTTTGGAAAAAAAAAAAAATTTAAAAAAAATTTCCGCGAAAAAAAATTTTGGTAAAAAAAAAAAAAATCCGCGATTTTTTTCTTTTTTTGTCAAAAAATATGTTCGTACTTGTTTAAATACCATTTGGTGTTCAATTATGTTCACATATGTCAACCAGAAGCCGAATTAAAGCATTTTGTATTTTTAGGTTATGTTGAATGTACTGAAATTTTTGAGGTGTGCTTACATTTTCGTTCATAACTTTTGAACCGCTGAACCGATATCGTTCAAATGCAATACCAAACTTCTCGGGAGAACTTCCAATATGTATGTTAAGTTTCAGTCATCTCTGTGCAATATTTTGGCCGCGAGAGCATTTTCAACAGACAGACAGACGGACAGACGGACAGACGGACAGACGGACAGACGGACAGACGGACAGACGGACATCGCTAGAATGTCTTAAAATCGATCGGGCATCATGAATATATATACTTTATGGGGTCCCAGACCGATATTTCGATGAGTTACAAACGGAATGACAAACTTATATATACCCTCTATCACTAAGTGGAGGGTATAAAAATGGCTCAGAATCTGAGACCTTTTCTAAAGGAAAAGTGTCTCAGAATCTGAGACTTTTTTTTATACGAAAAACGTTTTAAAATCTGAGACTTTTTTTTTTAAAGAAAAAATGTCTGTAAAAATGCAAAGACTTTTTCTAAAGAAAAAATGTCCCAGATTCTGACACTCTTTCTATAGGCAAAATGTCTCCGATTCTTAGATTTTTTCTACAGGAAAAATTGCTGTGTTTTTCAATAAGTGGATTTATTTTTGGATTAATCTTATTTAGTTTAAAATAAATATTTTAACATGCCAAAACAATTGGAAATTTACACGATGGCATTTTCCAATTGTCAACACAACTTGCACATTAGGGAAGGAGAAATTTATCAGGAATCAAATAGTGACCGTTGTGTAAAAGCTACCCAGGCAGAAACTGCCAACCGTTCCAAAGAAAAAGTTTCCGCAAAGAACTTTATTTTTTGTGTAGAAGGTAGTATGAATTCGAAAAAGTGCTTTCCAAGCGCTTTCCCAATGTTTTTCTATTTAAATCCCATGAACAAAATCAAAAGACATTTTTAAAAACAGCTGTTTGTATGCAAATCTACACTCAAAAAAAAAAAACTGTAAAGTTAACAAAAAATTTAGTTAAATTTAACTAAAAAAGCACCTGATTTTGGGCCTACTAAATTTTTAGTTAATTTAACTAAAAATATTTAGTTAACTTTTCGTAGAATGAATGTAGCAAAAAAAACCGTAACTTTAACTAAAAATTTAGCTGAAATTTCGTAACTTTTTTATGTACATATTTTAACAAAAAAATTAGTTGAATTCAGCTAAACTTTTTGTTACTTTTCGTAAACTAAAATTTACAAAATATTTAGTAAAAAATTTTAAGTTTATTTGTTCTGTTTTTTCATTAGCTTAAGTAGAACTTATGAGATTCGCATAGGAGGCTACATAAGAAATTTCACTTAACAAATTTGTTACGAAAAATCAGCAAATTAATTAGTAAAAATTCGTAAACTCAGTTTTGAAGTCAACAAAAAAAATTAATTCAAAATTTGTTCAAAACTAGTATTTTCGTAAATTGAACTTAACTAAAAAAAGTAGTTAAAACGCTGATTTTAACTAAAAATTTGCTAAAAAGCCAGTAAACTCAAGTTAACAAAAAAAAATTTGTTAACTTTACAGTTTTATTTTTTTGAGTGTAATAACACACAGCCATTTTTTGAAATATTTCATAAAATCAAAAGTCTTATTGGACTGTCAACAAAATCATATTACACACGATTTTTTGACAGGTCTTAATACTCAGTAGTATGATATAAACACAGCTTTATACACAATGACCTACATAGTGTCTCTGGACCTACATATTACAAACTTGACACCTTTTATTTAAAAACACTTGTTTCTTTCGTGAGGAAGTGTCTTAAACTCCAGATACATCACCCTTAAACTCCGGATACATACCCGTTGCGGTTCAATACACCACTTTTTTTTCGGGACTTTTAAAAATTTTTTCCTAAAAACATTTTTAATAATTTTTTTATTCCAAAACGCAAAGAAAACAGCAAACAATTTTTTTCCGGGACTTAGAAAATTGTTCAAAGTTTGTTCAAATTTTTTTTATCCTAATAAATGAGTCAATAAATTTTTTATCCTAATTTAATAAATTTCTTTATTCAAATAAACACCAAAAAAAGTTGTGTCTTATGGACTTATGTATACAATTTAGATACGTCCCATTTTTATACCCTCCACTCTAGTGATAGAGGGTATATATAAGTTTGTCCTTCCGTTTGTAACACCTCGAAATATTGGTCTAGGACCCCATAAAGTATATATATTCATGATCCTCGATCGATTTTAAGACGATCTAGCGATGTCCGTCCGTCCGTCCGTCCGTCCGTCTGTCCGTCTGTCTGTCTGTCTGTCTGTCTGTCTGTCTGTCTGTCTGTTAAAAACACGCTAACTTTTGAAAGACTATACGGAGGCTCCTGAAGTTTGGCATATATGTTGGGCATTTACCTGGTCAGGTTGGTATTGCAATCCAGCGAAATCGGTCCAGTGGTTCAAAAGTTATGAGCAAAAGACTGAATTTCGGCAAGGGTTTTTCGTGAATTTATGAGATAAAAAGCACTATAACTTTCGCAAATCAATTCTGAGAATGCTGAAGCTTGGCATATATATTTTTCGTTCCTACAGCCTAGTTCGTATTGAATTTCACCCAAATCGGTTCAGTGGTTCAAAAGTTATTAGCAAAACCGTGAATATCAGATTAGCTTCACCTTAAATTCACGTGGTGAAAACCCGTTAAACCTGTTTTAAAACCATTGGTAAGTCACAAAAATATTTTAAAACGTATTTTTGTCACTCAAAAATATTTTTATATCAAAACAAAAAAAAAATACACTAGAAAAAAATTTTACACTCAAAAAAAATTTTACCCTCAAAAAAAACTTAGTAATTTTTTTTTTTGAATGTAAAATTCGAAAAAAAATTTTACACTCAAAAAAAATTTTACACTCAAAAAAAATTTTACACTCAAAAAAAAAATAGTATTATATATTTTTTTTTTTCAAAAATAACTAAAAAAAAATTTTTTTACACAAAATAAAATATTTCTAATCATAACTGTTATTTTTTTCACGTTAGAAAATTTACTATCACTTAAAATGGGCATTGTGGAGGGTATTCATAGATTCGGCTAAGTCGAATTTAACTTTTCTACTTGTTTTGTTCTAAAAGTGCTATAATAGTACCATATTTTTTGTTTTTAAAGCGCTTTCAAAGCGCTTTAAAATAGCAACGGCATACCGTTTACCGTGGTTATCATTTTGGACGCTGGGAGAGTACTAAACTGTGATGCTTTCCCAGCACACAAGCGACCATAAAAGGTACTTTGCCAGCGCTCTCCCGTTCGTATTTTTCTGCCTGGGTATATTAAGCGCACTAAAAAATATATAAGAATTAATAAATTTAATTTATTATTTTATTCGACCTTTTAATTTTTAAATTAAGAAAATAAAATATTTGAGCTCGAGGCCTTTTTTAATGTTTTTGTTTAATATTTTTTCATTTATTATTTGCCAATATTTCGTTCCTCGTTGAAGCTCAGTTGATAAGAATTAATTTTATAAAAGTGTTTATTGGAATGACCCTGCTCAAATGTGGCACTGAAAATGAAAAGTTTACGAAAAAAAACCGTGAGAACATCTAGCGAGTTAATAAATAATTTCTACAAAGTTAAACATTTGCGTGCGAAACATTTAAGCGGGCGCACTTAAATGATGGCATTTGCCTTTATTTTGTGTCAAGTTATTACTTAAACATGTTTCTTGCACATTACAGTCGAAGAAAATGAATAAGAACTTTTATAGTTGCCACTAAAAAAGTGAATTGAAACAAGAAATTAAAAAATTCGAGTGCGCACCATTAAAGTGGGGAATGCATTTAATCAGGCACATTAAAATTTTATTTTTTTCTATAAGTTTATTAAAACTCTAATAAAAACACAATTTTCACATTTAAATATTCCCTGCTCAAATCGTCATTTTTTAATTTATAAAAACCTCGGTAAAATCTACCGTTTAAGTGAGCCACTTAGTATGTGAGCTTCAATAATTTTAAATATACGTAATACACAAAGAATAATGTTGATGGCTTGTCAGACTGTTAAAGTTTTTGAAGCAGAGAAGTTCTGGAGTTTATGCACATATTTAACTAAAATTTGTAAACTTACTGTCTTTTTAGTAAAATTTTTCACTCATAAAATGGATTTAACTAAAACTTTGTAAATTTACAGAGTTTTTTTTTCGTAAAAATTTACCCTCATAAATTTTGATTCTTCTTCAATCAAAAAACAAAAGTTTGTAAATTTACAGAGCTTTTTTTTTGGTAAAAATCTCGTCGCTTTTATCAACATTTTACAGATAATTCTGTAAATTTACAGTTTTTTTATCGAAATCATTTTACAGAGTTTTTTTTTAAAAATGACAAAAAATCGTACTAGTTGGAAATCTATGGTATTTTCTGCTGCTTCAGCAGAGTGTCTCTGTAATTTAACAGAGCGATTATTTTTTTGAGTGCAGACCTGTCCCCAATCACCCTAGTGTACCCCTTTCTATTATTTACGTAAATAATAAACAATTTTGATAACTAACAATATTATATTACCAGCAACTGCACGACAAAAATAAACATATTCTTAGAAATATAAACTTTAGACAACAAATTCTGATGCAATTAAATTTATGTTTGAAAAACTTTTGTTTTTGTCTCAAACGCATTTAAAGTTTACATGTCACGTTCTTGGAAATACAATAAACATATGTAATGCCTTTGGTATATACAATATTTACAAATATTTACAACATTTACAAGTTACTAAATACGAAATACCTACCATTTCATTCAACAAATATAACTAAGGATGATGATGATGAAATTAATCTAAAATTCGATAGTAGAGAAGAAAAAATAAATAAATTCTACGCAATAAGTTTTCTTTATTATACGTATATTATATACTTTGATCATATCCTACCCCAACTTCTAAAAGAAATACTATATAGTACATAATTGGAAAACACACCTACACTTTCACCAGTTATACTATGTAAAAGTAAGTGATGTCAACTTAAAAACGCTTAAACATAAAAATGCAACGATTTTTTTTTTTGAATATTGCAACTAAAAACATTGTCAATTGAGAACAAGACAAAAAACTTTTAAGGGGAAAATACCAGAGACCAAATATAACAGTTATATGTGTTATTTTGTTTTAAAAAAATCATTAAACGAATGTTGTCCAAACTATGCATTACAGTGACTCAAAGTAATAATGGAACAGCATATATTTTTAAGCAGTTCTTTAAAGGAAAAGTTGTCAATACTAAACCTGATTATTATCAATCGACTATTTTTTAAAAAAGTGCTATATAGGAAATTTTCCAAGCTTTAATTTAAGCTTGATAGCGTCCAGATTGAGCAAATATTAAATGAAATACGAGGGTCACACTGAAAATTGAAATTATTTGTATATGTTTTTTTGAAATTTTTTTAAAAATATTCTAAGTCAATTTTTCCCAAGTTCAAACATTAAAAATTTAAAAAAATTATCCAATAATTTTTATTTAGTTATCAGCTAGTTTTTCCAACAACCCAAACAAAAAATGAAATTTTTTAAATACAGTGGAAGAAATCCGCATTTTTTGACCACCAACTCGTTTGAACACCAATTTTTTGTAAACAACGAAAAATTTTAATTATTCTAAAATCTTATCACTATACACTTAGGTGTACTCAAATTAATAAACAGTAAAATATTTTCTTTATTTACAACAAATTGCGGATTTTTTCTACTGTATTTATTTGTTTGGGTGGTTGGAAAAACAAGCTGATGACTAAATAAAAATTATTGAATATTTTTTTAAATTTTTAATGTTTCAACTTGGAAAAAATCGACTTTGAAATATTTTTAAAAAAATTTCAAAAACATATCTACAAATAATTTCATTTTCCAGTGCGACCCTCGTATCTCTTTTTATATTTGCTCAATCTGGACGCTATCAAGCTTAAATTAAAGCTTGGAAAATTTCCTTTATGGCACTTTTTTCAAAAATAGTCGATTGATAAAAATCAGGTCAAGTATTGATAACTTTTCCTTTAAAGAACTGCTATCAAATATATGATGTTCCATTATTACTTTGAGTCACTGTATATATATGAAAAGACTTCTAGAGATGTCCTGTGTTAAAATTAGCAATAACTTTTATTTTTTGATTTTTATCAATCTATATCTATACTAATATTATAAAGAGGTAATGTTTGTTTTTTTGTTTGTTTGTAGAAAGTAATCTCCGGAACTACTTATCCGATTTCAAAAAAGTTTTCAGAAATATTTCGAGTGTTCCTCCAGGACGGACATAGGCTAGGTTTCATCGACCACGCCCACTTCTACGCCTACTTTTTTCCAAAAAACGTAAAATTTAAAAATCTCCAAAACTACTAAACCGATTTCAAATTTTTTTTCAAAAATATATACTTGGAATGGTCCTTCATAATGGAAATATGCTTGGTTTCATCGACCACGCCCACTTTTGGAAAAAAAAACTTAAAATGTAAATATCTATGAAACTACTCATCCGATTTCAAAAAATGTTATCACCAATATTTAGAGTGTGTCTCCATGGTGGATATAGGCTAGGATTCATCGACCACGCCCACTTTTTGACAAAAAACGTAAAATTTAAAAATCTCCAAAACTACTAAACTACTAAACCGATTTAAAATTTTTTTTCACTAATATATACTTGAAATGGTCCTTCATGATGGAAATATGCTTGGTTTCGTCGACCACGCCCACTTCTACGCCCACTTTTGGAACAAAAACTGGAAATCTTAATATCTATGAAACTCATCCGATTTCAAAAATGTGTTCACCAATATTCAGAGTGTTCCTCCAGGGTGGATATAGTCTAGGATTCATCGACCACAATCACTTCTACGCCCACTTTTTGGCCAAATATTGTCAAATATGTACGAACCCAAAATTTAAAAATCTCCAAAATTACTCATCCGATTTTCAAAATTTTTCCATTAACGGTTATTCAGAGTGAAAATATGCTGGGTTTCATTGACCACGCCCATTTCTACGCCCACTTTTGACAAGAAAAACGTTTAATTTAAATATGATCAAATTACTCATCCGATTTCAAAAATTTCATCACCAATATATATTAAGAAATGGTCCTTCAGGGTGGATATGGACATTCTTAATGGTTTTTCTAATATTAGGAATGGTCCTTCAGGTTCGTCATAGGCTACGGTTTATAGACGTAAAATTTTAAAATATACGAAACTTTTTATAAGGTTTCAAAAATGATTTAACCAATATTTAGAATTCTCCTTCAGGGTGAGTTAGGGTAAGTTTCATTGACCGCACCCATTTTAAATATCACTTTGAGTCAAAAGACGTACAAATTAAAAACCTCCGAAACTACTCATCCAATTTCAAAACATTTTGAAAAATTCCCTTTTTGAAAATTCCGCTTTTAATGGAGCAAATAGGTGCAAAGTAGTGAACTTTGTAACCTTTTCTATCTCCTGAAATATTGGTCATAGAAACTTGAAACTTCAAATGTGGGATCCTTCAGCCCAAAAACTCATTCTAAAAACGTACCTTCCGGAAATTTAGATTTAAATGGTAAATTATTATACTGTGGTACTTTAACTATCCCCTGAAATCCTCCAGCAGAATGAACAATGAAGAGAAGAACATATTTTGAAATTAAAATTTTTAAGGGTTAAAAGGAGTAAACAATTGGTTAAGGTAGGGTAATATGGTACTTTTTATATCATTTGAGATAACGACACTAAAATGTTTTTATTTCTTTAACACATGTTATACAGAAAGGAATGAAGCCTACATGGAACGAAATGAATTGAAATTCAATGAATTGAAATGAATAGAACAGGGAACAAAATGGAATAGAACGTGGAACGAAATGAAACGGGAAATGAAATGATTTCAATAATTACGATATAAGGGCTCGAAAAATTCAAGATAGTTTTTTTTACCGAAACGAACATGATTCCAGACTAAACGGGGCTGTTTTAATTTAATAATAAAAATTTAATAATGAAGGGGGAGAATTTAAGAAATGGGCCTCTAATCCTGATCATTCTTTAATACGGTATTTAATATTACCGGTAACAAAGTTCCGGGCGGGCCTGCTAGTAAAAGTATAAAATAACAGTTATTAAAAACTTTTTGTTCAAAAAGTTTAAAATAACATTTATTTATTTTAAATAACTGTTATTTAATCAAATCAATCAAAGTTTTAATGTTCAAATCAATAATTGAAGTATTTGCTATCAATAGGATTCTTTTGTATGCGTTTATTTGAGTTTTTCTTAAATAAATCAAATTTTTTAAGGCTCAAAGAGTGTTTGATAACAGTTAAAAAAAATAAAAGTTTTTTATTTCTGTTATTTTGGACAGATATTTATATAAATTATTTGAAACTGTTATTTCAAATTTCTATTTCAAAATAATATTTTTGAACAGTTAAATTTGAGTTTTTTCAATAAATCTCATAACAGTTATGGTCTCTGGAAAATACAACTGGACCGATAGCCATGAAATTTGAAATGGCCATAGCCCAGCGGACGAACGGTTAACCGCACTCTTTAAAAATAATTTTTATTTAATTTTTTTTTATGTTAAGTGTAGTGGGTGAAAGTTATAAAAAAAAGTTTTTCAACCCCGCTAAAACAAAAAAAAACAAAAATATTAATTAAAAACAATAAAAATTAAAATCATTATTATTTTAATTAAAAGAATTTGCTTTTGGGACATTTTTTATTTATTAAAATCCATACATTCTGAGACATCTTTTCGATTGATCAATTTTCAGATTCTAAGCAATTTTATACTTCAAAAATGTCTCAGATTTATATAATTTTACAAAATATAGTCTTAAATTTCCGTATTTTTCTTTAAAAAAAGGTTCAGTTGCTAAGAAATTTTTCTAAACGAAAAGTCTCAGATTCTAAGATTTTTTTCTATAGAAAAACAAAAATTTTTTCTGTAAAAGAGGTCTCAGATTCTGAAAAATTCTTTCTATAGAAAAAATCTTAGATTCTGAAACATATTTTTTATAAAAACTGTTTAAGATTCTGAGTATTTTTTTCTATAAAAAAAGTTTCAGACTCTGAAACATTTTTTCAATGGAAAATTATTCAAACTATGAGACATATTTTCTTTAGAAAAAGTCTCAGACTTTGAAGCATACTTTCATTAGAAACTGTTTCAAAAACTGAGACATTTATTCTACAGAAATTTTCAGATTCTGAAATATTTCAGCAATAGAAAAGTTTCATATTCTGAGGCACTTTTTGTATCTATAAATTTAAACTTTTTATTATTCTTGGTTCCTTTTTTCACTGTTTTTTCTAATAAAAACTCTTTTGCTCTTCAAATCTTATATAAATTAAATTAACCGTAACCGCAGGATTTTTTTATGCAGTTACGGTTACGGTTAAATAGTGCGGTTAACCGCGGTTACGGTTACGATTAAAACCGCATTGCAAACCCTATTGTTGACAGATTTATATGGGACAATGTGCTAGTAGAGGCTTAACGAACATGCTTAGTGGCTGTAGTTATCTCCTATACTTTCCGAGATAGAGCCAGTTTAAAAAGTAAAATTCTAAATTTTGACTGATCCGATTTCGGTTTTTTGCCAATAGCAGGGCCGCATTTAGTTCAAATTAATTTCATTTGAAAACTGGATAGATTTTTAATGTTTACAAAAAAAAAATTAAGAGGTTTCAGAGACATTTTTCGTATAGAAAAAGTCTCAGACTCTGAGACCTTCGCACAGTGGGATAAATCACGAATCTAGCGTCCAAAAAATAAAAAAATAACTACACTCAAAAAAATAACTTAGTCAAAATATTAGTAAAAGGTGTTGTAATTTACTTCAACCAAACTTTAGCAAAAAAAATTGTAAAAATTTAACTTTTACAGTTTTTTTTGGCAATTTACTATTGGTAAAATACAATAATTTTTTGGTATTTTTACTATATTTTCTTGCTAGTTTTTTTTTTTTTATTTTACTATAATTTTAGCAAAAATATTAGTATTTTCCTTAAAGAAATGGTAATACTTTTTTTTTTTTATTTATTTTTTCTTAGTTTAAAAAAAAAAATTGTTTCAAGTGTTCTAGTGTGAAAAAAAATCATTGCAGATTGATGATGCTGCCAACACCATAGCAAAGTAGCCATCCATCAACTGCATGTGCGCTGAAAAATAGGCTACACAATTTTTAGTATATTTTACCATATTTTTTGCTAATTTTACCATATTTTTTGCTAATTTTATATGAAAATTTTTTAAAATTTGCCACCTAAATTGTTAATAAAAAGTTAATAATTTTGAAAAATTATTTTTTTAAAATTTTAACACATAGTTAGATATCTAATCTTCAATATCCAAAAGTTTTTTTTTTATTTTTTTTTTAAATACATGTGAAAAAAATTAAAAATTCGAAAAAAAATTGTTAATTTTTTACAAATTTTACCTGAAAATGTAAGAAATTTCTTGTGTAGACTACTACGCAAATCTCATTTGTTCTACTTAAGCTAAAAAAATGACGCAAAAAAAATAAAAAAGTGAAGTGTTGTTCTTTAAATTTTTTGTTTAAAGTGTTTAAGTGAAAAAAAAATCATTTTGGATTTTGATGTTGTTGGTAGTCCAGTTACTGCAACTACAGCTGCTGAGAAGAAGGCAAAAGAAGATGCTGCCACCATCAAGCCGAAGAAACCATCCAACAACTGAAGTAATATGCTGCTATTACTACATTTAAAGAATGTGGTGCTCAAAAGGAGAAAATTTTTTTTTAGTATATTCACCAAATTTTAAATCAACTACTAATCAGAGAAAAAAAATTACTAAATAAAACAGTTTTTTTTTACCAAATTACAAATTTTTTTATCTATTTCAATTTTACCATTTTTTTTTGGTAATTTTACCATATTTTTTGATAATTTATAGGTTGATTTTTTACAAAAATAAAATGGTATTCTTGTAATTTTACCATTTTTTTTCCTAATTTTTTGATTAGCAAAATGGTTTTGCTAATATTACCAAAATTTTTGCAACGTCCAAAACTACAGTTTTTTTTGCTAATTTTAACCATTTTTTTTGCTAGTTTTACAATATTTTTTTTTTGAGTGTATATTACAATAAAAACTGAACATAACACGATTAATCTTAGATAGTGGCTGCATATAAATCCATTAATAGTTCTAGGATTGGTACACTATTAAGAAAATACAGGGCTTCAAACATTGGAAATAAAAAAAATCTGCAAAAGCACCTCTTTGAAGCTGCAAATTTGTTGTCACGTTATATTAATAGTATTGCCGATACTCTTAACTTATTAATTTTTTTTGATGAAGGGAGGACCCAAGTTTATAAAAAAACCATTCATTGATGTTACCTACCTCTAAGGGGTCGCCCCGGCAGTTAAGTTGGATAAACCTCATTTTAGCACATACCTTTAAATATTCAAAGAGATTCGAAAAGTGCTCAGCAAATGTCACCCCCTAAACTAATTTTATTTTAAACTACAACTAATAAAGTACTCACAAATAAAAAATTGGCTGCCCTAGTCTGCCCGTGCGGTTTACACAATTTTTTTTATAAAATATGCCGATGTCAAGTTGCTGTAATTGTACATGATTTTAAAATATTTTGGTACTTTTAAATGATCCTACTCATACATATGAGACACCGTTGAAAATGTATTTTTTTGGTCTATTTTTTTGGTTTTTATTTCTGGTACTTTTTGTACCTTTTTTGGTACTTTTGTACTTTTTTGGTACTTTTGTACTTTTTTTGGTACTTTTTTTTTGAATTCTTTAAAAGAAACCAACTAACCCAATTAATAATAAAAGCCCCTAAAAATAACATATTACGGTATATTACGGTTTGCAAATATTAAATCACTAAACAGTTTGAAAAAATGTGAAACCCTTAAATAAATAAACACGAAAGAAAAATAAACATTGAAAGTATATGACAGAAAATAATGAGAGTTTCTACTAGTGTAAATATTTTTTTAGAGCTATAATAAACTATATAAGCCCTTCTCTGATTTAATTCAAAGAAATTTTTTTTTAGTTAAAGTACCAGCTCTTTTTCAACAATAAACTTAAAGAAATATATATACTCTCCTACGATTTAGTTGCAAAGAAAAAATTATTCTTGTACATACCTTCAAATATCCTAATATCTACGCCTAAAATTTTTTGTTCGGCAATTAAAAAAATCAATAAACTATTTTTTTAAGATTGGTTAAAAAAATACATATTTTTTTTTTGTTTTATTTTTTTAATTAACGTTAGGTTCTGAGTTTGAATAAATTTGCGTCATATACATTAATATTTCAAATAACTCCACCCCAGCGCCACCTATCAGGTCCATTCATAAATATTTTTTTTTTTTTTTGACGAAACATACATATAATCTGAACTGATGTCCAATCGTACTTAATATAAGAGTTTGTTCAAAAGCTTAATACCAGCGCCATCTACCGGTAGCAAATGCAAATAAAAATGCACAAAAGCTTGCACCGTATCAATGGTGAAATTCTTAGTTGGATAGATCTCATAGTAACAATTGCACACAGGATTTTATATATGACGATAAGGCATTGCTCTTTGGCACTCATTTGGGTAACCCTGTAGTGAAACAGGGTGTTTCAAGTTATAATTTTCTAAAAGCCTACATCCTCTACTATGTTTTCTCAATTGAACTTTTATTGATCAGACAAATAGCTTAGGAGATATAATTTTTTAAACACCACAATGGTACTTTGGCCCACTGTGCTTCGTATAGAAAATGTCGCAGACACTAATACAATTTTTTCAGTTATCATTTCATCATTTTTGTTTTTTTTTCTGAGATATTTTTCGTATAGAAAAAAATTCTGGGACATTTTTCGTATAGAAAAAGTCTCAGATACATATTGCGTATAGAAAAAGTCTCAGATTCTAAGACATTTTTCGTATAGAAAAAGTGTTAGATTATGCGACATATTTCCTATAGATAAAGTCTCAGATTCTAAGACGTTTTTCGTATCGAAAAAGTCTCAGATCGGATACATTTTGCGTATAGAAAACAGGGTGACATGACATAATCCCCACGGACATAATCACCATTTCCGGTTGTGGGGACTATGATCGAAAATAATTTGGACATAATCCCAATAAAAAGTAAACATAATTCCCAGATTTATGCACTCAAAAAAAAAAGTGAACTAAAAAAAAGTGTTCCAAAAAAAGTAATTCACATAAAAAATGTGAAAATGAAAATTCCCGAATTTTTTTAGTGTTCTAGATTTCACATCCGAATTTCTTTTTCGTTTTGTTTCACATAAATAAAATTTTGTGAAAGTAAAACGAATGCCATTTTTTTCTTACGATTTTTTAAATTTAAATTATTCGATTTCAACTTCGAATGAAAACGTGATCAACAAAACACTAAATTTGATTTCATGTGATTCGGAAATTTTCATGTGAATTGAAAAGTTGTGAAAGACAGAACAGAGGCCTAAAATCTGGGAAAATAAACTAAATTTTAAGAAAAAGAGGGAATGATTTGGCTCCAAAGATTTTTTTCCTGGCTTTAGTTCATAATTTTCCCTAAAATAAGAAAAACAAAGTTATTTAATTTTAAGCCAATTTTAACTAGAAAATGGGAAAAATTAAATTACACTTTAGTTCATTCACATTTTAGAACTATATTGGGTCCAGACCCTGGACCCATGGGTTCGGACTCTATGGGTCCAGCAGCTGTTAACTCGGACCCGTTGGGTCCTTCAAAGGTCCCCATAGATTTTGACCCAAAACTTGTGTCCGTTTCGCTCTACCTTGCTTAGTTTTCAAGATACGGTAATAAGGGGTCTTGAGAATCTTAAAAACTGGATAACTATTAATCGGAGGACTTTCGGGAATTTGGCGGAAGTGTTCTACGAGTCAAGAGCTACAAAAATGCCGTTGCACTTTTTCTCGTGTTGGCAGTATTTACCGAGATATGTGCATATATAAAATCTCAGGAATTTCAAATTTTAGATTTAAAATTAGGGGTTTGAGACCCCGACAGATATGCAGAGCTAGGCTATTCCATATTATTCTTTGTAGTCTTTCTTTTGAAAATTTTATCGGTTTTGCCCTATCTAGCTTAGTTTTCGAGAAATCGTCATTTTGAATTTTTAACTAAATTCTAAGAAATTATATACTAAATTCTCAGAAGTTATTAACTAAATTCTAAGAATTACACTTCCTCAATTCAAAGAAGAGAAAAACGATGGTGTTTTTTTGTAGTAAATTTTAACTAAACTTGAAAGCAATTTGCTTTTTAAGAAATATGTCTTAAAAATAAAGATACGTTTCTTAGATTTGAAAACTATGAACTAATTATAAGTAAATGAACTAAATTTTTTTCCTCATAGTTAAGAAAATTTCTCATTTTTTAGTTAAATTTAACTAAGTTTTAGGAAAATTCATGATAAATTTTCAACGCTTTTTCCTTAATTTTAGTTATGTCCTTTTTTTAGTTTGGGGATTATGACCACGTAACAAATGGCCATAATCCCCATTACAGGGGTTATGTCCACTATACTAGTTGGTCATAATCCCAAATATTGTATAGTTTTTTGTCTAAAAAGTTTTTTTGAGTAGACGACCATGGCCGGGCTTAGGGATTTCAAACTCCATACATTCAACGCACCCACTCCGGAAAAAAAAAAAGTTTTTGACTGAAATTGTTTTTGACTTAGTCCCCATAATGTGAATGCGGGTTATGACCAAAAAGTTTTCGGTCATAATCCCAACAGGGAGCGGACATAATCCCCATTGGGATAATGACCGTTTTGGGAATGGTCATAGTTCCCACAACTAATATAGGGATTATGACCGTATTGTATTTAGTCATAATCCCCATTTCCGTTATGGGGATAATGTCAGTGGGGATTATGTCCTGTCACCTAGAAAAAGTATCCGATTCTGAGACATTTTTCGTATAGAAAAGTCTCAGATTCTAAGACAATTTTCATATAGAAAAAGTCTCAGATTCTGATTCATTTTTCGTATAGAAAAATTCTGAGATAGAAAAAGCCTCATTAAACCATAATAGAAATCATAATAGAATCATAACAAAAGAACGTTTTTTTTTTGTCGTGCTACTTTTTACTTACTGCACCCAAGGGCCTCGCCATACCTTAAGACGGACCTGGTCAGAAGTTATACTATTTTAAAGCTAGGTTAGGTTGTAAGTGGCTGCTGACGTTTTACGTCAGACATAGACTCTGAGGTCCGTTTTGATACCACGGAACTATGATAGGTTCTCCAACTAGTCTCTGTTGTTAAACCAATTTGAGCTCCTTATGAAACTTCAAAGATATTGAATATTTAAATCCGACAAATCAGAAAGATCGTGCAGCACCCTAGATCCCAGTGAAGCAAGTCTCTGACCAGGAAATGTCGGGCAATGGCAGATAAAGTGTACGATAGTTTTTAACTCCTCCTTATTCATGCAACTCCGGCAAAAGTCATTTGACGGCACAATTAACCGCTCTGCGTGCTTTACTATTATGTCTGGTAATTAAAGCAACCACCGTCGAAATCTTTCCTCTTGGAAGCTATATATGTTCCGTCGTGGAACAAAGCCGTACCTTTTGCTTGCAAGTTTGTAGAGGCATACCAACAAATTCCAATTCTGTTGGAACCCGTAAGGTAGTTTCCAGTCTTGCAAACTCATTAGCTTTGCAATCTCCTATAATGTCTCTATGCCCTGGGAACCATATGTGTCGTATATCAAACTGCTTGGCCATCTCATTTAAGACGTGCGACAGTTAAGGGCAGATCTTGTTTACATAAACATTGACTCCAGGGACTTGATTGCGGCTTGACTGTCAGAATAGATGCTGACTGCGGTTGTAGACAAGACATTGCACCTGAACCAGTGAGCCACTTTCTTTAATGTCAGCATGCTGCAACATCTCTGCCTGGTAAACACTGCAATGATCTGGTAATCTATGAGCTATGCTCAATAGCCTTCTCCATCTGAGAAGGCGATTTCAGTGTCGTCCAAAGAAATAAGATCAAAAGCAGGAATTTTATTTTTCCCTGTAAACAAGACAAGCTATGTTTTACCTGAATTAACTCCCAGACCATTCAGACAAACCCTTTAGAGAACACTGAAGAATGTTCCTCAATTTTGGCAGGTGCTTTTCCTTTAGCGCGATGCAAATGCTGACGATGCATCCTAGACAGAGCAGCATTGAATTCAGTTCCAGGTTCCAAAGAAGCGGCGAAATGCGGACGATGCATCCTAGACAGAGCAGCATTGAATTCAGTTCAAGGTTCCAAAGAAGCTGCGAAAGAAACGTTATACGTTTATTGAAAACTAAATTTTTCACCATTAAAACTATCCCACGC
This sequence comes from Pegoplata infirma, assembly GCA_963921195.1. NCBI lineage: Eukaryota > Metazoa > Arthropoda > Insecta > Diptera > Anthomyiidae > Pegoplata > Pegoplata infirma. The sequence continues at coordinate 79,716,837 of OY992538.1, read as the reverse complement.
TTCACTCCCAGATTAGACAATATTGCAATTATGTCCGGTATGACATTATTAAAAGCTCTCCTATGTCAAGAAATATCACCATAGTTTACTCCTTTACCGAAAGCGATCTCTCAACAATACCGTTAGATTAGGTTTGGTTGGATGGGCCTCCGCCAATTTGGCGAATTCACTCGGAGGCTATAAAGCCCATTGTTCCCTCCTTAATTGACATTTCCCTACTTCCCTCTGTTACAAAAAAAACTTTTTACTTGTTGAACCACCCCAAATTTCTAGGATATTCTGCTAGAGATGTCAATGAGACACCATTAAGGCAATCTAGGTCATCGAAAAATATTTGCCCCAAATGCTTCTCATCAGACCCGGACATTTACCTATCAAGAGCTTCACTGACTCCACTTCCCCTTAACTTCTATAAAAGTACCTATCAGAAATTCCCATACGCACGGCCATTTGGCCAATCATACAGTGTCCTGTAAGTACTCCCACTAATAGGCTAACCGTCCATTTGCCAAAAGTAAGAAGACTTTTTGTACTCTTAGGATCTGGCCACATGGTTCGCTACAGGGGCGTATCCAGGATTTTTTTTTCGAGGGGGGCCCAAAATTTTTTTTCAATTTTTTTTACCAAAAAGTTTACATTGAATTTGGAATTTTTTCGATCGTATTTTCCTAGAACCAAATGTAACTAAATAAGCTTCTTAATTTTTGTGTAATTTTAAAACTTTTGAAAATCGAACTCTTAAAATTTTTTTACATTTTAAATTATTTTTAAATAGATGTAGCCTTCTTAAATCTCTTAAAATATCAGATGCTGATATATTTTTACAAAGAAAATTATCAGAATCTAAAAATTTCTTTTAAAGAAAAGTCTAAGATTCTATGACAGTTTCCTTAAGACAATTTAAGCGACATTTTTGTTATAGAAAATGTCTTAGACACTAAATCATATTGCCAATAGAAAACGTTTCTCGGGAAAATTTACTTTGAAAAAATGATTCTATGAACAGAATTATAAAAACTTTTCCAAGAGAAAATACTTCGATTGTAAGACATTTTCCTAGAATCTGAGATATTTCTTTTATAGAAAAAGTCTAGAACATTTGCTCAAATTCTGAAACATTCTACGCAAAACCCCTAGATTCTGAGAAAATTTTCACCTTTCTATAAGAAAAATGATTCAGATTCTGCGACTCTTAATTTAAAACGAAAAAGGTTCAAAATTCTAAAACATTTTCCGTAAAGAAAAACTCTCAGATTCTAAAAACAAATTCCTACAGAAAAAGTCTCAGATTCTTATACATTTTTCCTATAGCAAAAGTTTCAGATTCTGAAACAATTTTCCTATAGAAAGTCCCAGATTCTGAGACATTTTTCTTATAGAAAAACTCTCAGATTCTGTGGCATTTTTCTTAAATAAAAAGTCCGTAAAGAAAAACTCTCGGATTCTAAAAAAAATCCTACAGAAAAAGTCTCAGATTCTTATACATTTATCCTATAGCAAAAGTCTCAGATTCTGAAACAATTTTCCTACAGAAAGTCTCAGATTCTGAGACATTTTTCTTATAGAAAAAGTCATAGATTCTCAGACATATTTTCTACAGAAAAAGTCTCAGATTCTTAAACATTTTTTCTATAAAAAAGTCTCAGATTCATAGAAATTTTCCCTATAGAAAATTCCCAGATTCCATAGAAAATACTCAGATTCTAAGACATTTTTCTTATAGAAAAAGTTTCAGATTCTATTACATTTTTCAACAGAAAAATCTCAGATTTTTAGCATTTTTTCTATACAAAATTCAGATTCAGAGACATTGTTCCTATAGAAAATTTTCAGATTCTGAAACATTTTCATATAGAAAAGCCTCAGATTCTGAGACATTTTTCATAAAAACATAATTTTGAATTCTGGCACATTTTTCCTAAAGAAAAAGTGCGACATTTTCATATAGAAAAATCTCAGATTCTAAGACATTTTTTCTATAAGAAAAGTCTAAGCGTTTAGAAAATATTAAAAAAAAAGAAAAATTTAGATAGCAAAAGGCTCCGATTTTGGACTCCGATTTTGGACTCCGATTTTGGACTCCGATTTTGAGACAAAGAAAAAGCCTCTTTTCCTGAGACATATTTTGCATAGAAAAAAAAAATTTAGATTCTGGGACATTTTCCTATAGAAATAGTCTTAGATTCTAACAAAAAGTCGCATATTTTAAGACATGATGTCACTAGAAAAAGTCTTAGATTCTAAGATATTTTCTTATAGTCATAGATTCTGAAACCTTTTTCTTATAGAAAAAGTCAAGATTCTGAGACATTTTTTTAAAGAAATAGTCTCATTTTAAGACATTTTCTAAATGACAAAAGTTCTTAGACATTTTCACTAGAACCTTAGGTTGAAAAGATTTAAACTCTGAGAAAAAAAATTTCAGATTTTGAAAAATTTTTTGGTAGAAAAATTTTTTGAGTTGAAAAATTTCCTTCTGAAAAATTTTAAGATTCGAAACATTTTCTTCAGAAATTTTTAAGATTTTTAAATGTTTTTTGAATTTTTTAAGAAGTTTTTAAACATTGTACTTGTTTTTTGATACTAAATTTTGAAATTTGTGAAATCATTTCGTGGGGGCCGGGCCCCCGGGCCCCCCCCTGTATACGCCACTGGTTCGCTATATCCGGCTTGTAGTCAGTGATATCCACCTAACATTTATCCTATTCTCAGATATCCTATGAATTTCGGTCATCAATTCCATTATGGAAACCAAGATGTCAGGTTCTACACGTTTCCCCACCGATTCCGAGCATTTTCTCGCACATTCATCAGCCAATTCCTTCCCAGCGACCCACTATGTCCAGGGACCCAGATTAGCTTGACTGTGTGCTGACTGATTCGATGAAGGGATCGTATACAATTCCTAACGATTGCTGATTTTACAGTATTTGATTCCAAGTCATTTAGAGTTGCGAGACTATCGACGAAAATGTTAATGACGCAAGGACGAAGGTCCTTGTCATATTCATCTGCTTGGCTTTATTAATTGGAAATACCTCAGCCTGGAAAACACTACACTTATCCGGAAGTCTCAATGAGACCCCTATTTCGAGGCATTTAGATTGCACTCCCGGACCCGTAAACATCTCTATCTTTGATCCGTCTGTAAAGATTGAGATCGCATTCTCTGTTATAACAGAGTTTTCCGCCCAGTCTTTCCTAGTCGGTATTTGGACTTCGAAGGGTCTGTCAAAGTTCGTCTGTGGTGAGATATAGTCGGTTCTCTGTTCCAGTTCCCTCCCGCCCAAGAGCGTTGCTTAAGCATTTGCTTAATCTTCCCTTGCTGTATCATATTGCCCATTGGGAAGCAACCTCGGGTCTATCACTTATAGCAAATATGAGTCTATCATTCGTTCCATTGTCTTTAACAAAAAAGAAGACAGACTAATTGGTCTGATATCCTTCGGAGCTGTATGGGAACTTTTCCAGTCTTCGATATAATAATGACTCTGGTATCCCTATATTTCAAAAACTAGCTAGATTATCATTACTTATGGATATATTTGCACTAAACAATGATGCTTTGTTACAAACAGATACTGTTATACAAAAAATACCTTTACATACTCACAAACACCATCACATACATACCAAATTTAAAAAGTTTAATCAATATTTTCACGCATGCTTTTTTCCCCCCTTTAAAAAAATCAAATTTTTGCAAATAAAAAAACAAAAAAAAATTGGCGCCATTCACTAATACGAAATTAATGTTTTTCCAGAGGCCTGTTTTTTAAGAGTTTCTTTTCACAATTTCCACAAGCTCTTTGCTTACAATTCTCTTAAATAAACAGTTTTCTTGTAGTCTTAGCAGCATCGTCATCTATTGTAGAAAAAAACTTGTGAAGGCCAAATCTTTTTTCAGACTTGTTTTATTGTTGTATTTTAAAAAGCGAATGCATCTTGTGAAATACTTTTTATGGTTTTTTGAAAAGGTGTAAAAGCTTTGTGAGGCAAAAATAACAAATTTATTCGTTAAAACGGGATTATTGTTTTAAAGTAATTTCTGTCGATAACACTGTGCAACATTGAAAAAAAACACAAGAACTTGACTATATAGGTTCGATTCTATTACACCGTGTGACAATTTTACATTTTTTGTTTTGGACCTGAACAAGACCACATACACTCAAAAAAAAAAAAACTGTAAAGTTAACAAAAAATTTAGTTAAATTTAACTAAAAAAGCACCTGATTTTGGGCCTACTACATTTTTAGTTAATTTAACTAAAAATATTTAGTTAACTTTTCGTAGAATGAATGTAGCAAAAAAAACCGTAACTTTAACTAAAAATTTTGCTGAAATTTCGTAACTTTTTTATGTACATATTTTAACAAAAAAATTAGTTGAATTCAGCTAAACTTTTTGTTACTTTTCGTAAACTAAAGTTTACAAAATATTTAGTAAAAAATTTTAAGTTTATTTTTTCTGTTTTTTCATTAGCTTAAGTAGAACTTATGAGATTCGCATAGGAGGCTACACAAGAAATTTCACTTAACAAATTTGTTACGAAAAATCAGCAAATTAATTAGTAAAAATTCGTAAACTCAGTTTTGAAGTCAACAAAAAAAATTAATTCAAAATTTGTTTAATACTAGTATTTTCGTAAATTGAACTTAACTAAAAAAAGTAGTTAAAACGCTGATTTTAACTAAAAATTTGCTAAAAAGCCAGTAAACTCAAGTTAACAAAAAAAAATTTGTTAACTTTACAGTTTTATTTTTTTGAGTGTACACGTGAAAGTAGAAGTCGAATATAGTACAACTGCGTTCTTAGTTTTTCAAAGTTATAAGGATTAGAGATGGGCACATGAGCAGATTAGAGCGTGATTCACGTGATTCACGCGTGATCACGCGTGAGTGTGACTGAATTCAATTTTACTCACGCGATTGTGAGTGAGTGTGAGTGGAAAAAAAAATTGCGTGAGTGAGTGTGCGTGAGTAAGACTTTTGCGAGAGTGTGTTGGCGTGAGTCGATTTTCTTGCGTGAGTTTGCGTGAATTATTTTCTCTTTATATTTCCTTTCATACCAAAAAAAGCAACAAAAAAAATTGTAAAATTTGGCTTAACTTAAGATTTCGTCCCGAAAAAAAATTAAAATTTCGCTGAACTTTAAATTTTGCTGAAAATTTTGAAAGATTTTTGAAATTTTAGTTTTTGATTTTTTTTGTATAAATAAGAGTTTCGTGAGTGTGAGTCAACGTGAGTGTGAGTGAATCTTGCGTGAGTGCACGTGAGCGTGAGTTGTATTAAATTTACTCACGTGATTGTGAGTGAGTGTGAGTAGAAAAAATATGCTCGTGAGTGAGTGTGCGTGATTCAAAAATTCCTGTCGTGAGCGTGAGCGTGAGTGAGTGTGAGTCAAAAATCACTCACGCTCCCATCTCTAATAAGGATAAACAAATTTCTAAATTTTTTTTTAAATATTTCTTCCCATCAGTTTATGGGAATATGGGTATTAAATTAAAAAGGAGGGCAATTTCTAAAAATGAAAACATTTTTATTTTTTAATTTTTCAGGACCAAAAATTGTAAAAAATGCCCTTTGAAAATTTGGGATATAAAAATTTCTTAAAAATTTATTTAAATATTTCTACTCATTAATTTATGTCAATACTACTCATTAATTTATGTCAATATGGGTTTCAAATTTCAGTTTTAATTTTTTAATAATTTCTCCTTTTCAAAGGACTTCAAAGGATATAAAATGTTATTTAAATATTTCTACCCATTAATTTATACCAATATGGGTATCAAATGAGAGACCCCGATCTCAATTTTTATTTTTTGGTATTTTGTCCCTTTCAAAGGATTTTAAAGGATACAGAAATTTATTAAAAATGTATTTTATTATTTCTACCCATAAAATGAAAGAGGAAAGTCTCTAGAAATAAAAACAATTTTTTGTTCTATTTTTCATGACGTAAAATTGTAAAACAATGTCCTTTGAAAATTTAATCCTTTTATATCCTTGAGAATTTGCATTTCTTTTTTTTTTAATATACGTTATTTCCACAGATCGTTCTCTTTGATTTGGTTGATATATTAAGATTAATTTTTAAGAAATGTTTATTTCCTTTGAAATCCTTTAAAAGAAGAAAATATGAAAAAATAAAAACTGATATTGTCTTCTTTCGTTTGATACGCATAAGTTAATAGCAGACATGTGCACGGATGGTGTTAAAATGCGTTTAGAGACATTCTAAAAAATTTAGAATGTGGACAATATTCTATTCTTAGCGTTCAAAACGAATGAGTTTTTCATTCTATGCTCACAGTGCATGAGAAAGCTACACACACTAGTGTTACGACATTCGTAACACGAATGAACCAACGAGGGAGTACATAGAGAGCCAATGATTTGAAAATACTGTACTCTGAAGCGTGTACTTAGAATGATTTTTATAAAAAAAAAAAAATATATTGTTTGGCTATTTGGGGGAATTCTTTTATAAAAAAAATATATGTTTGTATGTATGTATGTATGCAAGTGCGAATTAAAATAAACATTTTGTTATGTAGAATAAATGAAGAGGTAAATAAAAAATAATTACGGGGAAAATTAATATATTAATAAGAGTGGATAAAAAAAAATTAATACATGAAAATAAATATTATGGTGGATTAAAAAAATATTTTTCTATTTCGAAAAATAATGTAAAATGTGGTAAAAATTGTTTTGTTTTATGGCGGAAAATGTAAGGGCCTATAATGATGAAGTATATAGTGTGTGACCGAATACATTTTTTTTTTTGCCTATGCCGAATGTATCAAAAGTTTGTCTATTTTTTTTTTTGTATGTGCATTAGGGTGGAGCAAATTATACTTTTTTTGCTTAAAATATTAGTTTAATTTGGAGATTACTGAAATTTGTTTTTATTGTAAACATTTTTTTTTTCTGTAAAAAAATTTAAAAAAAAAATGTTATTTTTTATTTTATATTTATATTTTCAGCAAAAAACTAATTAAAAATATTTTTTTTTCAAAACAAGAAAAAAATAAAAAAAAAAATTCCAGACAAAAAAAATTTTTACAGACAAAAAAAGGAGCACACAGACAACAAATAATTTGGAAATACTGTACTCTGAAGCGTGTGAATAGAATAAATTTTTTAATAAAAAAAGAGCATTAAAAAAATATCGTTTTGCTGTTGGAAAGAATTCTTTTATAAAGGAAAATATTGGGGCGATCTAAAAAAACATTATAAATGTGATGGTTAATAAAAAAAATCATTATGGGGAAAATTAAAAAAACACCGTTTTGTTATTAGCGAAAATAAAATATATTTGTACATACATATGTACATAAGAGTAGATAAAAAAGGTTTACCATTGTACACTCGTTAATCTTACCCACACACAATCAATATACTTGCATATTGTACATAATTTTGCGTCGTCTGTAGGTACATTAAGACACGAAAATAAATATTAGAGTAGATTGAAAAAATCTTTTTATATTTCGAAAAAAAAAGAAAAATATGTAACGTCAACAAAACTATTTTGCTTTATGGTACAAATTGTAAGGGCATATAATTTAAATATACAGTGTATGACCAAAAACACCTTCTTTGGCCAACGCCAATTATTCGGTTACAAAAACAAAATTATTGTTATTGCAAGTTCACAAAACTTTTAATTACTTTCTTGATGCACAAATTTTTTGGTCTCAAATATTTTTACGAGAGGCAAAATATAGAAAAAAAAATATATTGAGAAAAATAAGACTCAATAAACAATGCAAAATACAAAATACATAAATAAAAAATAACTGTCATACTCATTTTTTTTAAAGACAGAAAACAAGTGAACAATTTCAATAAGAGGGAGAGAAAAAATGCCAGCTAGAGTTTGCAACGAAAAATATTTGTTTTCTTATTGTAGTTATGATCTTTTTAGTTGATGGTAGTTTTTTATATTTCGTGAGGCAACGACATGCGCCAAAAATCACAACAGAGGCTTTGGCTTCGAACGAATGGTTTTGGCATTTGTTCTATTATTTGAAAACGCAGAAGAAAATAATTTTATTGTAATAGAAAGAAAATTATTTGATGAAAATTATTTGATATTAGTAGATATATAATATTGTTTAATACATAAATTAAACAAATGTTAAGATTTTTTTTTAATTTTTATGAAATATTTTTTTATTAATAGAAATTATTGCACCCGAGTAAAAAAGTTTTGATATAATAATATATAATTTGATACAATCATATTAAATTATATGTGACTTTTTATATGTTCAGATCTAATTTTATTTAAGATTTGATGCGGCTCCATTTTCGTATCTGAGGTTATACATAAATATATCTGACTTTATATAATTATATAAATCTACATTTATTTATATAAAATAAGATCAACTGGATTTATTTGGATGTGAACAAAATTCGGATCCAATTGTATAATTTTTTATATTTGTGTATCTAAAATAATACAATTAGATAATTATTTGATACAACTTGATACAGCCAATTTTGAGATCAAATTAGATCTAAAAATTTTTTTTTTACTCGGGCAATTCTTTTTTAATTATTTTTCAAATATGTGACTTTTTTCCTATTAAACGTGTATTATTAAACTTAAACAATTTTTATACAAGCTTAAAAATGTATTTAAAAAGTAAAACAAAAAATTCTGACTGCCCGAGTAAAAATTTTAATATTGCGTCACATAAAATTATATAACGTTTGATCTGTCCTCGAATACAATTAGATATAATTTTATCCCAAAAATGGTGGATAGAATTGCATTAAATTAGATTTATTAATATCTTATTTTATTCATTTGTATATAGTATAATACAATTTTGTCCGAAATTTGTCTCTATCCAATGGCATCAAATTATATGTGATTGGATACAATAAGATCCAATTATATCTAATTGTATAACATTTTATCGGGTTATAGTGAATCTTTTTTTGGTTGAAATAACATACATATCACAGGCCAACGATACATACACCAAATAAAGTTTGTGTACGCTTCGAACCAGAAGATGTAGTTTATCAAACTGTAAAAATACTTGTAAAATTTTTAAACTGTAAAAAAAAAAATTTGAAAAATTTCAAACTGTAAAAATATAAAAAAATTGGACTTTATTTCACCCATTTTTTAAATAAATAAGGTTAATCCTAATCTTAATCCGGTTTATTTTTATTGATCCAGCCTTGCATAACCCATTTTGGACCAAGATTCAATTTTCTTTTTTGGAAAAAGGTACTTTTTTAGGATAATTAGCACCCGCAGATCTCAAAAATCTTGTCAAAAAAAATTTTTCAATGTGCCGTTTTCTCAGATCTCCCTCCGGGTTCTCTCAATCTCCCTCCCTCTCACACTCCAGGGTTGCCGCATTTTCTCAACAATTTTTTATTTTTTCATTCACAATGGTGTAACAAACGTACAGTAGTGCCAACTTAATCACATTGACTATGTGATAAGCGATTTTTTTCTGTAAAATTACTCTAATTTTATAAAAAGTTAGCACCACTGAACAAACAAATGACATTTTTTGCCGTCGCCGTCCCCCGTCATTGTTTTGGGCCTATATTCTCCGGCAACGGCAACCGTCCCCCGTGCCGTGCTTGTTCTGTTTCTACCTTTACCCGAAATTCCACCTCATTCATACAAAAATATTTTTTGAAAAAGATGTTCTCTACTGTTCGAAAAATCGAACAGAGGATCGAAATGGGATAATTAATTATATAGCATAACGATTTTGTTTTTTTTTTATTCTTAAATTTTTCCATTTTTTTATCCAACCTTATAATAAGTTTTTGTTAGTTAAGCCATATGTTTGTGTTTTCCAATTTAAAAAACGCCATATTACATAAAATAAAAGAAATAATCTATCTTGATATGTCTTCTCATATAGATGGTTATTTTAATTTATCCTAATATTATTCACATAGTGAAGTCAGTTTTCCTTAAATTTATTTTTTTTGGTTCAGCCTAATATATTTTGTCTTTTAAAATTAAGCATTTTTGTTCCGTCCCCCTTAATGTTTTAACTTTCATGATACGCTAACGCATGTAGAAAATCATTTTTTTTTTTCAATCCACTATAATATCTTTCATATAAAACCTTTTTTTGTACATACATACTACTTATTTTTTTCTACAAAACATACATACATACATATTTTCTCTTACATACAAAACGCTTTTTTTTTTGCTACCCCCATATTTGTAATATTTTTTCTACATTTTTTTTTATAAAACATTCTAAATGATCAGTGTATATAAAAAAAATTCTAACACACGGTGTAATTTTTAGATCTCTACTATGTTTGATATTCTAAAAACGATGGTTTGTTTACATTCTAATCGTTCAAACACGACATGTTGCGCGTTCGTTTAAAAAAGCATAGCAAATTTTTTAATTTGCTGTTTAGCATCATAGTAAACATTCTCATTCCCAAACACTGTACTCTAAAAGTAGTGTACTCTGAAGCGAATGATTTGGTGTCAGCGAAGAAGGGAGTACATTTGAGCTCATGTCTGGTTAATAGGTAGAAATATTGAAATAAATAATTATGAATGAAGTCCTTTAAAAAGGAGAAAAGATCACCAAATGAAAAACTGAGAACGCAGTTTTTCTATATTATGTCTCTAGTTTCATGTGTATGTGGTCTGGTTTAGGTCCAATTTTGACTGTCGCACGTTGTTACCAAATGGTAGTAAAACTCTGTACTCAGATTGTCCAGTTTGGTGACCAATTCCTTTTTATGGGCCTCCAAAGATTCAGAAAAGCAGTGTGACTCTTAAAATATAGTGTCATCAGTTTTTGCCCAACAGCTTACAAGGAAGGTCTTTTAGTGGGCACCCACCGATTGTCTTGAAACTTGAATATGGAAAAGAGGGAATATGGAAAAGAGGCAGCTAAAAAAACAGAGTTACCTGTTTTTTTAGCTGCCCAATCTCAAATTTAAAAAAAGGGTTGCCACCTTATGAATAAATTAGGTCTTTCGGGAAAATCCACACAAATTCCCCTTTTGTGGGCGTAGATATAAAATATTTATTTAAATAATGATAAAATTGTATTACTGTCGTGCAAAAATCATAATAAATGAGTTTGTTAACATTTATTGCCAGTGGAAGATGTCCCCCGACGACCCTTGCTGCCTTCCGTAAGAAACCGTTGGGGTCCAACTTTCAAAATTAGTCTCCAAAATACGTTTTAAAATCTGAAATCTTCAAATGATTTTAAACAACGACTTCTGACCAAATACCGGGTACTAGCAAGTAACCGTTTAGTAAGAAACCGTTGGGGTCCAACTTTCAAAATTAGTCTCGAAAATACGTTTTAAAATCTGAAATCTTCAAATGATTTTAAACAACGAATTCTGACCAAATACCGGGTACTAGCAAGTAACCGTTTAGAAGTAATACCAAAAACAGGTTTTATTACAAACAACTACACTACACTTAAACAAGTAAGAGTGTTAAATTCGGCTGTGCCGAATCTTTTATAATCTCCAACATGCAAAAAAATAAAGAAAAAAATTTCAGGCGGCTTTTAAGAGGGGGTAGGTAGTGGTAATGGGGGAACAAATCTCCTCTTGAAATATATGTTTAACAATTCATTCTTATGCTTTTTGCATTAAAGTAATACAAGTTTATCATAATTTAAACAATTTTTTGTATTTCACGCCCACAAAAGGGGGGCGGACCGAAAAAACTCCATTTTCTAATCCTCTGGGTTCAAATGCATGACCTTGAACTTCTTGTAGCATAAAAATGTTTGTTAAACAAAAACACAAAAAATCATGTAAACAGATGGTATTTTTTAGAGGTTAGTTTAGTTTTTCCTGGGGGAACTTTTTTCCCGCTGGTCCTATTTTGCTCATTTACGAACTTAGCCTGCCTAGGAACATAAGACATATTCGTACCAAATTTCGGGAGTCTAGCTCTTTTATTTTGGACTGCATCGTGTTAACTACAGACGGATGAACGGACAGACAGGCGGACAGACATGGCTAGAATATCTTAGAATCGATCACTGATCATAAATAAAAGAGCTAGACTCCTCAAGTTTGGCACGAATATGTCTTATGGTCCTAGGCAGGTTAAGTTCGGAAATGGGTAAAATCGGACCAGGGGGAAAAAAGTTCCCCCTTGAAGAACTAAACCAACCTCTGAAAAATATAATTTTTTTACATAATTTTTTGTCTTTTTGTTTAACACATGCAACATTTTTATTCTACAAGAAGTTCAAAGTCCTGCATTTGGACCCTGAGAATTAGAAAATGTCGTTTTTTTCGGTCCGCCCCCCTTTTATGGGCGTATAATAAAAAAAAATAAAATTATGACAAACTTGCACTTCTTTAGTGCAAAAAGCATAAGAATGAATTTTTAAACACATATTCGAGAGGAAATTTGCCCCCCCCCTCAATCACCAAGACACCCCCCCCCCCCCCCCCCCCCCAAAAAAAAAAACGCCCCTGATTTTTTTTTTTTTGTATGTTGGAGGGTATAAAAGATTCGGCACAGCCGAATTTAACACTCTTACTTGTTTTTTCATCATATGTGGCAACATTTGTATTTATTCTTCAGCACAGGAAATAAAATGAACGAAATGTGGTTTGTTTTTCTCACTTTGTATGATAATAAAATTTTATTTTTAAAACGTAATTTCTGCATTTGGTTTAAATTAGTGTGACGGTAGGTTTTTGTGTTTTGATGTTTTTTGTCACTTAAGTTTGTCTGTGAGTGCATGTATGACCGACCAACCGACCACCACCCAACCTCTACAAAGTTGCCAAGTAATAAAAACCTAAAATTAACTTTTCAAAACAGATTCAAAATATTATTATAATGACATGTTGTCCTTGACAAGGATATAATTTTCTTAGAACTATTTGCATATATGCAAAAAAAAAAAAAAAAAAAACACATAAGATAATTATAAATATAAACAAAGAGAATTTTCTTTTATGTATGATGAGTAGGGATGAGATTTTCATGCACTAAAAAATCGAAAATATGCGCTTATAATATGCGCTAAAAAACTCAAAATATGCACTAAAAAACCTAAAAATATGCACTAAAAAATAAAATGTGTGCAATAAAAATCTTGTTTTCATAGAAAAAATTTCTTAAAAAGCAAAAAGTAACGCCGGTTTTAAATAGTTACATTTAAAACTTTATATAAGCACGATTTTTTAGAAATTAAGACAATCTATAAAAAAAAATTTAAAGAAAAAAAATTATTTTTCTTATTTCCAAAATAAATTTTTAAAATTTAAAATAGTTTTTAAAACAAATAAATTTCAATTTGTGTTTTTTTCTGATTTATGCTAAAATATGCAAAAATATGCACTTGAAATTTGGAATTATGCACAAAATATGCATTTAAAACCAAAATATGCAAAAATATGCCTTTTCACCGAAATATGCAAAAACAAATCGATGCCATTTTAACGCAAATTTCTTGATTCGGAAAGATAATTGGTCTATATCGTTTTTAGACTATCGACAAAAAACATGCATTTGCATGGAAATCTCATCCCTAATGATGAGTATTTCATCTTTTGTATATTAAGAATAAATTGCGTTTGAAAGAATATTATTAACCGCAGTATTTTAAAAGGTTATCTTTTGAGGATTTTCTTTTATTTTAAAAGCGATTTTTTTAATTATCAAATTCAAATTCAACTAACCAAAAAATAGCTTCAAAATTTTCAAAATTTCAATTTCAAAATCTGAAACATCTTTTTTTCTTATCTGCCACTGTGCTTCTGCTAATATTTAATTCTCGAATGGTGATTTAGTATATACAATTTTTACTTTAAAAGAGTTATTTTTGTTGGAAAACAGATTTCGGACCTTCATAATAGTATTTCTCATTTAACTTATGAAATATATCAAATATTATGTCTGGTTTGATGTTTGATTGACCAACAATGATTCTCTAAAATATGCTAAAGATTCCTTAGTGGGAATGAAACTGATCAGTACAGATATACTATGAGATGAGTAACTTTTTTAAAGCAATAAATTAAAAAAAAATACTCTATTATGACAATATCATAAATAGAAATATTTTTGGGCCTCGAACTAGAATGAAACTCTAATCGAATATATATATATATATTTTTCCTATAGAAAAAGTCTCAGATTCTGAGAAATTTTTCCTATAGAAAAAGTCTCAGAATCTGAGAAATTGTTCCTATAGAAAAAGTCTCAAATTCTAAGACATTTTTTCTATAGAAAAGGTTTTACTCTGAGATATTTTTTCTACAGAAAAAGTTTCAAATTCTGAGACATTTTTCCTATACAAAAAGTCTCAAATCGTCGCTGCGCCTAAAAATGGAGTCATGTGTTTTGGGGCAAGTGTTCAGGAGAGCAAAAAAACTGTTTATTTTCGTCCCTTCGCGATATTTTTTAAAAGTTTGTTCTACAAAAAATTCTTGTACCAATATGCTATCCACATACTGCAAAAAAAATATGAAACATTTAGCGGTTTTCCAGTGGTGCAGAAATTTTCAAAAAACATACACATAACTCCTTTTTTAAGTACTTTTTGGAACAAAATTTAAATAAATGGAAATATTTTTTACACATAACTCCTTTTGCTTATGAAACCATTCTTATGGTTAATTTCTTTTCGAGAGGGACAAAGACTAAATATAGTTTGTTGGCGGTTTAAAGCGACATTAGTTAGACAAGGTCCTTACAATTTTGATATTTTAAAGCTCTTCACTAAACAGCGAACAACAGATTTTCCGCAAAACTGGTGCTGATTTTTTGTTTTTTCTTGTAAATATTTAAGAGCTTTGACCTTAATTGACATCTGCGAAAGATGCTGTACTTTAGATACTAAAATTTTCCGCCGTCAATGATTTAATTGCTTTCACAAGGCTTTATTACCCGCCATTTAGGATTTTAATAACAGGATGAAAATTTGCAAATATTTTCCAAAAAATCTTGACAAATTTATTCAAAATACTTGGATGCTATGCGTGAACCTTATATTACTAAAAAGTGGACCATTTTGTCACGTTCTGTTACTTTTTTTTATCAAAAAAAGTTATGTGTAGCTTAACACATAACTCCTTTTCAGACCATTTTTAGTATGACTAACACATAGCTACTTTTACTAACTTTTGAACCAATCAAGATATCAAAAAACGGTTTAGTGAGTAAACGTATGACCAATAGGGGATTATAAAGATGTAATAAAAAAAAATTTCAAAAACTACACATGACTCCATTTTTAGGCGCAGCGACGAAATGCTGAGACACTTTACCTATAGAAAAAAGTCTCAGATACTGAGACGTTCTTCCTATAGAAAAGTCCCAGTTTCTTAGACATCTTTCCTGTAGAAAAAGTTTCGCATTCTGAGAGTTTCGGATTCTTGTAGAAAATATATCAGAGTTTGAGATATTTTCCTATAGAAAAAGTCTCAGATTCTGGAACATTTTTTCTATAGAAAAAATTTCAGATTCTGGAACATTTTTTCTATAGAAAAAGTCTCAGATTCTGGAAAATTTTTTTCTATAAAAAAAGTCTTAGATTCTGAGACATTTTTCCTACAAAAACGTCTCAGATTCTGAAAAACTGTTCCTTTAGAAAAAATCTCAGATTCTAAAACATATTTCCTATAGAAAAATTCTCAGATTCTGAGAAGTTTTTTTGTATAGAAAATGCCTCAGATAATGTATGATTTTTTCCACTGAAAAAGTAACAGATTTGAGACATTTTTCCCTCAGAAAAAAGTCTCAGATTCTGGGACATTTTTCCTATAGAAAAGTCTCTAATTCTGAGATATTTTTCCTATAGAAAAGGTCTCAGATTCTGAAACATTTTTCTTATAGAAAAGGTCTCAGATTCTAAGACATTTTTCCTATAGAAAAAGTCTCAGATTCTGAAACATTTTTCCTATGGAAAGAAAAAGTCTCAGATTCTGAGACATTTTTCTTATAGAAAAGTTCTCCGATTCTGTGACATTTTTCCTATAGAAAATGTCACAGATACTTATAAAAGTCTCAGATTCTAAGACATTTTTCCTATAGAAAAAGTCTCAGATTCTGAGACATTTTTTCTATAAAAAAAAGTCTCAGATTCTGAGACATTTTTCTTACAGAAAATGTCTCAGATTCTAAGACATTTTTTCTACAGAAAAAGTCTCAGATTTTGAGACATTTTTTCTAAAGAAAAAGTCTCAGATTTTTAGACATTTTTTCTAAAGAAAAAGTCTCAGATTCTGCTACATTTTGCCTATAAAAAAAGTCTTAGATTCTGAGAAATTGCTCCTATAGAAAATGTCTAAGATTTTAAGACATTTTTCCTATAGAAGCCGTCTCAGATTATGAGACATTTTTTCTATAGAAAAAGTTTCAAATTCTAATACATAAAAAAGAAAGACCTAAAAAAGTTGTCATTCCCGAAAATTTTAAAATGCATTTTGGTAAATATTGCGGACACAACAAAAAATCCAAACGCATCTTTCCAAGTAATAGTTTTTAAGTTATCCAGTTTTTAAGATTCTCCAAACACTATTGGGCCCTAAAACTCAAGTGTCTCAAAACCCAAGCAAGGTAGAGCAAAACGGGCAAAAAGTTTAGATTAAAAACTATGACGATCTTTAAGGGACCCAACTGGGTCTGGGCCAATCAGTGTCTGAACCCATCTGATCCGGACCCAATGGGGTATTTTTTATATAAAAAAAATCTCAGTATCTACGTTAAAACTTTTTGACTGATTCAGTAGACAAATGATTTTTACTGTGTTTATAAAAATGCCGAACAAAGTAAAAAATGCTGCACTTGTGGGTTAAGAAGACTTGTATTTATATAAGTATTTCATTTAAATTTGTTTTTGCTTACTATGCATAACTGGGGTAATAAATGTATTTTAAACCGTAAAACCACATGCCCATATTACGCTAATCATACCCTCTAACTACAGTATAAGGGTATAATCACTTTGTCATTCCGTGTGTAATATATCAAAATAACGATGTCGATCCCCATAAAGCATTTATGTTATTGATAAGGGCTCGATTCTTAGACATTCTGTGAATGCCCGTGTGTTTGTCCGTCCGTCTGTTTGTGGAGGACACGATGACATCAAAAAATAAAAATGCTAGAAGAATGACGTTTAGCACAAATATGTCTTATGGAAGAAGGTGTTTCCAACGTCCACCAAAGTCACCAACCGACCTTCCCCTCTATCCGAAAGAAACGCCCCTGAATTTTTGTTTACCAATTTGGAGCGTATAAAAGATTCGGCACAGCCCGAATTAACACTCTCACTAGTTTCATTTTAATATCATATTTATTAGATAAATGATTTTTTTTTTGTTTATATAATTTTCACTCAATTATTACCTATACCCGAGTAAAAAAAAACATATATTACAATATATAACTTGATACAAACATAATAAATTATATATGATTATACATCCCTGAGATATTTTCTAAATTTTTTTAATGCAGTCATATGTAGTAATATATAATTTAATCATGATTCGGATTAAAAGGTGTACGGTTGATATAATTATATAAAATTATATGAGGGTCAATACAAAATTTGTTTTTCTGTATAATTTAACATAACATTATATATAGGTTATTCTGTTCCATATAAAACTATATATGTTTCCAATTAACAAAAAATTTTCTAAGTTTTTTAGGCAAACTATAAAAAGAAAATTAAAATGTTCCTAAACATTTCCTTGTTAGGGTTATGTATATCACCTATCTGGTTCGAAGCGTACCCAAACATTTTTTTTTTTATTTAGAAAATTAAATTTTTGGTGAATGTATCGTTGACCTGTGGTGTATCTCAACCCAAACCAAAAAACACCAGGATTTTATATGTTTTTGTGCAATTAGATCTAATTAGATCCACCAATATAAGGCAATGTCTGGTCAAAACTCGGATGAAATCAAATCATATTTTATACAAGTAGATCTTTTTTAATGCAAAAACATCAACCATTATTCGGATCAAATTGCGTATTAATATATATTGTGTCATATATCATTATATATTGCATCATAGAAAAATTTTTACTCGGGTAATGAAAAAGTTAACTAATCACTTACTATGTTAAAAAAAAAAGTAAATTTAAACAATTTTTATAAATTACACTCTGCTCGAATTTGACACTTTTTTCAACAAGCTAGGTTTCCACTGGTAAAGTCAATTCGAGTACGCTGAATTCGAAAATGAATGAAAAAGTTAGTACTCGTATTCACGATAAAATTTTGATGCTCAAGTGCAATTAAAACGATTTTTTTAAACTTTTGCTATAATTTTTAAATTGAACCCCATTCAACTTTGTCGAATTAATACAAGAGACCATGATACTGTGAAGTTTTTCGCGAAAAATATTTTTTGTTCGCGAAAAATAATTTTACTTTTAAGTAAAAAACTGTTTTTTTTTTTTAATTTTTCAGATAATTGCTGAATTTCTATCATCTAAACTCTATTAAATATAAAAAAATAAAATAGTTTAAATTTTATTCAAGGAATTTTTTTCGCGAATTTTCTTTTTACTTTTTTTTATTTTGATATAAAATTATGAAAATGTGTAGAATACGATACAATCAGTGACGGTCCGTGAAGTTGTCACTGGGTGTTCTCTACTTATTTAAAATATAAAATTTATGTATATAAAATATGTTTTTCTGGACGTAACACGTTCCCGTGGTAGACAAAGCCTCAGTTTTAATTTTTTTTTGTTGACATGCATCCAAAATTAATTTTTGTACTTCATTTATTTGCGAAATAATGCTTTTTGTTAATTGTCGAAGTGGTGCCCAGCAAAACTTAGATTACCAAATAAGGTATAAAATAAGGTATAGGATCTCTTATTTTATACATTGCAGCATTGATGATTTTAACAGGCGATGAGACTCGAAGTAATGCATCCACATTATCACATAGAATACCAGTAAGGTATAAAATAAGTCATAAATTTATAACGAAGAATACGAGTAAGGTGTAAAATATGTGATATTTTATAGGTTACGAGAAATGAAATAATATAGCATACCAGAAGGTAATATATAAGGTGTTACGAGTAGTGAAAAAGTAATTTTGTATTAAATTTACTCACGTGATTGTAAGTGAGTGTAAGTAGATAAAATATGCTCGTGAGTGTGTGTCGTTAGAAATTTCCTGTCGTGAGCCCATCTCTAGTTTAAACTTATGCATTTTTTATAAAATAATTATTTTATATGTTATTGTAACGCATTATGCATCCAATTATAAATAATACATTATTTCAAACTTTCAAATAATACATAATGTAACCACACCGAAAAAAATCCATGCAACATTTTACGAAAAAAAGTTTCGTACCTTTTATTTTCGTAAAATACACGAAAGTTGACTACATATTACGAAAAACTTTAGTACTGAATTTCGTATTTTTACGAAAGTAACGAAAATGATTAGTAAATATTTTTTTTCGTAATATTTACGAATGTTGACTACATATTACGAAAAAAATGTTGTAAAAACTTTTGTAATTTTACGAAAGTAACGAAAAAAAGAATGTAAATAATTCTTTCGTAAAATATACGAATGTTGACTGCATATTACAAAAAAAGTGTACAAACTTTCGTATTTTTACGAAAATAATTCGTAAAAACTTCTTTCGTAAAATATACGAAAGTGGACTTTATATTACGAAAAAAAATAATCAAGAATTTTAAAATTTTACAAAACTAATGAAAAAAGAAGAAATCTTTAAATGCATGCTTAAAGGGTGTTTTATGCCCTCTAACTACAGTATTGGGGTATAATAAAAAATATCGGTCGGGGACCCCATAAAGTATATGTATTATTGATCCATGATAAATTCTAAGGCATTCTATTAATGTCCGTCTATATAAAACACGGATACCACGGAACAAGTCTTTTGGTCATCAGCAGGTTAAGTTCGTATGTGGGCAAAAAAGTTTTATTTCTTTAAACCAACCTCTGGAAAACTCATTTTTTTAAAGTGTTTTTTGTTGTTTTGTTAAACAAATGAAACATTTTTATGTCAAAAAAAATTTAAAGTAATGAGCTTCGACCCAGGGGATTAGAAAATGCCTTGTGGTCGTGGGTATAAAGAATTAATTTCAATAATGATAACTCTGATATTTTTTTACATATTTGGGGTAATAAAAATTCGGCACAGCCGACTTAAAAGCTCTCTCTTGGGTTTTATTTATTTTAAGGATCAATTAAAATTTGAGGCTAATCGGATCAAATAAAATTTGAGGCTTGATGATATAAGTTTTTTTTTACATGTGGGGAGGTGGTCCTCCAAAAAAATCATCTCAACATATCATCATAAGTTCTTGTAGTGTGAACGTAGCCTAAAACAAAATCACTGTAAATAATGAATGAAATCTTATAAGTCTCTGTTAAGAAGAAGCAATTAATTGCTTGGAAATGTTGCTGTCAAAACGTTGAAAACGTTGTTCTTATTCTCAAGAAAGAATTTTTACATGTAATTTCGTTAATTTAAGGATTTTTTTTATTTACCAAAAAAATTTCGTAAAAATAAAA
This sequence comes from Pegoplata infirma, assembly GCA_963921195.1. NCBI lineage: Eukaryota > Metazoa > Arthropoda > Insecta > Diptera > Anthomyiidae > Pegoplata > Pegoplata infirma. The sequence goes on along the minus strand of OY992538.1, from coordinate 79,696,277 downwards.
ATATTTCGTTTATTTTACGAAATAATTTCGTAAAACAAAAAAATATTTCGTTTATTTTACGAAAATTTTCGTAAAACACAAAAATTTATTGCGTTTATTTTACGAAATTTTTTTGTAAAATACAAAAACAATTTCGTTTATTTTACGAAACAATTTCGTGCATTTCGTACATTGTACGCAAGAATTTCGTGGTGCGAAACAACGAAATTTTTCGTACAATGTACGAACGTTTTCGTACATATAAGGCAGGCATTTTTTTCGGTGCAAGTATAAGTCATCCATGATTTCATGTTTAGAAATAATAAATATGAAATACATTTTTTCCAATTATCATGCATTACGTAGCAAATTATTAGTAATGCATTATTTTTCACTTGAAAATAATACGTTGTGGAACAAATGTTTGGTAAGACATCATAAAATAATGCTACAAATAAGTTATATGCATTACCTGGTAATGTGTTATATAATCACTACCCATTACCAAAGTTTTGCTGGGTGAGGCAACGAAATGACAATAAAATAGAATTTAGGCTGCATCTCATTAAAAAATGTACAAAACTAGTAACATCCCATCTTTACCTATCTCGGGAATGCGTTAGGTCCATGAAAACATGAATTTTATACTTAAATTTTCTGTTTTTATAAATTAGAGAACACCCAGTGACAACTTCACGGACCGTCACTGGATACAATATAGTAGAGATGGGCACATGAGCAGATTAGAGCGTGATTCACGTGAATCACGCGTGATCACGCGTTAGTGTGACTGATTTCAATTTTACTCACGTGATTGTGAGTGAGTGTGAGTGTAGAAAAAAAATTGCGTGAATGAGTGTGCGTGAGTGTGCGTGAGTGTGCGTGAGTGTGCGTGAGTAAGATTTTCGCGTGAGGGAGTGTGCGTGAGTCATTTTTTTTGCGTGAGTTTGCGTGAATTATTTTCTCTTTATATTTCCTTTTGTACCAAAACAGCAACAACAAAATTGTTAAATTTGGCTTAACTTAAGATTTCGTCCCGAAAAAAGCAAACAAAAAATGTAAAATTTCGCTGAACTGTAAATTTTGCTGAAAATTTTTAAAGATTTTTGGAATTATAATTTTTTAAATTTTCGTGAGTGTGAGTCAACGTGAGTGTGAGTGAAGCTTGCGTGAGTGCACGTGAATCTGAGTGGTTTTAAATTTACTCACGTGATTGTGAGTGAGTGTGAGTAGAAAAAATATGCTCGTGAGTGAGTGTGCGTGATTCAAAAATTCCCGTCGTGAGCGTGAGTGAGTGTGAGTCAAAAATCACTCGCGCGCCCATCTCTACAATATAGAAACAAAAGTTTTTGAAAAAAATTCGCTGAAAAAAAAAATAATGCATTTTCTAAATTTACCCAGCAAAATTTGGCATTACCAGTAATGTGTTTTGTAATCCGAAACAACTGTTAATAAGTTGTTACTTATTGAATGAAACACTAATTATTTTAACAAGGGCGTGAGACAAAAATAATTAGTGAAGAGTATGGAGTTAAATAAGTAGTTACTGACTCGGATTACTAATAAGGCGTAAAAACCCATTACCAATAAGAAGTAAAATAATTAGTTAATTAAAACATTTAAAATTTAAATTGGTTTTACTAAAAATAAAAAATTGATTAATTTTTATTAAGTTTTTAAGTACTTTTTAAGTTAATTGAATTGTAAAGGTTAAAAAATACAAGTGCAAGGAGATATTATTACTTGAAAGTACTTTTATTGCATATTACTGAAAAAGTAGTTACTTTTAGGCTTAAAATAATGTTAATGGTAATGTGTACCCATTATAAATAATGTACTTGGTAATGATTACTTTTCACAACTCATTACCATGTTTTTGCTGGGTTAATTTAAAAAATTATCTCAAAGTCATAAAAATTTTATTTTGGTGGTACTTTTGCATCTCCTTGTTTTTTACCAAAAAAAAATCTAGAAATTTAATTTTTTTTGGTAGTTTTAAAATTTTTTTGTAATTTTACAAATTTCAATGGTTTTTTTACAAAAAAAAATCTAGTAAATTCACGAGAATTCCTTGTAAGTTTTATTGCGCCAAAAAAGTTATAAATTTACAATTTTATTGGTAAAAAGCTTGTAAAATTTGAAAAAAACTCGTAATTTTTACTACCCGGGTAAAAATGAAATATATATGATCATATATGAAGATATATGGATCATATATGGATTTATATAACCATATATTATCATATATGCCTCCATATATGTTCATATATGATCTGATCCGAAAATTGTCCCGATATGACCTTCATTTTTACCCGGGTAGGAATTCTCGTAAAATAGGAGGTAGCAAAAAATCAAGTAAAGTTACGAAACCTGCTTGGAAGATTTATCGCGCCAAAAAAATTGTAAAATTTACAATTTTATTGGTAAAAATCTTGCAAAATGACAAAATTATTGGTAAAAAGCTTGTAAAATTACAGGAGTTCCTTTCAAATAGGAGTTAACAAAAAAAAAAACTTTTCTTGTCATTTTACAAGTTTTTTTTTTTTTTTAGTGTACTCAATTTTTGGCAAAAATTAATATACCCACATTTTTTTCTTGAGGATATTAAAACCCATTTTCAATTTGTTGTTTTAAAATTATATTTTGAGTAGGTTTATTCTAGCTCGAGGTTATTATTTCCTTTACTAATTAAAATTTCGAGCTAGAATAAAACAATTTTTATTTTTTAATAAAAATTAATCAGAATTTGTTCTAAGATTACACTGTAAGTAAAATTTAAACTTTTGAAATGACACACAAAAACGTCGAGACACCCCAACTTATTTTTGGGTTATAGAATCCAGTGGTATACTCCGTTTTAAAAAGTTAGCTCAAAATAACGAGATATTTCGATTTTAAATTTGCAAATGTAGAGTAAAAATTGAATAATTCAAAAAAAAAATTATAAAATTCATCAAAATAAGAGCAAGTATTGTTCTATGTCCGCTTGAAAATGGAAGTCCATTATTTCTAGATATAAATTTTGACAAATAACAATTACACTGTGCAACAAATTTTGGGTCATCGCATTGAGCCTCAATGCCTTCACGCCATATGAAAGTAGACCATCAAGTGAACAAAATCACCAAAGGGTTTTGGAAAGTCAGTTCGGATTTCTTTTTTATAGCCTACTGAAGTTTTTATATTTTTATCAAAGGCGTTTGGAAAACGTCAAAAATACTATAATAAGAACAAATCTGAGCTTCAAAATATGATTTGATGTCATCAGTAAAATTTTATGGCGGTTCTTTTCTTACAACATTTTAACCCTCTAACTGCCATTTTAATGGATCATTTTAGTCCTTTTTCAAAAACTAAACACAGAAGTCTAATAAAGCGTCCATTTACAGTCAGCGGTTACCAACCTTTTTGGCTCGCGTACCACTAATTTAAAATTTTATCATCCGCGTACCCCCTAACGAGATTTTTGATTTTGTTAAAAAACTTCACATATAAATATAAGAGTTAATTTTGAAATTTTTCAACTGCGGGTATTATAATTTTTTTGAAGGGTTTAGGGGAGATCAAAACAATTTAGGTATTTTTTGGAAAATTTTCGCTCCTTGGGGTGGTTCAATGCATCTGAAAACACAGATTTTGAGCTGATTTTTCTGCAGAGCAAAAACGGCTGAAAATATTGCAAATCTGATTTCACCAGGCGACTCTACACCAAAAAATAAGATAACGGACGTTTTTTTAACTCTTAAAAAAATTCCAAAAACCCACCACAGGCGGCGGAAATATAAAATTTTCAATTTTGTTTAAATGTTTTTTTTAATACTAGGGCAGATCAAAAATTCCGTGACTTTTCGAATGAAACACCCTCATAAAAGTGCATTTTGAGCTTAACAAAATGGTACCAAAATTTCCACTCTATCACAACCGGTCTCAAAAATGCCCAAAAACACGTTTTTTGAGAATTTTAACAAAAATTATCTCAAAAACCTGACATCATAGAAAAATTTGGGAACCATTATCGGAATCAGCTTCGAAAGGTTACGCGGTCAGATCACAAAATATCATCCAAAAATATCGTAAAAAAATTAATTGCACAAAAATACATTTTTATGAACTTTGCCCTCAACTTTCTTAAAAATCTGACGTTATATAAAACTTTTGGAAGCCAGATGCGAAACCAGGATTGAAAGGTTAATCTAAAACGAATGTCCAAATTACTAAAATTTTGCGTACCCCCGAGGACAGTTTTGCGTACCCCCTAATGGTACGCGTACCATAGGTTGGTAACCGCTGATTTTGAGGATTAAAATGTTCTACAAATATTTTCCTCATAAAATTTCACTAGGGGTTGTCAAATGTACAAAGTTTGTGCGACATGCGCAAAGTGCTTAAAAAGGGTCAAGTATAAATAACACTGTGCTACACCAAAAATATGCAGGGGTTCTCATATGAAAATTCGGGTTGGTTGGAGTCCATAGAGTACTGATATACTCATAGTTTTTCTGGATCACTTCGTTAAGTACGTTTTTTATTGGCAAATGTGTTGAAAAATGGTAATTCTTAAATTACAATTTTAAAAAATTATTACTTTGTTAGTTTGCAACCGATTTTCGATTTTATGGATTTTTTTTGAAAGGTATAAGTCTTATCTTTTAAACAAAACAAAAATATTAAAAATCGATCAAGAAGTGGCTGAGCTACGATCGCTTAAGTAAAAAAAAACGAATTTTTTGAAAAATTTGTCATATTCCTTACACTCTAAGTTGAAAGTGCGTCATTAAACAATTTTATTTAATATGTTCTAAAAAGGCATAGTAAAGTAGCTTTCCAAAACACCAAAAAACATAACAATCGGTTAAAAAATGAATGAGTTATGCTAAGTTTTGTGATAGGACATTTTTAATTTTTTTCAGAAACGCTTGTAATTCAAGTATTATTCATAAATCTTATTAAGTACTACTTATTAGTAATTTTATGTGCATATGCATATAAACTAGAGATGGGAACGTAATTAGATTTGTGCGTGATTCACACATGATCACAAGTGAGCGTGATTGAAAATTAATTTTACTCACGTGGTTGTGAGTGAGTGTCAGTGTGAGTGGAATAAAAAATGGGCGTGTCAGTTACTTCCAAATCCTATTTATAATTTTTTGGGTTTGTTAAAAAAATATGAGTGTTATTTCTTAAACAAAAAAATATTGAGAATCGGTTTAAAACAGGCTAAGGCGCGCTTGTTAAAGTAAAAAACCTTTTTTGAAGAGTTATACCTGCAACATTTTTATGACAAAAAACATTTGATATTTTTGAAACGAAATTGGTAAAATTGTGGAATCATTTGATGTAAATTTTACCTATTTATAAATATACGTATGAGGCATTCCACACCAAATCTTCAGCGAAAAAAAAACATGTGAACCGTACATTTTTGGATAGCCATATATGGAGCTAAGAAAATTGGGTTTTTGGTTTTTCAAGTTTTCAAAAACTGGGCTTAAGAGACGTGGTCAAATATTGGAAAAATGGTCAAATTTGTGTCGAGTTGCCTTGTTTAAATATATATCAAATAAAAGCGAAATGCACCAAAATCTCAAAAATTTACATTCTTGTATAGTTTTGTGTGGGCTATCGATTAAACATTTTTTGGAAAATTTTCAGAACCAGTTCTGAAATTTTCCATTTTTTAAAAAAGTCAATTTATAAAAAATCCGGTCACTTTTGTTTTTTTTTTTGGAAATTTTTTTTTAAAGATTAGATGTGTGTCTAAGAGATGGTCACGTGAGTGAATTTTAACTTTCACTCACTCACGAGCATAATTTTTCTACTAACACTCACTCACAATCACGTGGGTAAATTTAATACAACTCACACTCACGTGCGCCGACGCAAGAGTCACTCACGCTAACGTTGACTCACACTCAAGACATTCTTATTTATACTAAAAAAAAATTTCAAAAACTAAAGATTCAAAAATCTTTCAAAAATTTCGGCAATATCTAAAATTTTACATTTGTTTTGATTTTTTCGGGACGAAATCTGAAGTTAAGCTAAATTTTACATTTTTTTTGTTGTTTTTTTTTTTTTGGAATGAAAGGAAATATGAAGAGAAAATAAATCACGCAAAAAAATCAACTCACGCACACTCTTTCACGCAATAATCTTACTCACACTCACTCACAATCACGTGAGTAAAATTGAATTCAGTCCCACTCACGCTCTAATCTGCTCATGTTCCCATCTCTAGTTTGTCTATCCACACAAAAAAATTGTAATGTGTTTCTCGTTATTTTCCAGAAATCGCATTTGAATTTTGAATTTCATGACAATTTAGTAATTTGCTTGGTTCAACGTAGCGTATGAGTAATGCAAATATTTAATACTCATTCGTTACGTTAAAACAAGAAAATACAAGCAAATTACAAAATTGTTATGAAAATTAATATTCAAATGCGATTTTCTCAAAAAAACATATGTCTGAATTTATTTGTGTGGATAGACAAACATCTAAACATAAAAAAAAGTGACCGGATTTTTGATTAATTGACTTTTTTAAAAAATGCAACATTCAGAAGGGGTTCTGAAAATTTTCCAAAAAAAAAAATTTTAATCGATGTTTAAGATTGTGGTGCATTCCGTTTTAATTTAACAAATATTTAAACAAGGTAACCCAACGCAAATTTTACCATTTTTCCAATACATATTTGACCGCGCCTTCTAAGCCAAGTTTTTGAAAAATGTAAAAACCAAAAACGCAACTTTCTTAGCTCCATATTGGGTTTTTTATACAACCTGTTCAGAAATTTACAGTACACATGTTTTTTTTTTGTGGATATTTGGTGTGGAATGCCTCATACGTTTATTTATAAATAGGTAAAATTTCCATCAAATGATCCCACAATTTTACCAATTTCGCTTCAAAATTTTTTGCAAATGCACAACTTTTTCTTTCATAAAAATGTTGCAGGTATAACTTTTCAAAAAAGATTTTTTACTAAATCCCATAACATTATAAATGGGATTTAGAAGCAACTGACACGCCCATTTTTTTATTCCACTCACTCACAACCACGTGAGTAAAACTGATTTTTAATCACGCTCACTTGTGATCATGTGTCAATCACGCACAAATCGAATTATGTTACCATCTCTTGCTTATATGTATAGGCACATAAAATTACTACTAGCAATAAGATTTATGAATAATACCTAAATTACAAGCATTTCTGAAAAAATTTAAAAATGTCCTATCACAAAACTTAGCATAACTCATTCATTTTTTAACCGATTGTTATGTTTTTTGATGTTTTGGAAAGCTACTTTACTATACTTTTTTACAAAAATAAAAAAAAGTTGTTTTATGATGCACTTTCAACTTAGAGTATAAAGAATATGACAAATTTTACAAAAAATTGGGATTTTTTTAACTTAAACGATCGTAGCTCAGCCAATTCTCGATCGATTTTTAATATTTTTGTTTTGTTTTAAAGGTATGACTTATATCTTTTAAAAAGTTCCATAAAATCGAAAATCGGTTGCAAACTAACAAAGTAATAATTTTTTAAAATTGTAATTTAAGAATTGCCGTTTTTCAACACATTTGCCAATAAAAAAAGTACTTAACGAAGTGATCCAGAAAAACTATGAGTATATCAGTACTCTATGGACTCCAACCAACACGAATTTTCATATGAGAACCCCTGCATATTTTATTTTTGGTCATTTGTAGCACAGTGTAATCAATGTTTGTTATTTTTTTTACCAAAGCAGTGTTAAAAAATATCGACAAAAAACAGTGCAAATATACTTTTGAGCTAAAAATTATGTTTTGATGTGTTTTATAAAATTTATGATGATTCTTTTCTTTGACAAAATTAACCCTCTATGTCCCGTTTTAAAAGGTCATTTTTGTCCTTTTTTAAAATAAATACAAAAAAGTCTATAAAAAAGCACTTAGAAGGTTAAAATGTTATAAATATTTTCTGCATCAAATTTTACTTGAGCACGTCTAAGACAGAAAGTTCGTCCAGCATATAGAAAATGCTTAAAAATTTTAAAGTATTCAAAATTTTTTTTTTATAATTTTTTTGGGCCGAAATATAAAAAAAAAAAACAAATAATAAAGTTAAATTCGACTTTGTCGAATGTATTACTACCCTCCACAATGTAAAAAAGTTTATTTGCAAAAAACTAAAAAAAAATTTTTAAAAAAAATTCTGCGAAAAAATTTTTTGGTAAAAAAAAAAATTTGACGAAAATGTTTATTTTTTTTAATATGATTGTACTTGTTTAAATACCATTCGGTGATCGATTCTGTTCACATGTGTCAACCAGCAACCGAATTAAAGCATTTTGTGTTTTTAGGCTATGTTGAATGTACCACAATTTTCGAGGTGTTCTTACATTTTCGTTTTGAAAATGTATGGAATTTAAACAAGTACAAATATATTTTTTTACAAAAAAAAAAACATTTTCGTCGATTTTTTTTTTACCAAAAATTTTTTTCGCGGATTTTTAAAAAAAATTTTTTTTTTTTTTTTTGCAAATAAACTTTTTTACTTTTTTTTTTTTTTTTCTGTAAAGACAGTTGAGCTCAGGCTCTAATTATAATTATGTATTATAATTTTTTAATCATGTTATATATGGTTTGAATTGAGAAAGGTGTGAAAGAAAATTTATTTTTCTAAAAATTTTAAGACATCCTGGTTCGTTTTTTACTAGTTTCATATAATCCAGTTATTATAATCATCAGAAAAACTTTAAATGTCAAATTTATTCAGTTAATAGTCAATTTTATTCTATATGTGAAAATTATTAACAGATCGCAGCCGCCAGGGATTGAACCCATGATCTGTAATGTTTTTGCTATTAACTGCCTCTTAGGTACGATCACTCTAGACCGATACGCTAAGTTGGCTGTTAAGCAAGTATCAACTAAATCATGGTTTTTCAATTCTTGTTTGGTTGTTGCTGTTGTTTTTTCGTACAGAAGAAGGTGAAATTGCATTATGGTGAATAAATTCAATTTTTTAGTAATCATCATTCGTCCTCCTCTCCTTCATCAACTCTGATCTAAGTACTTATTTTTGCAACCTTGCCAGAACATGGTCTATATTTTGTAGACATAAATGTTAGGTGTTGCCATTTTCCAAAGATACTATATTGCCACTTAGGCCGACTTAAAGTCGTTATTTTCAATTTTTTGTTTTTCTGTAAAGACAGTTGAGCTCAGGCTCTAATTATAATTATTAATTTTTTACATTGTGGAGGGTATCAATACATTCGACAAAGTCGAATTTAACTTTTTTACTTGCTTTTTTTTATATTTCGGCCCAAAAAATATATAAAACAAAATTTTAATACTTTAAAATTTTTAAGCATTTTCTATATGCTGGACGAACTTTCTGTCTTAGACGTGCCCAAGTAAAATTTGATGCAGAAAATATTTGTAAAACATTGTAACCCTTTAACTGCCTTTTTATAGACTTTTTTGTATTAAAACAGGAGCTAGAGGGTTAATTTTGTCAAAGAAAATAATCATCATAAAATTTTATAAAACACATCAGAACATCATTTTTAGCTTAAAAGAATATTTGCACTGTTTTTTGTCGATATTTTTTAACACTGCTTTGGTAAAAAAAAATAACAAACATTGATTATTTATATTTGACCCTTTTTAAGCATTTTGCGCATGTCGCACAAACTTTGAACATTTGACAACCCCTAGTGAAATTTTATGAGGAAAATATTTGTAGAACATTTTAACCCTCTAAATATTTATTAGACTTCTGTGTTTAGTTTTTGAAAAAGGATTAAAATGGCCCCTTAAAATGGCAGTTAGAGGGTTAAAATATTCTAAGAAAAGCACCCTCATAAAATTTCACTGCAGACATCAAATCATATTTTGAAGCTCAGATGTGTTCTTATTACAATATTTTTGTTGTTTTCTAAACGCCTTTGATAAAAATATAAAAACTTCAGTGGGCTATAAAAAAGAAATCCGAACTGACTTTGCAAAACCCTTTGGTGATTTTGTTCACTTGGTCTACTTTCATATGGCGCTGAAGCCATTGAGGCTCATTTTTCTTGTTGCACAGTGTTATTAACAATTTTTTTAAGTTTTTTCATTCAAATAAAATTAAAAGTCGCCTTAAATCTACTACAAATTTAAAATCGAAATATCTCGGGATTTTGAGCTAACTTTTAAAAACGTGGTACACCACTGGATTCTACGACGCAAAATAAAGTTGACGTGTCTCGGCGTTTTGGTGTGTCATTTTCACCTACTTACAGTGTTATTTTAGAAAATTTTAGCCCAGATCGAAAGTAAGTTATTACGAGTAATGCATGTTCTCCTAAAGTTTTTATATAATCTGCATGTTCTTAACAAAATTAATATTTATGATATTACAGACTTGACTACATTTTTAAATTTACTGAATCTAGGAATATTTGTTAACAATGTATTATTAAACAAATGTTAAATCATGATTTGTCAGTTTAATACCTAATTTGCACCCTAATTATTTGTAATTATTATCTTTAATTAAAACAATTTACATGTAATTGTTTTATTTTATTTTCATCGACAATTTTAATAAGATTATTAGTGGTATTCACTTTCCAGTGCAAAATTGAAAAATTGTAAAATTGCACTATTTGAATTAAGTTTTATTTTTGGGACGCCTGGAACCCCATAAAGTATATATGGGGCATTCCATGACAAATCGGACACTTTAAAAATATTTTCTAAAAACTTAAACTTAAAATTACAGCTTCTACCGGTCCAATGGTGCGTCCTAGAGGGGTAAATATTGAGACCGAGTCCCAAATTTTTTTTTTTTTTCAAATTACCCCTTATCTTAACTTGATCAAATGAAAGAAATTTATAAAAAAATAAAAAAAAATGTATGGGGAACGTTTTAAGGGTTAAAGATAGACGTTAGGTATGTTTTGAGAAAATGTTTGGATTGAAAAAATATTAAGAAATGTTATTTTGTATGGCAGCCCTCTTAGAAACTAGATATAGAGTATAAAGTAATTAAAAAAAATGTTTAGGGGTAAAAATTAATGGGGGTCGGTCTTGGTATTGACCCTCTGGGACGCATGATAGGTTCATGATAGGTCACGTGATTCGACACCATTTATGTAAAAATTAGTATCAATTTTATTACAAAATTTCTTAGCCCCGGATATATCACTTGTTACATGTCACTACATGTAAGTGAAAAAAAATTATATTTGTTCCCATTTATTTAAAAAAAATGTCCAGGAAAAAATTTTTTTTTAATATTTTAACAGAATTTGTTTAACGGACTATTAGCCACATTTTTGCCAAATATACTTAAGCGATATCACCAACTATGATTAATATGTTGGGCAAAAACGTTTCTGAAACTTTGGAGGCTTATAAGGAATTGGTCACCAAACTGGACAATCTGAGTATAGGGTTTTACTACCTTTTGGTAATAGAATCGAAGTCAAGTTCTTGGCTATGATCTGTTTTTGCATATTTTGATTAAAATGCATATTTCAATTTTAAATGCACATTTTTTCGTATTTCTTGCTTGAACATGATACAAATCTTTCTTGTTCACAAATTTCAGAATACGGAAAATCTACTTATTTACCCCTATTTTTGCATATAACTTTATAAATGTTTATGAAAAGATATTTATACAAAAAAAATACTTTTTTTTGTTCTAAGTATATGAATGCAATTATAAATAATTTAATTAACAAACAAAAAACTACAACTTAAAGTAAGGTCGAAATTATAAATACATTTTTAATGAAAAAGAAATTTCATATGAAAAAAATTGTATTGTCTATAATTATTTTTTTGTTATTTCAACACTTTTTTATTTATAGGTGCATTGAACGTCCTTGTTGGTATCAATAATACAAATAAAATGTTTTTTCTAAGTATTTGCGGTTAAAAAAAAAAATAAACATAACAGCAACAATAAGAAAGTTTTATTTATATACGAAAAATGTCTCAGAATCTGAAATTTTTTCTATACGAAAAATGTGTCCGAATCTCAGAATCTGAGAATTTTTCTGTACGAAAATTGTTTCAGAATCTGAGAATATTTCTATACAAACAATTTCTTAAAATCTGAATATTTTTCTGTACAAAAAATGTCTCAAAATCTAAGAATTTTTCTTTACAAAAAATTTCTCAAAATCTGAATATTTTTCTGTACGAAAAATGTCTCAAAATCTAATAATTTTTCTATACAAAAAATGTCTTAGAATCTGAGAATTTTTCAATACAAAAAATATTTCAAAATCTGAATATTTTCTGTACAAAAAATGTCACAAAATCTGAGAATTTTTTTATACGAAAAATGTCTTAGAATCTGAGAATTTTTCTATACGAAGAAGTCTCAGAATCTGAGAATTTTTCTATACGAAAAAGTCTCAGAATCTAAGAATTTTTCTATACGAAAAAGTATCAGAATCTGAGAATTTTCTATCTGAGAATTTTTCTATACGAAAAAGTCTCAAAATCTCAGAATTTTTCTATACGAAAAAGTCTCAGAATCTGAGAATTGTTCTATACGAAAAATGCCTCAGAAACTAAGAATTTTTCTATACTAAAATGTCTCAGAATTTAATTTAAAAGTAGGGTGCATTCTATAAAATAAAAAGTTGAACGATAGTGTGAAGTAAAGTTGAGATTACTAAAAACCTAAACGTGATAAAAATCCACAAAATCCACACATTTACAAAACGCACCTAATAACAACTATAATATTTAACGCTATTATGCATCGACTATTGTACAATGCACTCAATGTTTTACCTTGAATGCACTTGCACTCTCTCAATGATGTTATAAAACACAAAAACTATTTGAAAAACAAGTAAAAATATTAGCAAAACTTTTTAAACAAAAAAAATATGGAGAGGGCATTTTCGGGTAATTAGCTTTTACTCAGTTGGAGTTTTTTAATGAAAAACAAAATTTATTTTAATAGATTACACTGTGCAACAAATAAAGACTTACTACCAAAAGGTAGTTAAACCTTATACTCGGACTGTTCATTTTGGTGACCAATTTTTTTTTTAACCTCAAAAGATGGTGTCATCACTTTTTTCCCAAGAAAATGTAAGACCGACCCCATTAATTCCCCCCCCCCCCCCCCCTAAATTTTTTTTCTAAATGTACCTAAACTCTATATCCCACCTAAGGGGGCACTCATACAAAGATTTCATTTTTATGAAACTGCTCATACCGCTCTAACTGTCCCAATAGTGCTCCTAGAGCAGTCAAATATATGACTGACCCCCTAATGTTTTTTCAACTCCAACAATTTCTTTGAAAGGCCCAATACAATTTTTGAAAATTTTTTTATGAAATTAGCTCTTGACTCGGGTTTTTGAGTTTTTTTTTTTAAATTTCTTAAACGTAGAAAAACCCGCATCGGAAACTGTGCCACGGGTTTAAATGATCGTAATCGGCTCAAATTAAGTTTAAATTAAAGACTTTCTCAAGCTCTATGAAAGGGTTAAGTGAAAGAAGTTTTGAGATTTTTTTTTAATGTCTTAGACGTTAGAAAAACCCACAATTTTTTTTCAAATTTCAAATAGCGATATCTCGAAAACCGTTCGTTTGTAATACATAGAAATATTGGTGTAGGACCCCGAAAGACTGTTCTGAGGCTTCTGAAGCTTAGCCTATATATTTTTCGTTTCTCTGTTCTAGTTGGTATTAGATTTCAGTAAAGTCGGAATCAGACTTTAGAGAATCATCGAAAATATGAGATGAGTAACTTTTTTAAAGCAATAAATTAAAAATACTTTATTATGACAATATCATAAATAGAAATATTTTTGGGCCTCGAGCTAGAATAAAACTCTAATCGAATATATATACATTGTAAAGGCCGAATAAATACATTTTATTTTTATATACCTTTTGGTACTAAAAATAAAAAACAACATTTATTTGCATAAATGTTACTCATTTATATGTTGAAACAAGAAAATACAAGCAAATTACTAAATTTTTATGAAATTCAAATCCGATTTTATCGAAAAAAAAACGAAAAACACATGTCTGAATTTTTTGTGTGGATAGACAAACATCTAAACTTAAAAAATGTTTTTTTTTTAAGTGGCCGGATTTTTGATAAATTGACTTTTTAAAAAAAAATTAAAAATTTCAGAATGGGTTCTGAAAATTTTCCAAAAAAAAACTGTTAATCGATATCCTATACAAAACTATAGACAAGAATGTAAATTTTTGAGATTGTGGTGCATTCTATTTTAATTTTATAAATATTTAAACAAGGCAACTCGACGCAAATTTTAAAATTTTTCCAATATTTGACCACGCCTCCTAAGCCCAGTTTTTGAAAAATTTAAAAACCAAAAACGCAATTTTCTTAGTTCCATATGAAAAACTTCCAGAAGAAAACTTTTTTGTCATACAAAAAAAATGCCAGTCTAATGTCCTCTTGTCCAATTTTTCACAAATTTTGAGAAAACATTTGTTTGTGCAGCGTAGCCCCTTCAGTGGCTTTACGTAAATGTTATTGTTTCATTTTTTTTTTTTTTGCAAAAATGTCAAAAAGTTTTCTGTTTGTTACAAAAATAATATTGTGTGTGACTTTTTGTCAAATCTCTGTCATAATAAAACTAAAACTTGCCAACGCATTAAAAAAAATACGCCGCCAAACATGACATAAAACTTTCAAATGCATTTTGTTTTTGGTTTGCTTTAAGTTGAATGCACTCAAATTGCCTCAAAAAAAGCCAAGGCAAGCAAAATATGTTGTTATTTATGCTTAAAAAGGAAGGTATCCCAACATTTTTTATTAGATCTTTATGTAACTTCGTCTATTTTGTAGAGGTCATACCTATTTTTATTTAGGGGTGGAAAGGGAAACAGAAAAAGTCTCAGAATCTGAGACTTTTCTACATAGAAAAAATATCTGAGAATCTGAGACTTTTTCTATATAGTCTCAGTCTCAGAATCAGAGACTTTTTCTATAGAAAAAAAATCTGTCTCAGAATCTGAGACTTTTTCTATATAGAAAAAATGTCTCAGAATCTGAGACTTTTTCTATATAGAAAAAATGTCTCAGAATCTGAGACTTTTTCTATATAGAAAAAATGTCTCAGAATCTGAGACTTTTTCTATATAGAAAAAATGTCTCAGAATCTGAGACTTTTTCTATATAGAAAAAATGTCTCAGAATCTGAGACTTTTTCTATATAGAAAAAAATGTCTCAGAATCTGAGACTTTTTCTATATAGAAAAAATGTCTCAGAATCTGAGACTTTTTCTATATAAAAAAAAATGTCTCAGAATCTGAGACTTTTTCTATAAAGAAAAAATGTCTCAGAATATAGAAAAAATGTCTCAAAATCTGAGACTTTTCGATATAGAAAAAATGTCTCAGAATCTGAGACATTTTTAAAAAATTATGTCATTAGCTGTTTGTAGTTTATTTAAAAAATTTAACGTTTAGTCATTTATAAAAGAAAAAACATTTGTTTGATGTTCAATTTTTATTAATAACTACTTCTGTCCTTTGTTTCAAAAATAACACACTAAAAAATAAAGACTTTCATTAACATTTAATTTTTAAAGTCATTTATTTTTGTTCTGTAAGTAAAAACTACTAATTATTCTTTAAATTTTTAATGATTTGTGTAAGTAAAATTTTTTTAAATTGTTGGTGTTTTTTAAAAATAAATCATTAGTTTTTACACAAGTAGGTTATCAATTTGTAGAAAAAAAAAATCAAAAAATTATTTATAGAAATATAAAAACATGTTTGTATCAAGTGACTTTGGCACGATGGGTAGAGTGTATGGCCAGAATGTAGTTGATTGCAGGATCGATTCCCCAAAATTTTATTAAAAATTTTTAAAAATATATTTCAATAGAAAATTGTAAAAAATAACCTACGAAATCATTAATTTTTAATGTTTTCGTAGGTTATTTTTTTAAAATTTGTTGGTAAAAAAAACTGAACTATCATTAATTTTTAATGTTTTCGTAGGTTATCTTTTTCGAATTTGTTGGTAAAAAAGAATGAAGAAACCGTAATTTTTTAATGTTTAATGTTATTTATTTTAGAAAATTTTGTCAACAGTAAAAAATAAATGTTGATGTTTGTTAAAACTAATCAATAATTACTGGAATGGTTTTCAATTGTTTATTCACTAGTTTTAAGTGTGTTTTTCATTTGTTTTTGCCTACAAAATATTTTGAGTGTATAGAAAAAATGTCTCAGAATCTGAGACAAATTTTCTATATAGAAAAAGTCTCAGATTCTGAGACATTTTTTATATATAGAAAAACTCTAAGATTCTGAGAAATTTTTTCTATATATAGAAAAAGTCTCAGATTCCGAGACATTTTTCCTGAGAGTTTTTCTATACACTCAAAAAATTATGTCATTAACTGTTTGTAGTTTATTTAAAAAGTTTTCCGTTTAGTCGTTTTTAAAAGAAAAAACATTTGTTTGATGTTCAGTTTTTATTAATGACTACTTCAGTCCTTTGTTTCAAAAATAACACAATAAAAAATATAGACTTTCATTTGCATTTAATTTTTAAAGTCATTTATTTTTGTTCTGTAAGTAAAAACTACTGATTATTCTTTTGATTTTTAATGATTTGTATAAGTAATTTTTTTTTTTAAATTGTTGGTATTTTTTAATGAAATATCATTAGTTTTTACCTACACAAGTAGGTTATTTTTTTGTAGAAAAAAAAATCAAAAAATTATTTATAGAAATATAAAAACATGTTTGTATCAAGTGACTTTGGCACGATGGGTAGAGTGTATGGCCAGAATGTAGTTGATTGCGGGATCGATTCCCCAAAATTTTATTAAAAATTTTTAAAAAAATATTTCAATAGAAAATTGTAAAAAATAACCTACGAAATCATTAATTTTTAATGTTTTTGTAGGTTATTTTTTTGAAATTTGTTGGTAAAAAAAACTGAACTATCATTAATTTTTAATGTTTTCGTAGGTTATTTTTTTCGAATTTGTTGGTAAAAAAGAATGAAGAAACCGTAATTTTTTAATGTTTAATGTTATTTATTTTAGAAAATTTTGTCAACAGTAAAAAATAAATGTTGATGTTTGTTAAAACTAATCAATAATTACTGGAATGGTTTTCAATTGTTTATTCACTAGTTTTAAGTGTGTTTTTCGTTTGTTTTTGCCTACAAAATATTTTGAGTGTATAGAAAAAATGTCTCAGAATCTGAGACAAATTTTCTATATAGAAAAAGTCTCAGATTCTGAGACATTTTTTATATTTATATAGAAAAACTCTAAGATTCTGAGAAATTTTTTCTATATAGAAAAAGTCTCAGATTTCGAGACATTTCTCCTGAGAGTTTTTCTATATAGAAAAAATGTCTCAGAATCCGAGAGTTTTTCTATATCGAAAAAATGTCTTAGAATCTGAGATTTTTTCTATATCGAAAAAATGTCTCAGAATCTGAAACTTTTTCTATATAAAAAAAATGTCTCAGAATCTTAAAGTTTTTCTATATAGAAAAAATGTCTCAGAATCTAAAAAAAGTTTTACATCACTAGTTCAAACCCCTTAAGTTAATTAGTTAGTAATGGAAGTTTTTGCTTTGAACATCTGAGAAACGCTTTTAGGATACCTTCCTTGTTAGAAAATAATGCTTGTCAAGTTAGCAGCAAAAACGGTAGAAACACAAATATGAGCAGAAAAATCAAAAGCAAGTCACATGATGAAAATTAAAGACTTGAAAAAAAAAACTAGAAACCATGAGACACTAAGCGATTAAAAGCACAAAAAAGTTTATGTATTACAGAAAATAGATAAATAAATAATTGTAACAGATAAACACACAGATAATATTTTATTAATATTCAAAACTGGAGTTTTTCAATTCAATTCAAACCCGATTTAAAAAAAAAACTGCTAGATTGAAAATTAAAAGTTAAATATGAAAATTTTTCTTTAGAAAAAAAAATTTCAGAATCTGAGATTTTTTTATAGAAATAATATCTCAGAATCTGAGACTTTTAATATCGAAAAAGTGACTTAGAACCTAACGAGTTTGAAATGATCCTAATGCAAAATTTTCGTTAAATAAAGTGATACTATTTTGATATACTGTGAGCGTCAAAAAAAGTGTACACACTCTAAAAAAATGAGTCCAGTTTCCTACTATAAATTGTGTAGATTTCAACAAATTCAAAAATTATACTACTATAAATTGGGTAAATTTCCAATAATATTAAGTAGAATTACGCAGTGTGTGTAAACTTACCAAATTTATAGTAGGAAACTGAAATCATTTTAATTAGAGTGCAGGTCTAAAGTAGATGTCGTTAACAAGTTGACAATAAAACCCTCATTATTATCAATCTACTATTATTTAAAAAAAAAAGCTATATAGGAAATTTTCCAAACTTTAATTTAAGCTTGATATCGTCCCGATTGAGCAAATATTAAATGAGATACGAGGGTCGCGCTGGAAAATTAAATTATTTTTAGATGTTTTTTAGAAAATTTTAAAAAAAATGTATTTTTTCAAGTTCAAACATTAAAAATTTAAAAAATAGTCCAATGGTTTAATTTCAGTTATCAACTCATTGTTCCAAAGATCCAAACAAAACTCAAAAACATGCATTTTTTTGACCTCCAATTCCTTTGATCACCGATTTTTTTTGTAAACAAAGAAAAATTTGAATTATTGTCAGGTAAAATAAAATTTGAGTAAGTAATTTAATAGAAATTTAATATTTTTTTATTTATTTTTATTCTCATGATGTTTTGAATTCTCATTTAGTTTATAGTTTTTTGTATATGTAAATGATAGTTTGAAATAATCTTTATAAAATTTTTCTTTGTCTTGAAGACATAAGTATATTTGGTAAAGTTTGAAAAAGCATTTTTTTTTTTTGAAAAAACAAATCGAAACTTTTTAAACTTTTTAAAAACATAGGCCCTTACCACAAGAAAACAAAAAGTATATTTTAACAAAAGTTTTATTTTAAATTTCAAATTTTCAATACATTTTTTGAAAGTCGATTTTAAAAACAAAAACAATTTGTATGGAAATAAAATTAAAACTCCATTTTAAATTTATTTTATTTTCTTGTGGTAAAGCTGATAAATTGATACATTTTGAGTAAATTTTTACTTAACACAATTAAAAAGTTACTTCAAAATATTGAAAAATTTTGAGTAAAGTTTTAATTTTGTGAATTAATAATTTACTCAAATTTTTTATTAAGCATTTAATAATTTTTTATTAAAAGTTTACTCAATACTATTAAATCGTTTACTGGTGCAAAATTGAGTAATTTTTTACTCAATAGTATTAAAAATTTACTCAATTTTTTTTTTTTCTGTGTATTGTTTTAAAACGAAAATTCATTTGTTTAAAGTAGTTAAATATTCATTAAAGTTTATCTCCATAATTTGTTGAGTGTACACAGAAAAAAATAAAAAATAAATTTGAATAAATTTTTAATACTATTGAGTAAAAAATTACTCAATTTTGCACCAGTAAACAATTTAATAGTATTGAGTAAATTTTTAATAAAAAATTATTAAATGCTTACTAAAAAATTTTAGTAAATTTTTAATAGACACAATTAAAAATTTAATTTAAAATTTTTAGATTTTTTAAGTGACTGTTTAATTGTGTCAAGTAAAAATTTACTCAAAATTTATCAAATTTATTTTTTTAAAAAGTTTAAAAAAGTTTCACATTCTTTCCAAAAAAAAAGGTTTTTTCAAACTTTACCAAATATATTTATGTCTTAAAGCAGCGACTTTGTCGAATGTATTGATACACTCCACAATGTAAAAAAGTTTATTTGCAAAAAAAAAATTTAAAAAAAATAAAACGCGAAAAAATATTTTGGTAAAAAAAAAAAATCGACGAAAAAATTTAAAAAAAAAAAAATATGTCTGCACTTGTTTAAATACCATTCGGTGATCAATTCTGTTCACATGTGTCAACCAGCATCCGAATTAAAGCATTATGTGTTTTTAGGCTATGTTCGAGGCGTTCCCGATCTACTATCCTATTGGGTAGTATTGCAGACACAATTTTTCAGCGAAATCGGTCAAGAACTCTCTGAGTTAGAGGGGGTCGAAATTTGACATTTTGGCCAAAGAGGCGTTTATTCTCATCCATGTAACTTCTTACCAATTGTTTTTATCGAAATGTATCCCAAATAGTTTAGATAGCTATTTCTTCAATCTTGCGATAAAAATTAAAAAAAAAAAAAAAAAAAATTTTGGATTTTTTTTTAATCCAAAACTTTTTTGACTTTTTTGTCAATTGGGCCCTTTTTTTTGACTCGAAAGAAAGCTTAGGTCTTTTCTCCACCTAATTCTTCTTCGTCCTCAAATATATTTTTGCTCCACCAACAAATTTCCGCTAGAACGGCATCACGCGACTTTTTCCCAAGATATCTTCAATAGTGATCTCGGCCAAAGTATTAAACAGATATAACTAAGACTTAGCATATTTACTTGTTGTTGCCTTAAGCAGTTTGGTATTGCATTTGAGCGAAATCGGTTCAGCGGTTCAAAAGTTATGAATGAAAATGTAAGAACACCTCGAAAATTGTGGTACATTCAACATAACCTAAAACCACAAAATGCTTTAATTCGGCTGCTGGTTGACACATGTTAACAGAATTGATCACCGAATGGTATTTAAACAAGTACAAACATATTTTTTTACAAAAAAAAACATTTTCGTAGATTTTTTTTTTCCAAAAAAATTTTTTCACGGATTTATTTTTAAAAAAAATTTTGTTTTGTTTTTTTTTTTTTTTTTTGCAAATAAACTCTTTTACATTGTGAAGGGTATCAATACATTCGACAAAGTCGAATTTGACTTTTTTACTTGTTTTTTTTTATATTTCGGCCCAAAAGAAAAAAAAAAATATGAATACTTTAACATTTTTAAGCATTTACTCTATGCTGGACGAACTTTCTGTCTTAGACGTGCCCTAGTAAAATTTGATGGAAAAAATATTTGTAAAACATTTTAACCCTCTAACTGCCTTTTTTATAGACTTTCTTGTATTTCTTTTAAAAAAGACAAAAATTACACTTTAAAACGGAAGCTAGAGGGTTAATTTGGTCAAAGAAAAGAATCACCATAAAATTTTATAAAACACATCAGAACGTAATTTTTAGCTCAAAAGTATATTTGCACTGATTTTTGTCTATAATTTTTAACACTGCTTTGGTAAAAAAAAATAACAAACATTGATTATTTATACTTGACCCTTTTTAAGCACTTTGCGCATGTCGCACAAACTTTGAACTAGTGCCTACGGTCAGTACCGTAGTACCGGGAATACCGGTATTCCCGGTTCTCGGTATTACCGGGAAATGGAACCGGTTTCCCGGTTCTTGAATTATTCCCGGTATTCCCGGGAATACCGGTATTCCCGGTTCCGGCTCTGACGGTATTCCCGGGAATACCGGTATGCATATTTTGTAAAATTTTGTATAAATAAAATTTTTTCTTCGCTTTTAACAAAAATATACAAAATACGTGAAAAACACCATTTCCATTTTTTTTTTATGAATTTAAGAAGAAAAGAGTTACATTTTTAAATAATTGTGCAAACTCAATGAAATATTTCTGAAATACAGATTAAATGGTGTAATTTAAATATTTTATGGTATAGTATTTTTTTGTTTTTTGAGAACCGGTACCAGGATCAGAACCGGGAATACCGGTATTCCCGGGAATATATCTAGAACCGGGAAACCGGTTCCAGAACCGGGAATACCGGTATTCCCGGAAATACCGAGAACCGGGAAATGGGGGGCACTACTTTGAACATTTGACAATCCTTAGTGAAATTTTATGAGGAAAATATTTGTAGAACATTTTAACCCTCTAAATGGATGTTTTATCAGACTTCTGTGTTTAGTTTTTGAAAAAGGACTAAAATGACCCATTAAAATGGCAGTTAGAGGGTTAAAATGTTCCAAGAAAAGAACCGCCATAAAATTTCACTGAAGACATCAAATCATATTTTGAAGCTCAGATGTGTGCGTATTATAGTATTTTTTGCGTTTTCCAAACGCCATTGACAAAAAATTTAAATTTTAGTGGGCTATAAAAAAGAAATTCGAACTGACTTTGCAAAACCCTTTGGTGATTTTATCCACTTGATGGTCTACTTTCATATGGCGTTGAAGGCATTGAGGCTCAATGCGATGACCCAAAATTTGTTGCACAGTGTTATTTACTAGGGTGTTCAGTCGATTAATTCTTGTTCGATTAATCGAACAATTTTAGACGAATAATTGTTCGATTAATTTAAAATTGCTAATTTCGATTAAAGGATTAATCGAAGAATTTATGCCGATTAATCGAATAATAATAATATATAGTTTTTATGCCGATTATTCGAATAATAATAATATATAATTTTTCAAAAGTTTTAAGTCCAATAAACAAACCAAACGCATGTGGCCGTTGGAATTAAAAAAAGAAGCAGTCATGTTTACTTGAGTGGTCCTTACTTAAAATTTTTTCGGATTTTCGTTGCCAAATTTTGGGCCAAATCGGTTAACTTATGACCGCGCTAAAATCGGTCAAAGTTCCGAGTTTTGAAAAACGTACTAAATTATAAAAAAAAATAAAATTACAAATTTTATGAAACACTCAACACAAAATATTTTTATTTATTTATATATAATCTCCAAAATTATTTTTCGCCAACAAATTAGCAGAAACTTAAATTTAGCGTTGTTTTAATATTGTAATCAATATTGTTTATTTACTCAAGTACCAATTTTTTATAAAATTGTCGAAAAAAATTTTGTAATTTCGAAAATTTCTGAATTTTTAATTATTCGATTAATCGAACAATTTTAAAATATTATTCGTTTAATCGAATAATTTAAAAATGGCAAATTTCGATTAATCGTTTAATCGAACAATAAAAAAACCCGATTAATTGAACACCCTATTATTTACTCAATTTTTTTTTTAATTTTTGAGTAAATTTTTAATTGCTTCAATTAACAAAATTACTCAAATCTTATTTAAAAATTTAAACAAGTGATTACTCAAATTGTTTTTTCAATATTTTTTTCTGTGTATGTTATCGTTAATAGTTTTTTGTGGGGTTGGTCAGTTCGGGTATGGGGAGAGTAAAAGTAAACTAATGAAATCATACGATGCAAAAATAAAAATAAATAAAAAAATAAATCTTAAATGCAAATTGCATACAAACATGTTACATCAATTGCTAAATAGTTGTAAAAAAATAACTTACCTTGGTCAATAATTTCAAATTAAAAAAGTTCAATAAACTTTAGAAGGGGGTAAACCGTTGATACTGATTTTGTGATGTTACAACATATTTTCACTTTTTATTAATTTTAACCATTTGATTTTTTTTTTCTTATAAAAACACACTTTTATCACAACAAAATTGATTTTTTTATTTTTGTCTTATGTAAAAATAATTATTTTATTTTTTTTTTGTTTACGACTTGGTTTATTTCATTTCGAAAACAACAAATTGCACACACTAATTTTTGGGAACACTTTAATTTGTAGTTTAGTTGTGCAAAAATATTTTCCTTCATTCACTTGATGTAAAATGTCAACTAATCGTAAGTGGGTTAGGAATGCCAATGTGTACAAATTAATACGAATTACTAAAGTGATTGTACAAAATTACCCTAAAAAATTTAATAAATTTGGATTTTTCCAAAAAAAGATACAATTAGAAACTATAATTATTTTAATAACAAAAATTAATACTTTTAAAAATGTATAAAATTCTTTTTCAAATTTACAAAAATATTGGTTCACATATTTTTTTCCCGATTTTTTTATCATTATTACACAACTCTGCAATTTTTTGTAGTTAAATTGCAGTTTTTGTTTTGCTTACATTTGTTTTTTTTAATTTTCGACAATTAAAAGAGAAAAAATACTCTTTTTAAGAAGAGTGTTACTGACTTAAGAGAAAGCTATTATATGTAGTGATTTCTATACTGAACTTTTGTTTACCCTTGAAAAGATTAAAAGTTCGCCAATTTTTTTTTTTTTTTTGTAAGAACAACAGGCATTACAATTTTATACCCTCTACTTGGCCTTTTAATGGGCACCCCCAATTTTCATGAAATTTCAATATGTTTTAAAAATTTTCTGAAAAATGTCTATAAATAATTTCACTTTCCAGATCGACCCTTGTAGCACATTTATTTGTGGTTTTTTTTTTGTCGAACTTATGACTACACTCAAAAAAATTTGTTAGTAAAATCATCTAAAAATGTCAGTTAAAATAACTACTTTGTAAGTTGTTTTGGGGTCACACAGTGTGTCCTTTGTATGGAAAAGGCGCGCATCGAAGTTTTTTCGTTATAACTTTTGAACGGATTGGGCTATTTCTAAAATTTTTACAGTTTTAGAAACTAGAAACTTAGAGCTATTTTTGGATGCCGTTTCAAAGATCTACTTTCAATACCCTACCTTAAACGGGAAGGTAAACTTGGTTAACTAACCAACAAAAAAAAGTTTAAAAAAATTCGATTTCCTCGAAAATTATACTTTATACCACCGAATTTTTGTGATGTGCATTACAACTATATGGTTAAACCCAAAAATCGGAATTCACGAACAGCATTTTGAAGAATATATTACAAATAGTCCAGAAAAAAATCAAACTACTTACGATTTATAAATAACGATTTTATTATTCAATGTAGATCTCTTTAAAATATTTTTTAGAGGGATTATTTATCTGCACACAAAAATAATACACCCTACATTTAAAGAACCGGCAATTAAAACTTGTTTGCCTTCAGGAAACTCATTTAATACAAACAAAAATAAAACAAATTAACCAATAAAAATTGAATTATGAAAAAAAGAAGAAAGTTCAATATAGATAACAAAATTAAATTATTTACTCCATCTCTAGCAATTCCAACACTTCCGGTAGATAATTCGTTTTTGTTTTTGGATTTAGTTCGTTATTTCGTTTTATTGACATTTTTGGGTCACTGTGAATCATAAACATATGAAAAATATCCTCCAGATTGTGAAAAATGGATTCTGTGTACATTAGAGATTGAACCTGGCATACATCTTTTTAAGCAACGCCGGAGAAATAAAAAACATGTTGTGTAAAACAATCAAATTGTATAACTTTTAAACTAATTTAACAAATAATTTGAATATTTTTGTTTTTAACCTTAACTTTAACCTCGATTTGACAAAGCTCTGGCACTTTCTGGCAAAAGTTATAACATACGAAATGTTATGGAATACCTCAAAACTAGCGTTTTGCATTATCCATCATTATCTGCAGAAGTTGCAGTCTATTATGTAATTGGATTTTTAAAGATATTTAAAAAAACATTGATTTGTACTCAATATAACTTTTTGTTGGGTTATTTTTTTGTTATAAAAAAAATGAATAATAAAATAACGGATCTTGGAAACATTTTGCAAAAAATTTGGATGGATTACTCCACAAGATGAATTTTTAAAATTTTTTCAAAAAATGTCCTTTACAAAAAAAATAAATTAAGAAAAATGTGAAAAACTCAATACTTTGGAGTTGTGCCCCAGCCAAACTAAGAGTCGCATTGATGTAACGGAAACTGATTTTTAGTCTCCAGAGTGTCAAAATTAAGTATCCACCTAAAAAAAATAATCGGCAATTTTTTTTTTTTTACCCAAATGCGCACGAATATCACACCGTGGGTCTACTTTTTCAGTTAAATCAACTAACAATGTTAGTTATTTTAACTGACAAAAAACAACTGACTTATGTAGTCAAAACAACTAATATGTAGTAAAAATAAAATAAACAATATATAATTTTTTTTTTCAAAAAATTTTTCAGAAAAAAAATTGAAGACTAAATTTTTTCCAAGTTTTTTTTTAAAAAACAGTTGTGAAAAATAAAAAAACGATTTTTTTTTTTTTTAAACAATTTTTTTTTTTTTTTTTAAACTTTCAGAAATAAAAAAAATAAAATTAACTACTTTAAATAACTGTTACTACATTACAGTACTTTTTTGTTAGTTATTAAAAAAAAAGACTTAACTAACAGAAAAAGTTGTTTGATATTTTTCATACAAAAATAACTGACTTTGTAGTTGAAAACAACTAACTACATTTTACAGTAGTTAAAATGTAGTTACAACTAACATGTAGTAACTTACATTATTTTTTTGAGTGTAATAATTATAAATATTAAAAATACGCACTTAAATATGGTATTATTTTACCTCCCCAAATCTTTAAAGTCGAAAGTTGTGTGTTCTGTCGCCATTTTCGAATACTTCTGTTGACATAATAACTATGATTTATGAAAATAATTATTGCTTGACATCTTAGCTTTACGATAGAACTTGTTTTATGGTTAATTTAAAAGATTTGCAAAAATCAATTATGAGATTCATTCACTTCATATTATCCACTGTGCATGCCCTGATTCTTAGTTTCTAAGACGTTTTTCGTATAAAAAAATTTAAATTTCATTACATTTTTCGTAAAAAAAAAAACAGTTTCTGAGACATTTTTGGTATACAAAAATTCTCAGTTTCTGGGGCATTTTTCGTATAAAAAAATTCTTAGTCTATGAGACAGTTTTCGTATAGAATAATTCTAAATTTCTGAGACATTTTTGGTATAGAAAAATTCTCTATTTCTGAGACATTTTTGGCATAGAAAAATTCTTTGTTTCTAAGACATTTTTCGTATAGAAAAATTCTTAGTTTCTGAGACATTTTTTGTTGAAATGCTTTTCAACGACACTCAAAAAATTATGTTAGTAAAATCATCTGAAAATGTCAGTTAAAATAACTACTTTGTAAGTTGTTTTGGGGTCAACTACTTTTTCAGTTAAATCAACTAACAATGTTAGTTATTTTAACTGACAAAAAAAAAAACTGACTTATGTTGTAAAAACTACTTACATTTGTAGTCAAAACAACTAAAATGTAGTAAAAATAAAATAATCAATAAATATTTTTATTTTTTTCAAAAAAATTTTCAGAAAAAAATTTGAAGACCAAATTTTTTTAAAGTTTTTTTTTTTTTAAAAGTTGTAAAAAATAAAAAAAACGAAAATTTATTTTAATTTTTTGAAAAAAAAAACTGAAAATTTTTTAGAGATAAATAAAAAAAAATTAACTACTTTAAGTAACTGTTACTACATCACAGTACTTTTTTGTTAGTTATTCAAAAAAACTACTTAAAGTAACTAACAGAAATAGTTGTTTGATATTTTTCATACAAAAACAACTGACTTTGTGAATTTGTGCACATAAACCGAGAGGGAGAAAGTAACCTCTGCCGATCTTGCCCCCCCCCCACACCGAATTATAATTGGAATGTTCGAAATACAAATGAAATCTTCGAATTACAAATGAAATCTTCGAATTACAAGTGGAATCTTTGAATTACAAATCACTCAAAAAATTATGTTAGTAAAATCAACTGAAAATGTCAGTTAAAATAACTTCGTAAGTTTCTTTGGGGTCAACTACTTTTTCAGTTAAATCAACTAACAATGTTAGTTATTTTAACTGACAAAAAACAACACACTTATGTAGTAAAAATTACTTACATTTGTAGTCAAAACAACTAACATCCCGGCTAAAAATGTTGTATATTATCATATATGATATCATATATGAGACCATATACAGTATCATATATAGTATCAAATATGGTCTCATATATGACCATATTCCAAAATTGGCGCTTATATAAGACACGATCATATATGATCCAATATATGTGATCATATATTAGATCATATATTGAATCATATATTGGATAATATATTGAATCATATATGGGATCATATATAATGTTGTTTTAAATTTGTTTTACATTCTTTTTCATATTTTTTATTTATTTTTTTCATTTTAAACTATATGTAATAGATTATTATGTACTACCTCCGTCCCAAAATAATCTTAACATTTCTATATTTTGGCTGGGTTTATGGAGGATTTTTTGAAAAATCTTGATTTTTTTTGTTAATACATATCGGGACATATCAATAATTTAAAAATTCTTTATAGCTTTGCAATTTTTCAATTCACGTGCAAAATGGATGCAATAAACTGCATCCAGATAAATGAGACAACTTGTTTTCGACGTTACAAACAGGCATGGTGTCCACTTTGGTCGAAAAGATGAAAATTATTACAAAATGCGGCGTATGAAATAAGAAATTTTACGCTAGAGGCCCTTTTAACGGTTTTTAATAAATGCATTATGGATGCAATAGGGACATCTTGCAAATATTTTTAATTAATTTTGTTACAGTTTTAGTACACGAGATTAGTATAAGATTGTTTTTTTAACTTTATCTTGTATTATTTCAACTAAAACACTGCTTAATAAAATGTTAAGTTTATTTTGGGACAAAAAAATCTATAGAAATGTTAAAAATATTTCGGGACGGAGGTAGTATATATTTACCAGAATTGCAAACGGTTTACATAAGTATAATTTAAAATTTAAAATATTTTTTTTATTAATTTTGGTGTTTTATATATTTTAATGAAACCCTTTAGTTTAATGATTTTCAGTTTTTAGTTACTATCGTTTGCATTTTTGGTGACCATATAAAAATAAATAATTTAACTTATAGATATGAGAATACATTTTTATAGTCAACAAAATAAATTGAACATAAAAGATCTTATATATCAAGTTTTTCAATTGATGTCAATTACGAAAGATGCGAACAAAGGGCTTTAAAGGAACGTTGATTTCCTTTGTGTTTTCTTGTTTTAGTGTTAATTCCGATTATCTTCAGACTTAGCGTTTTTGTTATGGTATAAGCCTCTTTTTTACAATATTTATAGTCAAAATCTAAAAAAAGGATATAAAATAATATTAATATTTATGATATTTCTAAAATTTTTATTGTATTAAAGTATTACCAACGATAACATTTGGTGCTAATAGGTTAATGATAACACGGATGTCATTTAACGAAGCAACCATGTACCTTTAAAGATTGGCTAGATACTGCTAGTTACATACATACATGTTGGAGTGTATTTTGTTAAGACCATGGGATGCTTAAGCCAATTGGATGCTAAAGACTATGGAATGCTTTTTAAGGAAAGATATATTGTCTTTCAGAAATCCATCTGAAAAAATATTAAAAATTATTGCACATTTCTTTTTTATTCCAGCAAAAAATAACTTGCTACTACTAAATGCATGCATCAAAATTCATAGCAAGCAATTCGATTAAAAACAATATACATATTTAGTAGTATGTATTTTATCTTGCTGGCTTATGTTTGTAAGAATATTTGAAGAATAGGGATAAAAACTATTTCTACTTACATCATGATTTTAAGGATATTTGAAGGACAGGGATAATAACTATTTCTACTTACATCATGGTGACAATGTGCCAGGTTGTCACTTTCGCTTATAGAAGGCTTTCTTGTAATTGTATAAAAACGTTGCCCTTCCCAAATCGTTACTCAACCTTAAAACTGATACGTTCTTTTCATTTCCATGGCGATAGTAAGCGATTTCAAAATAGTTTGTAGTGTTGGAACCGTAGTGATAACGTTATGGTCGTGCATATGTCCTCGGCTCTAAGTTAAGCGAGCTTAATACGGAGTTCACACTAGAGAATTTTTACTCGTTTAAGCCACTTGTTTAAAAAAGTAAACAAAATCGTTCACACTACATTTTGCGCGTTTAACTTTGAGTGTTTAACGTTTGTAAACAAACGTACATAACCTAATTCTGAAAAAATTTGCAAAAATATTTCTAAAAACCTTTTAAACTTTGGCGGAAGACAAGATATTTAATTTTTTTTATAACAATTACATAACACCACTACACGGAACACCTTTTTATTGACTCATTCCAAGTAAATAGGAAGATTTTTCTGTTTTTTGTTCCGGGCCTGTCCGAAGCTGTTTGCATATTTACACATCGATGGAAGGCAAAATTCACTATTAGTGCAGCTTTTCCAATATAATTATAAATAAAACACACACTTTTTTCTGAATTTTCAGTAGTTTTTATTAGTTTTTTAAATATTTATAATTTCTCCATTTTCCAATGTTTTGCTAAGAAAATGGCAGACAGATACAGAAGCTGGTTGTAATGAAATCTTTTTTTTTTGGCATAGAATAAAGAAAAATTAAAAGGAAATATACCGAACCCTGCCTTTGAAATGTTTAGCGAAATGTTCAACAGGAAAACAAGTCGAATTTGATTGTTTAGCTAACAACCAAATGTATGGGGGAACAAGTC
This sequence comes from Pegoplata infirma, assembly GCA_963921195.1. Lineage (NCBI taxonomy): Eukaryota > Metazoa > Arthropoda > Insecta > Diptera > Anthomyiidae > Pegoplata > Pegoplata infirma. The sequence goes on along the minus strand of OY992538.1, from coordinate 79,666,019 downwards.
AAATTTTGATTGTTTAGCGCTTAAACACTCATGAGATGTTTAAAGTCGGTAGTGTGAACTCCGTATAACGTACCTCCGCATGGTTAAATTTTCTAGTAACTCGGCCTTCAAACTTCTTATACGTTCTTTCCATTTCCAATTTGCTACAGTAAGGGATTTCAAAATAATTTATAGTGTTGGAATCGTAGTGATAACATTTCTGGTGGTGCATATGTCCTCTTCTCCAAGTTGAGTGAGCTTAACGTAACTCGGCCTCAAAGCTACTTATGCGATCTTTCCATTTCCAATTTGTTATGGCGATACTAAGGGATTTCAAAATAGTTTGCAGTATTGCAATCGCAGTGAAAACATACTGGTGGTGCATATGCCCTCTCCACGAAGTTGCACGAGATTAACGAAGCTACGTAGTTTAATTTTCTTCAACATCAAAACACTCTATATTATTGTATTTGCGACATATGTACATTTACTCATTTTGAATATGATCTTGTTTTGGAATAAAATGTCCACGCTTATACTTGTTATGACGATGAACTGGAAAAAAATAATACATATGATTTTAAAATTCTAAATTCATTTAAAATTTTAATAAAAACTCACCTTTTCCATTTTCTTTATGTAAAAGTTACTTTTTTAATTAGAATATTTTGCAACTAGGAAACAATATTTGTAAAATTATTGATACGAATCGGTATTAAGCAGTGTTGGCTACCGTTACCCTTTCAATACCGTTACCGATTAAAAACCCTTTAATTTTGACTACCGTTACCGTTACCAATACCGAAATAAAAATATTTAAATACCGTTACCGATAAAAAACCATTACCTTTATTCGGATTTTTACCGGTATTATATCGGTTTTATTTCGGTTGTCATAAAATACGAATAAAAACAAAGTAAAATATTTTTAATCTACTATTCGCATTGTTATATGGACAAAAAACAATTATGAAATCGGCCCAACCAATGTCACATTCGCAATTAACTAAAACTTGACAAAGAATATGTGAAAATCGGTCCAACCAATGATCACATTCTCAATTCAAGAAAAGTGAGTGCCGCGTAATGTAAGATTTTTTTAGTAGGATGATGAAAGAAGAGACAAGCCTGAATTGTATTTTAAAAATAACAGATTTTTTTTGTACTTTTACTGACTCTGGTTGCTAACTTCAAAATATTTTTTGTTCAAAACTTATTATTTTGTAATTTTACAAACACTTTTTGATGTCAATTTTTTATAATTTTTCTCTAATTTAAATTAAAAAATTTTTAATTTTATTGAAAAACAAACGGCATAACAGAAAAAATAATTGCCGCTTTAAAAAAATCGAAAATTTTCTTTCTGTAAAATTATTGCGTTGCTAATTTGTTTTGCTCTGTTTTCCCCCTGCCATTTTCGATAACTCATAGCGGATGAACCCGATGTGATAGCGAGTTCAAAATAAGTCAAGGGTAAATCTTTAACATTGCTCTTAAGGATGCTGAACTCATTTGGACAGTCGCCTTAACACTTAGGGCACCAACTGTCAATCAATGATGTCTTAGTTCCAAAAACCATTTTTTCTGCTCCAAATCATATAAAAAAAAACTTTTATGCAAATGGAACGTCACCTTATGCACATGATTGCAATTATTTTTTTGGTCACAAATCCGATTTCCAATCTTATCCATTACATCAGGTTTTTGAGAAATTTTAGACACAAAAAACCGCGTCTTCGGAATTTTTTGACAACTCATAGCAGATGAACTCGATGTGCTGACGACTTAAAAATAAGTCAACGGTAAATCATAAAGATTGCTCGTTAAGATGTTTAACTCATTTGTCAATAGCTTTAACCGCTGGAGCACTAATTGTAAGGTATTTTCCCCGAAATTTTTTTTAATACTGGGTAATAAGGCGTCATTGAAAGACAACTGACCAAATGAGTTCTGAATCTTAAAGAGCTTCACCCTCGATTTTTTTGAAGCCGTCATCACAGCGGGTTCATCCGCTATGACTTTCCAAAAATGACCCAAAAGGCAATTTTTTTTTAACTTTGACCTCAAATTTCTAAAAAAACCTAAAGTGATGGAAAAGTTTGGAGAATGGATTTTTGACCAGCAAAACCATTGTTATTAAGTGTATAAGGCCGCGTCCCAGTCGCATTTTCGATGTTTAGTAGTGTAATTAATAGCACTGTGCTACACCAAAAAAATGCAGGGGTTCTCATATGAAAATTCGGGTTGGTTGGAGTCCATAGAGTACTGATATACTCATAGTTTTTCTGGATCACTTCGTTAAGCACGTTTTTTATTGGCAAATGTGTCGAAAAACGGCAATTCTTAAATTACAACTTTAAAAAATTATTACTTTGTTAGTTTGCAACCGATTTTCGATTTTTTAGATTTTTTTGAAAGGTATAAGTCTTACCTTTTAAACAAAACAAAAATATTAAAAATCGATCAAGAATTGGCTGAACTACGATCGTTTAAGTTAAAAAAAATCCAATTTTTTTAAAAATTTGTCATGTTCTTTATACTCTAAGTTGAAAGTGCATCATTAAACAATTTTTTTTTATTTTTGTATAAAAGTATAGTAAAGTAGCTTTCCAAAACACCAAAAAACATAACAATCGGTTAAAAAATGAATGAGTTATGCTAAGTTTTGTGATAGGACATTTTTAATTTTTTTCAGAAATGCTTGTAATTCAGGTATTATTCATAATTCTTATTGCTAGTAGTAATTTTATGTGCCTATGCATATAAACAAGAGATGGTAACATAATTAGATTTGTGCGTGATTGACACATGATCACAAGTGAGCGTGATTGAAAATCAATTTTTCTCACGTCGTTGTGAGTGAGTGTCAGTGGAATAAAAAAGTGTGAGTGAAATAAAAAAAAATTTCAGAACCCGTTCTGAAATTTTCCATTTTTTAAAAAAGTCAATTTATAAAAAATCCGGCCATAACAATTTTGTAATTTGCTTGTATTTTCTTGTTTCAACGTAGCGAATGACTATTTAATATTTGCATTAGTCATACGCTACGTTGAACCAAGCAAATTACCAAATTGTCATGAAATTCAAAATTCAAATGCGATTTCTCGAAAATAACGAAAAAAACACATTACAATTTTTTTGTGTGGATAGACAAACTAGAGATGGGAACATGAGCAGATAAGAGCGTGAGTGTGACTGAATTCAATTTTACTCACGTGATTGTGAGTGAGTGTGAGAAAGATTATTGCGTGAAAGAGTGAGCGTGAGTTTGCGTGATTTATTTTCTCTTCATATTTCCTTTCATTCCAAAAAAAAGCAACAAAAAAAATGTAAAATTTAGCTTAACTTCGAATTTCGTCCCGAAAAAATCAAAACAAATGTAAAATTTTAGACTTTGCTGAAAATTTTGGAAGATTTTTGAAATTATTTTTAGTATAAATAAGAAGAGTGTGAGTTGTATTAAATTTACACACGTGATTGTGAGTGAGTGTTAGAAGAAAAAATATTATGAAAGTTAAAATTCACTCACGTGACCATCTCTTAGACAAACATCTAATCTTTAAAAAAAATTTACAAAAAAAAACAAATGTGGCCGGATTTTTTATAAATTGACTTTTTTAAAAAATGGAAAATTTCAGAACGGGTTCTGAAATTTTTTTTATTTCACTCACACTTTTTTATTCCACTGACACTCACTCACAACGACGTGAGTAAAATTGATTAAATCACGCTCACTTGTGATCATGTGTCAATCACGCACAAATCTAATTATGTTACCATCTCTTGTTTATATGCATAGGCACATAAAATTACTACTAGCAATAAGATTTATGAATAATACCTGAATTACAAGCATTTCTGAAAAAAATTAAAAATGTCCTATCACGAAACTTAGCATAACTCATTCATTTTTTAACCGATTGTTATGTTTTTTGGTGTTTTGGAAAGCTACTTTACTATGCTTTTATACAAAAATAAAAAAAAAAATGTTAATTGATGCACTTTCAACTTAGAGTATAAAGAACATGACAAATTTTTCAAAAAATTTGATTTTTTTTAACTTAAACGATCGTAGCTCAGCCAATTCTTGATCGATTTTTAATATTTTTGTTTTGTTTAAAAGGTAAGACTTATACCTTTAAAAAAAATCTATAAAATCGAAAATCGGTTGCAAACTAACAAAGTAATAATTTTTTAAAGTTGTAATTTAAGAATTGCCGTTTTTCAACACATTTGCCAATAAAAAACGTACTTAACGAAGTGATCCAGAAAAACTATGAGTATATCAGTACTCTATGGACTCCAACCAACCCGAATTTTCATATGAGAACCCCTGCATATTTTATTTTTGCTCATTTGTAGCACAGTGTAGTTAGTATAGTTAAAAATGCACTTAATTTAACAGTTTTTTTAATTTTATTAAATACATTTTTGATTTTTACGTGTTTTTAACAAATTTGTGACTTTTTAACACTGGGTAAATTTTTTCATAATACCGGTACGTACCGGTATCGATGTTTCGGTAACGGTTTATCGTTACCGAAATAATCGAAAATACCGTTACCTTTACCGTTACCGATATAAAAAATATGTAATACCAATACCGTTACCAATACCGTTATTCGTTTCGGTTGCCAACCCTGGTATTAAGGTATAAATATGGTAATAAAATATAATTTCAATCGTAAAAAACTTTTATTTTGTAATCCCGGTTGATATTTTCATACACAAGCACTAAAATTTAACATTTTGTGATAACATATATGTTTCCATATATGATATCATATATGGCACATATTTTATATACGGCCACATATATGGGATCGTTTCTTGCATATATGGTCACATATATGTTTCCATATATATCATATATGATCATATAAAGATCTATATATAAGCATATATGAACATACACATTTATTTTTAGCCGGGATGTAGTAAAAATAAACAATATACATACTAGAGTTGTCAGTCGATTAAGAATAATTCGATTAATCGATCAAACAAAACCCAATACTTGTTCGAATAATTCAAAAATGACGATTTTCGAATAACGAATAAATCGATTAATTAATGTCGATTAATCGAACAATTTTTTTAATTAAAAAATTAAATAAATGCTTAGAATTGGATTTATTCTCATAAATTTTAAAAGATTTTATACAAAATATAGGAAAGTTAAAATATATTGTAGCCATAGCCCTGGATAGCACATCCATTATAGAATTAGAGGGAGTTATCAAGTTTTTAATAAATAATTGAGAAAAAATTAATAATTCTTTTGCATCAGACTTACTAAAACGTATTAAAATAAGAATTAATGAGAGACGTATAAAAGTGTTAAATACGTTAATAATTTTTCTAAATTCTGGAAATTTTCCGAGCAATGAAAGCTTCTTAAAATATTCTCCAAAAAGCGAAACAAAAGAATATGCAAATGAATTATACTCCAGATTATTTTATGTTGAAAGTAATCACAATAATTCAGATAAAAGTATTGAAATAGGGGAAGTTATTAGTAATGAAAATAATGAGAGTTTAATAATTCAATTCATTGTATTAAAAATTTAGAAAATAAAAAGGACTTCAGCGATATATCAGACGATATGGTATATTTGGAAAAATCTGAAAAAAGAACAGAAAAATTAGATAAACTTTTTTAAGCTCTTCTTACTATATCACCTACTTCAACAATTAGCGAAAGAGTGTTTTCAAAATCTAATTTAATAAAACCAAAAATCGTTTGAAAGCAAAAAAATTGAGTTAACTTTTATTTTTAAAAGATTATTTCCTAAGAACAACTTAAATTGTCTTATTTGACAAAGATTAAAATCATTTATGATATATTTTGTCTGAATACTTCAAATAATAATTTGTATTTGAATTATTTCTCAACAAGTATTAAAATCGACATCCATTAATTAAAAGTGATCTCAGTTATTTAATTTTTATGTTTTTTTTTAACTTTTAACTATTTTATTTTTAAGTTTTGTATGCATTTTTTCGTTAATAAAAATTTTAAATTTCTTATTTTAAGTTTTTTTATATGAATTGTTTATTTTTTTTTGTTAATAAAAATATTTTTTTAAATAATTTTTTTATTCGTTATTCTCTTCGATTAATCGAATAAATTTTGATCTTTAATCGTTTGATCGAACGAGGAAAAACAATTATTTGAATTATTCGAACAAAGTTGAAAGTCGAATAATTGACAACTCTAATACATACGTATAATTTTTTTTCCAAAAATTTTTCAGAAAAAATATTGAAGACCAAATTTTTTCCAAGTTTTTTTTTAAAAAAAAGTTGTGAAAAATAAAAAAAAAAACGAAAACGTATTTTTATTTTTTGGAAAAAACTTTGAAAATTTTTCAGAGATAAAAAAAATAAAATTAACGACTTTAAATAACTGCTACAGTAATTTTTTGTTAGTTATTAAAAAAAACGACTTAAAATAACTAACAGAAATAGTTGCTTAATATATTTCATACAAAAACAACTGACATTGTAGTTGAAAACAACTAACTACTGTAAAATATACAAACAACTAACATGTAGTAACTTACATAATTTTCCGAGTGTAATAATTATAGATATTGGCTCTTATTCATAATACTTATAACAGACTTATTGTAGGTTTATTTGACAATTGTTCCTGCAATATCTGTCAAATAAACCTACTTTAAATATATTTTAGGTTTTATGAATAACCACAATTAAAAATACGCACTTAAATATGGTATTATTTTACCTCCCCAAATCTTTAAAGTCGAAACTTGTGTGTTCTGTCGCCATTTTCGAATACTTCTGTTGACATAATAACTATGATTTATGAAAATAATTATTGCTTTACGATAGAACTTGTTTTATGGTTGATTTCAAAGATTTTTTACTTGTTTTATGGTTGATTTCATGGATTTGCAAAAATCAATTATGAGATGCATTCACTTCATATTATTCACTGTGCAATGCCCTGATTCTCAGTTTTTCGTATAAAAAATTCAATTTCATGACATTTTTCGTAAAAAAAAATTCCAGTTTCTGAGACATTTTTGGTATACAAAAATTCTTAGTTTCTGAGACATTTTTCGTATAAAAAAATTGTTTGTCTATGAGACAGTTTTCGTATAGAATAATTCTAAATTTCTGAGACATTTTTGGTATAGAAAAATTCTCTATTTCTGAGACATTTTTGGCATAGAAAAATTCTATGTTTCTAAGACATTTTTCGTATAGAAAAATTCTTAGTTTCTGAGACAGTTTTTGTTGAAATGCTTTTCAACGACACTCAAAAAATTATGTTAGTAAAATTAACTGAAAATGTCAGTTAAAATAACTACTTTGTAAGTTGTTTTGGGGTCAACTACTTTTTCAGTTAAATCAACTAACAATGTTAGTTATTTTAACTGACAAAAAACAACTGACTTATGTAGTAAAAATTACTAACATTTGTAGTCAAAACAACTAATATGTAGTCAAAATAAAATAAACAATATATAACTTTTTTTTTCAAAAAAATTTTCAGAAAAAAAATTGAAGACTAAATTTTTTCCAATTTTTTTTTTAAAAAACAGTTGTGAAAAATAAAAAAACAATTTTTTTTTGTTTTTGGAAAAAACTTTGAAAATTTTTCAGAAATAAAAAAAATAAAATTAACTACTACTCACAGTTTGTCCTTTGTATGGAAAAGGCGCGCATCGAAGTTTTTTCATTATAACTTTTGAACGGATTGAGCTATTTCTAAGATTTTTACAGTTTTGGAAACTAGAAACTTAGAGCTATTCTTGGATGTCGTTTCAAAGATGTACTGTCAATACCCTACCTTAAACGGGAAGGTAAACTTGGTTAACTAACCAACAAACAAAAAGTTAAAAAAAAATCGATTTCCTCGAAAATTATAATTTATACCACCGAATTTTTGTGATGTGCATTACAACTATATGGTTAAACCCAAAAATCGGAATTCACGACCAGCTTTTTTAAGAATATATTACAAATAGTCAAGAAAAAAATCAAACTACTTACGATTTATAAATAACTATTTTATTATTCAATGTAGATCTCTTTAAAATATTTTTAAGAGGGATTATTTATCTGCACACAAATAATACACCCTACATTTAAAGAACCGGCAATTAAAACTTGTTTGCCTTCAGGAAACTCATTTAATACAAACAAAAATAAAACAAATTAACCAATAAAAATTGAATTATGAAAAAAAGAAGAAAGTTCAATATAGATAACAAAATTAAATTATTTACTCCATCTCTAGCTAGAGTTGTCAAAACCGATTTTCGAAGTATTCGAAAAATCGATTTTTTTCTATTTTTCCGGTTTTTTAAAAAAGGCCGGTTTTCGAAGTATTCGAGAAACTGATTTTTTGGTCTCGAATAATCGACTTTTTCATATATTAATTTTTTTCGTTATTTTGCATTCAATGAAATTTTTTAGTAAACATCTCTAAGTTGAGAAATCGGATGTCCCCAGATCATTTGAAATGAATCCTTTTTTTGAAATACTGTTTAATAAAAAAAAACTAAAAGCTTTTTATTTAATTTGATCTTAATTACATCTATTTACATTTGATGTAGTAACATTCGTAAATCATATGTATTGTCAGTTCTGAAGTAAAGATGGGAGTGTGAGTGACTCAAACACATTCACCCTCACGAAGATAATTTTCCAATCACGCACACTAACTTACGAGCATATTTTTTTCTACTCACAATCACGTGAGTAAATTTATGACAACTCACACTCACGTTCATTCACACTTACGTTCACTCACACTCACGAAACTTTTTATACAAAAAAAAAAAACTTTTAAAAATTAAGATTTCAAAAATGTAGGAAAATAAACTGCTAATGTGCCAATCTCTATTCTGAAGTATGTACAAATAGCTTGTTTTGCTTTCCTTTTTTATTGTTTTGTTTTACTTTTTTATTAAATAAATAATTAAAAACAAAAACCGAAAAACCGATTATTCGAAACCGGTTTTTAGTTACAAAACCGAAAACCCGATTTTTTTAAAAGGCGGTTTTTCTAAGTATTCGAAAATCGGTTTTTGAAATTGACGAATATTTGACAACTCTAATCTCTAGCAATTCCAACACTTCCGGTGGATAATTCGTTTTTGTTTTTGGATTTAGTTCGTTATTTCGTTTTATTGACATTTTTGGGTCACTTTGAATCATAAACATATGAAAAATATCCTCCAGATTGTGAAAAATGGATTCTGTGTACATTAGAGATTGAACCTGACATACATCTTTTTAAGTAACTCCGGAGAAATAAAAAGCATGTTATGTAAAACAATCAAATTGTACAACTTTTAAACTAATTTAACAAATAATTTGAATATTTTTGTTTTTAACCTTAACTTTAACCTCGATTTGACAGAGCTCTGGCACCTTCTGGCAAAAGTTATAACATACGAAATGTTATGGAATACCTCTAGTATAACCGGCACTAGCGTTTTGCATTATCCATCATTATCTGCAGAAGTTGCAGTCTATTATGTAAATGGATTTTTAAAGATATTTAAAAAAAACATTGATTTTTACTCAATATAACTTTTTGTTGGGTTATTTTTTTGTTATAAAAAAAATGAATAATAAAATAACGGATCTTGGAAACATATTGCAAAAAATTTGGATGGATTACTCCACAAGATGAATTTTTTAAATTTTTTCAAAAAATGTCCTTTACAAAAAAAATAAATTAAGAAAAATGTGAAAAACTCAATACTTTGGGGTTGTGCCCCAGCCAAACTAAGAGTCGCATTGATGTAACGGAAACTGATTTTTAGTCTCCAGAGTGTCAAAATTAAGTATGCACCTAAAAAAAAAATAATCGGCAATTTTTTTTTTACCCAAATGCTACCCGTGCTACTTTAAATTACAGTACTTTTTTGTTAGTTATCCAAAAAAACGACTTAAAATAACTAACAGAAATAGTTGTTTGATATTTTTCATATAAAAAAAACTGACTTTGTAGTTGAAAACAACTAACTACTGTAAAATATACAAACAACTAACATGTAGTAACTAACATAATTTTCTGAGTGTAATAATTATAAATATTAAAAATACGCACTTAAATATGGTATTATTTTACCTCCCCAAATCTTTAAAGTCGAAAGTTGTGTGTTCTGTCGCCATTTTCGAATACTTCAGTTAACATAATAACTATGATTTATGCACTCAGAAAATTATGTAAGTTACTACATCGTCGAACTATATTCAATAAATGCCAACTCGAAAAAGCTTACTGTTCAGGAGAGCTAAAAAACTAGTTATTTCGCATATTATTGCAAAAATAAACAATGTACCTTCCACAAGATGGTTTAAATATTCTAAACAATTTTTACCTATGCAAAAATTTTCATATTTTGCACTTGTTTGCGTATTTTTCAGAGATGGCATTTATTACTATATCAAAAAACAAATATTTTTTTAGAGTTGGCATATTTTGTCGGAAAATAAAAATACATTTTTTTTGGAAAAATTTAAAACATTTTTTTTTTTTTTGTTTTTGTTATCCTTAGTACGGTAGTTGCAAAAACTGAACAAAAAATTAAAAATCTTTGCATATTTTTAAAAGTTACTAGCTCCGAAAGCCTTTTAATCTCAGGGTGGTCAACTTTGGCACTCTGTAACTCACGCTGTATTGCAATAGGGTCACTCCAAACTAGCTATTTTCAAAGCTTATATCATTGACTTTATTTGCCCCATTCATAATGTTTCAATCTGATAAATACTTTGAAAGTTACATAAATATAAGCATTTTTTTTTTTTGCAAACACTATTTACCGATATTTTCAAAATGGCAATATCTCGAGAACCAGTCATTAGATATCAAAATCTTTACAAAATTCGTGTTTAGCATGACAAATGCAATAAGATATGTGGTCTAATTTTTTTTTTTTAAATTTTTGAAAAATTTTTGGAAATTTACAATGGGAGTTGGCATTTATTTCCACCAAAAAAATATGTACTTTGAGTTAGCAGAATAACAAAAATGGATGTAAAACGACAACAAATTATTTTTTTGCTCTGAAATTTTTATGGCAGATAGGTATTACATAGGGGAGCTATTTGCCATCGGAAACTCATTTCCGTCAAATTTGAGTTGGCATATTTTGAATATAGGTTCACGACATGTTAGTTGTTTGTATATTTTACAGTAGTTAGTTGTTTTCAACTACAAAGTCAGTTGTTTTTGTATGAAAAATATCAAACAACTATTTGTTAGTTATTTTAAGTCGTTTTTTTTTTGAACAACTAACAAAAAAGTACTGTGATGTAGTAACAGTTATTTAAAGTAGTTAATTTTATTTTTTTATCTCTGAAAAATTTTCAAAGTTTTTTTTTCCAAAAATAAAAAAAATGTTGGTTTGTTTAATTTTTTACGACTTTTTAAAAAAAAAAAAAAATTGGTCTCCATTTTTGTTTTTTTTTTAAGTATTTTATTTTTACTACATTTTAGTTGTTTTGACTACAAATGTAAGTAGTTTTTACTACATAAGTCAGTTGTTTTTTGTCAGTTAAAATAACTAACATTGTTAGTTGATTTAACTGAAAAAGTAGTTGACCCCAAAACAACTTACAAAGTAGTTATTTTAACTGACATTTTCAGTTGATTTTACTAATATAATTTTTTGAGTGTGAAAATAATTATTGCTTGACATCTTAGCTTTACGATAGAACTTGTTTTATGGTTGATTTCAAAGATTTGCAAAAATCAATTATGAGATGCATTCACTTCATATTATTCACTGTGCAATGCCATGATTTTCAGTTTCTAAGACGTTTTTCGTATAAAAAAAATTTCAATTTCTATGACATTTTTCGTAAAAAAAAATCCAGTTTCTGAGACATTTTTGGTATACAAGAATTCTCAGTTTCTGGGACATTTATTGTATAGAAACATTCTTGGTTTCTGAGACATTTTTCGTATAAAAAAATTCTTAGTCTATGAGACAGTTTTCGTATAGAATAATTCTAAATTTCTGAGACATTTTTGGTATAGAAAAATTCTCTATTTCTGAGACATTTTTGGCATAGAAAAATTCTTTGTTTCTAAGACATTTTTCGTATAGAAAAATTCTTAGTTTCTGAGACATTTTTTGTTGAAATGCTTTTCAACGACACTCAAAAAATTATGTTAGTAAAATTAACTGAAAATACTTTGTAAGTTGTTTTGGGGTCAACTACTTTTTCAGTTAAATCAACTAACAATATTAGTTATTTTAACTGACAAAAAACAACTGACTTATGTAGTAAAAATTACTAACATTTGTAGTCAAAACAACTAATATGTAGTAAAAATAAAATAAACAATATATATTTTTTTTTTCAAAATAAATTTAAAAAAAAAAAAATGAAGACCAAATTTTTTCCAAGTTTTTTTTTTTTTTTTTAAAAAGTTGTGAAAAATAAAAAAACGAAATTTTTTTTTTTTTTTTGGAAAAAACTTTTTTTAGAGATAAAAAAATAAAATTAACTACTTTAAATAACTGTTACTACATTACAGTATTTTTTGTTAGTTATTAAAAAAACGACTTAAAATAACTAACAGAAATAGTTGTTTGATATTTTTCATACAAAAATAACTGACTTTGTAGTTGAAAACAACAAGTAACTTACATAATTTTCTGAGTGGATGATTTAAAAGTCTTATTACAGCGGTTCAAGTAAAAATATCGCTGACGATAAATGTCAGCTGTTTTATAAGCACCCTGTTGTTAGCATCCACCAACTGTCAAAACTTATACCACATACCACCGCTAGAGGGAATGAAAAAATAATTAGTTTACAACAGTTTCTGATACACATTTTTGTTATTTTTTTTTAATAATTTCCAAAAATAACAAACATATAAACAAAAGCAAGAATAAATGAAAAAATTTTACTGTATATATTAAATTTAAAGAATAAAAAAATAACTACATAAATATGGCATTTTTATGTCCAGTGCGTATGAGACGCGATAAAAAGAAGGGTAATTTAAAAAAAAAAACAATCAATTTTTTAACAAATAAAATGTTTATGATAAACAAAGTAATAAAATGAAAAAAAAAACAAAAGATTTAAGGCACTAACATGCTGATAAGCAAAAAAAAAACAAAAGACTTAAGACACATACTTGTTTAAATGCATTGAAAAACAAAAGACTTAAGCTACAAACTTGTTTTAAAAAACTATTTAATTTTCTTTTACTTATTTATTTTTTTTAAGCTACAAATGCAAATATTGAACGTGATTTACCTTTACCTGGTGGTGTTGGTTTAGGACGCATAACCGGTTCTTCCAGCATAGAAACTCTAGTTCGAGTGGGTATCGAGAAAGAACATGGCTTAAGTCCCGACTCAAAAATGGTAGTTTTACATGATTTTACACCTTGTGTTGATGATGAACTCGAAGTTAAACGTGGCCAAATTGTTAATATACTATATCGTGAAAATGATTGGGTTTATGTTATAGGTGAAGATTCAAGACAAGAAGGTTTTATACCCTATTCCTATTGTGCACCCATTAATACCCAATTGGCTGATATGGCTATTAAAAAGAAATTACCCAGAGGTGTGGCCCCAGAAGATCATGGCGAAAATATTCCACTATTGTCCGGCAGTGAACAGCCAACCAAATTGGATTTATTAGAAGAAGTCAATAATGCCCAAGTGGCTTTAAAAAATGCTGTTGCCGAAATTACTTCGCCCCTTATAATTGAACCCGAATGTACTCCCTTTCACAAAGAACCCAATGGACGTTATATTGTTTTATACACATTTATAGCACGTGATGAAAATGATTTATCGGTAGAGAGGGGTGAATTTGTTACATTACTAAATCGTGATGATCCCGATTGGTTTTGGATTGTACGCAGTGATGGTCAAGAAGGTTTTGTACCCGCTGCATTTATTTATCCAGCCGATAGTGTTTTACAAACTCAACAAAAACTTATGGAAAATAATATGAATAAAACTAATACACAATTATCAAATGATATGGTATCTGGTTCGGGAAATTCACAGGGGAATTTGAATTCTTTAAGTCAACCGGTTGCTTTGACAACTAATCCCATAGAGAATACTCTGCAGCAACAACAGCAGCAACAAAATTCACAAAATTCTGCACAAATACCAGCTGATGATTTGCGTTATGGAACAGAATTGGTGATGTTATATGATTATAAGGTAAGTTAAACTGAGAATTTTTTCTATACGAAAAGTATCTCAGAGTCTAAAAGTTTTTCAAAAAATAAATTTGTACACGAAAAATTTTCATGCTCAGAGATATTTTTCGTATAGAAAAATTCCTAGATTCTGAGATATTTTTCGTACAAAAAAATTTATCAGAAAATTTCAGAAACATTCTCAGCTTCAGAGATATTTTTCGTATAGAAAAGTTGATTCTGAGATAGTTTTCTTATAGAAAAATTCTCAGATTCTAAAATATTTTTCGTTAAGAATAGTTCTCAGATTCTGAGATATTTTTCGTATAAAAAAATTTTCAGATTCTGTGATATTTTTCGTATAAAAAAATTTTCGAATTCTAACATATTTTTCATATAGAAAAATTTTTAACTTTGAGATATTTTTCGTATTGAAAGTTTCTCAGATTCTAAGATAGTTCACTCTGAAAATTATGTTAGTTACTACATGTTAGTTATTCGTATATTTTGCAGTAGCTAGTTGTTTTCAACTACAAAGTCAGTTGTTTTTGTATGAAAAATTTGAAATAACTATTTCTGTTAGTTATTTTAAGTCGTTTTTTGAACAACTAACAAAAAAGTACTGTGATGTAGTAACAGTTATTTAGAGTAGTTAATTTTATTTTTTTTTTGTCTCTGAAAATTTTTCAAAGTTTTTTTCCAAAAAATATTTATTTTTATTTTTCACAACTTTAAAAAAAACAAGTAAGAGTGTTAAATTCGGCTGTGCCGAATCTATTATGCCCTCCAACACGTTTAATATTAAAAAAAATCGCAGGGGCGTCTTTTCTTTTTGCTGGGGGGAGGGGGGGGGGAATCGGTGGGGGACACCTTTACCACCGCGATATAGGTTTACAAATTATTTGTTTATGATATTTACGCTTAAATAATACATTTTTATCGTTATTTTTCATTAATTTCTATAACCACGCCTCCAAAGGGGGCGGCCCGAAAAAAATTAAATTTCCTAACCCCGTTGGTCCAAGCACAGGTCTATGAACATAATATGGAATAAAAATGCTACATTTGTTGAGCAAAAATTAAAAAAAACTCGTAAAAATATTGTATTTTTTAGGGGTCATTTTAGTTCTTCAAGGGGGAACTTTTTTCCCCCTGGTCCGATTTAGCCCATCTTCGAACTTAACCTTACCAGTAACATAAGAGATATTCTTGCCCAATTTCAGGAGTCTAGCTCTTTTGGTTTGGACTGCATCGTTATTTCTACAGACGGACGGACGGACGGACATCGCTAGAATGTCTTAGATTCTATCATGGATCAATATTATATATACTTTATGGGGTCCGCGACCGATATTTCGATGTGTTACACACGGAATGACAAAGTGAGTATACCCCCATACTGTGGTTGGAGGGTATAAAAAAACTTGGAAAAAATTTGGTCTTCAATTTTTTTTCTGAAAAATTAAAAAAAAAAAATATGTATTGATTATTTTATTTTTACTACATTTTAGTTGTTTTAACTACAAATGTAAGTAGTTTTTACTACATAAGTCAGTTGTTTTTTGTCAGTTAAAATAACTAACATTGTTAGTTAATTTAACTGAAAAAGTAGTTGACCCCAAAACAACTTACAAAGTAGTTATTTTAACTGACATTTTCAGTTAATTTTACTAACATAATTTTTTGAGTGTTTTTGTATAAAAAATTTCTCATATTCTGAAATATTTTTTCGTATGAAAAATTTCTCAGATTTAGAGATATATTTTAGTATAGAAAATTCCTGAATATTTTTCGTATAGAAAAATTCTTACACTCTGAGATAATTTTCGTATAGAAAAATTCTCAGATTTTGAGATAATTTTCGTATAGAAAAATTCTTAGATTCTGAGACAATTTTCGTATAGAAAAATTCACAGATTCTGAAATAATTTTCGTATAGAAAAATTCTCAGATTCTGAGGTAATTTTCGTATAGAAAAATTCTCAGATTCTCAGAAATATATAGAAAAATTTTCACATTCTGAGATATTTTTTGTATTAAAAGATTCTGGAATATTCGTATAGAAAACTTCTCAGATTGTGAGATATTTTGCATATAGAAACATTTTTAGATTCTAAGATATTTTTGGTAAAGAAAATTCTCAGAACCTGAAATAATTTTTGAATAGAAAAATTCTCAGATTCTGATATTTTTTTATATGGAAAAATTCTTGGATTCTGATATGCTTTTCGTATAGAAAAATTATCAGATGCTGAGATATTTTTCTTATAGAGAAATTCTCAAATTCTGAGATATTTTTCGTATAGAAAAGTTCTCAGAATCTGAGATATTTTTCTTATAGAGAAATTCTCAGATTCTGAGATATTTTTCGAATTTCGAAAAAATTTTTGTATAGATAAATTCTTAGATTTTAGTATATTTTTCGTACAGAAAATTCTCAGATTTTAAGATATTCTTCGTATAAAAAATGCTAAGATTCTGAAAAATATTTCGTATAAAAAAAACTTTTAGATCTTAAAAACAAAATGTTTTCTTATTAATAAGGGATTTCCTTTAGCCTTATATAGTCAGAAAGTTATTTTCTAATTTCATCCCTTAAACTAGTTCAGAATTTTCTTTAAATTGTTTCCTTTTTTATTTAAGGCCCAAGCTCCAGATGATTTAAGTGTAAGACGTGGTGACTGGATTTATGCAGATTTAAACAATCAAACTGTGGATGGTTGGCTGTGGGCCTATGCACCTAAAACTCGCAAATATGGTTTTATACCCAAGGCTTATGCTCGACCTCCAGCCATGACAAGTTTATAAATATAAGAAATTTTCAAATCAGTGGAAAAACTGGGTTAAAAAAGAAAAAGTTAAATTTGGTCTACCCAAAAAAATTATTGAAAAAAAATTAACAAAAAAGTGTTGTAAAAATAACTTTATAAAAAATTGGTAAAAGAAATTAGTTTTGAAAAAAAAATTTGAAAAAAATCACATTCCGCGCCATTTTTTTTTTTAATTTTGCAAAAAAATATGGTTGTACTTGTTTAAATATTGTTCGGTATCTAATTCTGTCCACATATGGGAACCAGCAGCCGAATTAAAACATTTTGTATTTTTAGGTTATGTGAAATGTCTTAAAATTTAAAGGTGTCCTTACACTTTCGTTCATAACTTTTGAACCGCTGAACCGATATCGCCCAAGTGCAACTTCTCGGGTAACAACAAGCAATTTTTTTAAATTTCAGTTATATCTGTGTGACAGAAAGACTGTCGAACATCGCTAGAATGTCATAAAATCTATCAAAAAGAAAATTTCATATTTTTGCATAAAAAAGTCTCATATTCTAACAGATTTTTCGTATAGAAAATCTAACTTTAACCCTTAATATCCCCACTTTTTTTTTTGAGCCGAATAAAATATATGTTATAAAACTCGCAATTCTAAACAGCTTTTGTTCTAAGACTTTGTTTATAGGTTACATTTACCTGAACTATGTGAAGAAAACCTGGTTGGACCCTTGCGAATAAACCTGGCACCCGAAGATCAGATTTTTGTTTTAAACATTCTGAAAACTCAAAAAATTTACGAAAATATTTTTTTCAGCTTCGATTTCGACGTATTTAAGGGGTTTTTTAAGGCCTATCCAATGGGGGGTCGGACTTGGAAAAATTATTTTTTTTAAGTTGGTTTTTGTCAAAAATGTGTAAATGTTGCGCCCCCAAATTCATATATAATAATCTCTATTAAGTTTAAGCCGACACGTGTTTTTGCTTTTAGCGAAATTCTTGTTAGTTCGGCTTTTATTCAGATTTGTCCGAAAAGCCTTCATTTTTCATAAGGTGGCAACCTTTTTTTAAACCACCGGGATAGCCGATAAAAAGTAGCAGGTTAAACTTATTTAGTTTTTGGTACTTATTAACATATAAAAATTGCAGCGCAATCGGAGTGTAAGCTATGGGATACCTTCCTTGTAAGTGGTAAAAGGCGAAAATGTAAGATATTGTATCAATAAACATTGCTTAAGTCACAGAAGGAAGTTTCAACAAAATTTGTTTAACAAAGTTAACGATTTTTTTGGTTGGTTCCTTGGATATTAAGAGTTAAGACTTGCTGTAGAAGAAATTTGCCCTACATAATCATCAAATCCATAGAATTTTTTCCTACTTAAACAGTCTCAGATTCTAAAACATTTTTTGTCTAGAAAAAGTATTAGATTCTCAGACATTTTTGCTACAGAAAAGTCTCAGGTTCATGAGACATTTTTCTTATAGAAAAAGTCCAGATTCTGGGGCATTTTTGCTACAGAAAAAAATTCAAAATTTGAGAATTTTTTTTTGTAGAAAAAGTCTTAGATTATGAGACATTTTTTCTATAGAAAAGGTCCTCAGATTATGAGATATTTTTGCTAAAGAAAACGTCTTAGATTTTTCCCTTAAAAAAGCCTGAGTTTCTGATATATATTTCCTATAGAAAGTGTCAGATTCTGAGATTTCTAAGAATCTTTTCCAGATGTTGAAGTTGGTACAAGTCTTAAAAAAGGTCTCAGATTCTGAAACATTTTTCGTATAGAAAAAGTCTCAGATTCTGAGACGTTTTTGCTACAGAAAAAGTCTCAGATTCTGAAACTTTTTTGCAACAGAAAAAGTCTCAGATTCTGACATTTTTCCTGTAGAAAAAGTCTCAGACTATGAGACATTTTTTTTTTATAGAAAAAGTCTCAGATTAGGAGACATTTTCTGGTTGAAAAAGTCTCAGACTCTGAGACATTTTACTTATAGAAAAAGTCCACATTCTGAGACATTTTTTGTATAGAAAAAGTCTCAGATTCTGAGACATTTTTCGTATAGAAAGTCTCAGATTCTAAAGAATGTTTCGTCTAGAAAAAGTCTCGTTTTTTCTATCGAAGTCTCATTTTTCGTATAGAAAAAGTCAGACTTTGAGACATTTTTCGTATAGAAAAAGTTTCAGATTTTTAGACATTTTTCGTATAGAAAATGTCTTTGATTCTGAGAAATTTTTCGTATAGAAAAAGTCTCAGATTCTGAGACATTTTTCGTATAGAATAAGTCTCAAATTCTGAGACATTTTTTGTATAGAAAAAGTCTCAGATTCTAAGACATTTTTCGTATAGAAAAAGTCTAAGATTCTGAGACATTATTCGTATAGAAACTCTCAGATTCTGAGATATTTTTCGTAATGAGAGACATTTTTCGTATAGAAAAAGTTTTAGATTCTAAGACATTTTTCGTATAGAAAGTTTCAGATTCAGAAACATTTTTTGTATAAAAAAGTCTCAGATTCTGAGACATTTTTCGTATAGAAAAAGTCTCAGATGCCGAGAAAAGTCTCAGATTCTGAGACATTCTTCGTATAGAGAGTCTCAGATTCTGAGACATTTTTCGTATAGAAAACGACTCAGATTCTAAGGCATTTTTCGTAAAGCAAAAGTCTCATATTTTGAAACATTTTTCTTATAGAATAGTCTCAGATTATAGAAAGTCTTAGTTTCTAAGAAAAATTTACAGATTGTGAGACATTTTTCGTATAGAAAAAGTCTCAGGCCGCTGTTTCAAAAAAAGTAATTCACATAAAAAATGAAATTTTCCGAATTTTTTTGGTGTTCTAGATTTCACATCCGAATTTCTTTTTCGTTTTGTTTCACATAAATAAAATTCGGTGAAAGTAAAACGAATGCACTTTTTTCTTATAATTTTTTAAATTTTAATTATTCGATTTCAACTTTGAATGAAAACGTGATCAATAAAACACTAAACTTGATTTCATGTCATTCGGAAAGTTGTGAAAGACAGAATAGAGGCCTTAGATTTTTATATAAAATAACACCGCTCAACACTCATTTTCCGGTTTGAATTCTGATGATCAATTTTAGTAGACTTTGATCTCCCGATTCCAAATCTGTTCTCCAAATTTTCCCATCACGTCCAGATTTTTAGTTATTCACGGTTGAAAATGCGAAAAATTACGATTTTTGCATTATTTGAAAGCCTGCACAGCAGCCATTCAGTGGAATACAAATCTGGTATAAAGCGCAAAAGTATAATTTGTCTATGGTCTCCAACATAGAACACAATTTTTTTCAAATTATTGCGTTTGGTTGGGTTAAACTTGCGTTTTGAAATGATACTTTTAAAATTACCATTTTTGTAAAAAAGGTAAGGTAGATAGATACCTTAGTTTTTTTTTTGATATTTTTCAAAGAAAAACTAAAAAAAATAAATATTTTACAAATTCAAGTTTTCTGTGTTATTTTTCGTATAAACCGGAAGATATCTTTAATGGGTTTAAAAGCCTATAAAAAATAATGAACTTTTGCCTAAATTTTGAGCTCATCACAGTAAAGGTTGATCATCTGGTTTTTGTTTTAGAGCCTTTTAAAAATGGTGCTTTTTCTAATTTTTTCACAGTGTTTTTTTAAAATGCATTTTTGGCCAATAATAGTGCAACAACTTCAAAGTTTTTTGATCATATATTTGAGATCATAGTTCAATTCTACTCTAACGCTTTATACCAGATTTTTATTCCACCCAGTGGCTGCTGTGCAGGCTTTCAAAAAAAGCAAAAATTGCGTTTTTTCGCATTTTCAACCGTGAATAATTAAAATTCTAGACGTGATGGAAAAATTTGGAGCACAGATTTGGAATTAGCGAGTCAAAATCTTTTAAAATTTTATATGAAACATCAAACCGGAGCCAAAAACTTTCGATTTGTTGAGCGGTGTAAGTTTCATATCATAGAGAAACATAGATGCGAAGGTGTCAAAAATTATGTTGTCAAAGTACAACTTGTATACATGTATTTGTTGACTAAGTACGACTTGTAAACATGTATTCTGTGGTGAATTCACATCGACAACGAACGTGTGAGAAATTAGAAAAATATAGCAATATTGTTTTTTCTTTCACTTTCGCCTCTATGTTTCAGATTCTGACACATTTTTTCTACAGAAAAACTTTTAGATTCTCAAAATCTAATAACTTTTTTTATATAAAAAAAAGCCTCAGATTAAAAAAAAAAATATTCTATTCATGGTTTTTATTAGTAAAAACAAAGCTAGAATAACCCTACTCAAAATACATTATTTTTTTATATTTCTTAAAACAGTTATAATATAAATTCAATGTGTACCAATTAACCATA
Source organism: Pegoplata infirma (assembly GCA_963921195.1). Taxonomy (NCBI): domain Eukaryota; kingdom Metazoa; phylum Arthropoda; class Insecta; order Diptera; family Anthomyiidae; genus Pegoplata; species Pegoplata infirma. Next base: position 79,644,717 of record OY992538.1, on the reverse strand, counting down.
ATAACTATAAATCATAGCCAAAACAATTTTCTTTTTGTCATTCAACTTTTTACTTTTCCTCGGACCCCCAAGTTTTTGTGTGTCTAAGGGCCCCGACATACCTTAAGACGGCCCTGCTTAATCTTTTTTTAAAATAAAACATTTTCTTTTTTTTATCATTTTTTATAACTAATTTCAATGGAATTTATTCTTTATTTTTTTTAATTATTGCTAAATATTATTGTTTTTATTTAACTAATCTGTAGAGTGTACAACTTTTAAAGTCTTTTTTTTTTTTGAGAAAATTCAATAATATGTACGTTTTAGGTATAAGGTCACTTTTCATTTTACTATTTTTTTTTTAATTTAATTAAATTTATAAATTATAGCATTTTAGTCTCTAAAATCAAGTAGTTGCAGTATATAGTATTAAGTGTAAATTATTGCTTCCGACACAAAAAATAATTAAGGAAGAAAAAAAAATTGTAAGGTGGATAAATAATGGAAAAATTGTTTAAAAAAATTTTACAGTTTAAATTTAACAATTTAAAAAAAGATGTTTCGAGAACTTACAAAATACTTTTCTTTAATATTTTACATAAAAAATACAATATCACTTAATTAAACTATTAACTATAAAATAAAAAAAAAAATGTGTGAATTTTTTTTACTTTAATTTTTATACTGAAAAATTATGCTCAACATAAAATTCAGTAGCATGCAACTAAATTGTTTAAAAAAAAAAACAATTTTTAGACACCTTTTTTTCAAATGAACTTAAAATTAAAACCTTTACTGTTTTAAATAAAGGAGGGATTTTTTGTTTAGCATCCTTTCGTTTTAAGTTTTTTTTTTATTTAAATGTTACCATTTGTAGGATTTATATTGAGATTACTGTAAAATTAAAAAAAATATATTAGTGAACGTTGTTATTTTTATTATAAAGGAATATTATACTTTAACACTTCTTTGAGTTGTTCCTTTTCTTGCATTTCCTCGCGCAATTTCTGTTGTAATTGTAATATCAAATCATTCTTGGTATTTATTTGTATTTTTAAATGAGCTATAGTTTCTTCTTGAGCTTCAAAAATTGCCTGTAAAAAAGAAAAAATTAAATGTATTTTTTTGTTATATCGAGGGCCTATATTCAAAACCCTCTATCTAAAAAAACACAACTTTTCAGGAGAGCCAAAAAACTGTTTATTTCGCGTATTATTAGAGTAATTAAAATTCGATATTCTACAATATTTTTTTAAATCAACTACTGAATCCCACATATGATTCGTTTTTAAAATTTTGCACTATTGGGGGTTTTAGAGGATAGATAGAGGGTTTTGTTTCTTAAAAATATTAAGTACATGAATAAAAATGATCAGATAGAGGGTTTTGCATTTTAATAAAAATTGATTATTATGATTTCATTTACGACATCGTTAAATTTTTAACGTAATTTATTAATGATAACGGCTTATAAAAAATTCCGAAATCGCGGTTTTGGTCCACAGATGCGGATTTTTAAGACAAAAATTATTTTTACCGAATTCGTCTCAAAAGTTGACAAACTGTTTGAGTATGTTATGTAAAAAATAGTAAAAAAAATAAAAACGCGATTTTGGTCCACAGATGCTGATCTGCATCGGGATTTTTAAGATTAAAATTTTTGTTTCATAATGTACACAAGACATCCAAATTTTGAGCCATATTTTTCAAAAAAGTCAAACAAGAATTTTCAGAAAAAATTAGCATCAGTGGACCAAAATCGTGGTTCTGGAATTTTGTTGACAAATTCATGTGCAGCATGCAAAAATTAGTATGAAAACATGTAATGCATGATGAAATTATTAAAAAAAAATATTTATGAATTAATTATTTGAAAAGATAGAGGGTTTTGCATTCAGAAAAATAAATTGTGTAAGAGATAAAGAAAACCAAAAATGCAAATGAAATAGCAAAAAAAAATATTTTTGTTCTGAATTTTACACCATAGATGAGGGCCGTTTTACTGAATATTTTGCCATCAAAAAGTCATTTTCGTGAAAATGGAAGATAGAGGGTTTTGAATATAGGCCCTCGATATGTACATATATTAAATACAAAAGATCCCCAAAAATCCACAAAACATCAGATTGTTTCTTTGACACATTTGCAAATTTAACAAGTAAAAAAAGTTAAATTCGGCCTTGAAAAATCTATGGATACTCTACACAATGTAAAAAATATTGTTGCAATAAACATTAATTTCTTTACCAAATTAAAAAAAAATAAAAAAATTGGTAAAGAAATTAATTTTGAAAATAAAAAATAAGGAATACTTTTTTGCTGAACAAAAATTTCGCAAACAAATCGGTAATTAACTTTGAGAAAAAAATTATTTAAAAAATCGCGAAAAAATGTTTGGGGTAAAAAAATATGTTTGTACTTGTTTAAACTCCTTGTAGTATCCAACTGCAGGTGTGTATGTACTAGAGATGGGCGCGTGAGTGAATTTTGACTCACGCACGCTCACGCTCACGAAATAAAAATATTGCTCACGCACGATCACGCACGAAATAATTTTTTCTGCTCACGTTCACGCACGCTCACGTGAGTTACTAAAATTTTTCTCACGCTCACGAAATAATCACGCTCACAAAGACTCACGAAATTCAAATTAACAAATTTTTGTTTTACTTTTTTCGAATTCGTGCAAAAAAGTATTTAACTTCCATAAAACAATAATAAAAATTTATTTAAATAACAATTTTGTAATAATTACCCTCTAAATTCAATAAAATTACGATTTTTTTACTTGTTTTTTGTTTTAAACAGCACAAAATAATCAAGCAAACTCACGAAACAAAAATTACTCACGCACGCTCACGCACGAAATATTTTTTTCTAATCACGTGCACTCACGATCACGTGAGTAAAAATAAATTTCACTCACGATCACGCGTGATTCACGCGTGAATCACGTGAATCACGAAAAATTCGTGTCACGCGCGCATCTCTAGTATGTACTAGAGATGGGCGCGTGAGTGAATTTTGACTCACGCACGCTCACGCTCACGAAATAAAAATATTGCTCACGCACGATCACGCACGAAATAATTTTTTCTGCTCACGTTCACGCACGCTCACGTGAGGTACTAAAATTTTTCTCACGCTCACAAAGACTCACGAAATTCAAATTAACAAATTTTTGTTTTACTTTTTTCGAATTCGTGCAAAAAAGTATTTAACTTCCATAAAACAATAATAAAAATTTATTTAAATAACAATTTTGTAATAATTACCCTCTAAATTCAATAAAATTACGATTTTTTTACTTGTTTTTTGTTTTAAACAGCACAAAATAATCAAGCAAACTCACGAAACAAAAATTACTCACGCACGCTCACGCACGAAATATTTTTTTCTAATCACGTGCACTCACGATCACGTGAGTAAAAATAAATTTCACTCACGATCACGCGTGATTCACGCGTGAATCACGTGAATCACGAAAAATTCGTGTCACGCGCGCATCTCTAGTATGTACCCAGCAAAAAAAGAGCTTACCATTCACTACAAAATTCACCACAACTTATGAACCAGATGTACTTCTTCTTCAACTGAAACATTGATGAATTTAATATGGGCGTGACACACAAAGTATGTTCTTTTTATCGCCACTTTTCAGTGGCGAAAGATTGACACTTAAGTATAACATATATCACTAGTGTTTTTATCACAACTTCTGAAGTAGTGATCCGGATGTTAATATAACTTGACCTTTTGGAAGCACTTTTTTCATCACTTCTTTAGAAGTACATATTTCTTGGCATTTTGGGTGTGATTATGTCATTTTTATTTGGTGATTTAGAACTTCTAAATTAGAAGTTTTTTTCACTTATTTTTGTAAGATTGATTGAAAGAGTATTTTTTTGTAATATTTAAACTAAAAACACTGTTCGACAGCAAAAACCTCCCAGTGAAATTTCTAACTGGCCCTTTAGATTTTGGTCTCCTGCTTCCAAATCTACCGTCCAAATTTTTCTAGTACATACCGTTTTTGAGATATTCGCTGTTAAAAAGTAAAAAAGCACTTTTAGGGGTCCACTGTTACGTATTCTTACGTTGCTTCCACGATTTGATTTCATATAAAATGGACATCAAAACTGCAATCCACAATTTCAAGCATGTTCTGTTTTTGAGATATTCGCGTTTGAAAATTTTAGTTTGATTTATAAAGAATATAAGTGCGAAACAGTAGAGTTTTTTTTGCCCGAGTTCTGATAGCTAGTTTTGGGGTACGCTGATTTCAAATCTGGCCTTAGTTTTTTTGGATCAGCTCTAGTTTTCGAGATATAGCCTAAGGAAACTTTGAAAATAGGCTATTTTTGGCATGTTTGTGAGTCCATGTTTACCAACACTAGTCTTACATCCAAAAAGTGAATGACGATTTTAGGTATGTTGGATATGCTGATTCCAAAAATGCTCTTACTTTTGTTGAGTCATATTTAGTTTTTGAGATATCGCTAAAATAAAATTTTTAAATTTATGCCCTCTTTAATTTTGTCTGAATATTTATGCCCTTTTTAATAACTCGAAAACTAAAGCTGTCTAAAAAAAACTAATACCAGTTTTGGAATCCTCGCATCCAATATAGACTGAGGCTCTAAAATTAGTTTTAGAAATTATAGCCAAGCAAAGTTGGTAAAAAACGCACTCTTTCGACTCTTTAACAGCGATTTGCTCACGAACGCGAGCTGATGGAAAAAATTGGATAACAGATTCGGAATCAGCACACTAAAGTCCATATAAATCAGTTATCAAAGGTCAGGCAAATTGAAAAAGTTCAACTTTTGTCAACCTGTGTAATCTAACGTATATACTTCGAATTAAAAAATAGGAGTAATTATAGAGATCACAAAACTATAAAAATTTACGGCGAATTGATTCACAAGTTTGTTTTTGACCACAAGCCTATACCTCAATTTTCTAAAAAGCTTAAACAATCTTTAATAATGTGATGCAGCAACATCCGCTTTAGTTCGTAAATGTATTTATTTAATTTAGGACCAACTTTTTTTGATATAAGATATGAAATTTGAAAAATTTATCAATAATCGATTTTCGTCTTTTCGATTTTTTAAAGCTCTAAATAAAGAGAAATGAAATGCCATTACCAAATTTTGTCACCATTTTTGCAAAACATAAATCTATTTGAAGCTGGACGTAGAAAAAATTGCATACTTCGTGTATCACTCTCATTCTAATTGTTTCAGTTGAAAAAGAAGTTCATATGTTGTGGTGATTTGATTCCTAAGAACATATGAAAAAGGTACTTCAAAATCATTAAGCAAAGAACTGGTGAAAGATGCTTTTATTATTATTTTGTAGCAGTTTTGGAAGTGATTTTAAAAGTACTTCCTACGGAATATGAAGTTCGGCACCTATCGCTACTTTGTATGTAGTGAAACCACTAATTCTTTTTGAACCACTTCGTTTATTTTTTGCTGGGTATTCACATATATAAGCCAGCAGCCGAATTAAAGCATTTTATATTTTTAGGTTATGTGAAATGTACCAACCTCTTTTAGGTGTTCTTACATTTTCGTTCACAATTTTTGAACCGCCTGATCGATATTGCTTAAATGCAATATCAAACATCTCGAAGCAACAAGTAAATAAGGTAAGTTTAAGTCATGATTGTGTATTATTTTGGTCGCAATTTAAACAGCAAACAGAGGGACATCGCTAGAATGTCTTAGAACACTGTGCAACACGATTTTGTATCTTGGATGGAACCAAAAACAACATGAAAGTATACCAACAGTAGAGAAAAACCCCAAAGGTTTTTGAAAACTTAGCTCAAGTTCTTTTTTTATGGCCACTGAACTTTTTAAATTTTTTTCAAAAGCATTTTTAATAAGTCAAATAATTAGTATTAAATCTAATTCTGAGGTAAACAATGTTAAGACATGTCTTCCGTAAAATTTGATGGCGGTTCTTTTCTTAGAATATATTAACCCCTTTGGCCCTTCTTTCAAATATCCTCATAGAACACCAATAAAACTTGCGTTTAAAGGGTTCAAATGTCCTACAAAAATGTTCTGCATCAAATTTAACTAGGTGTTGCCGAAGATCAAAAGTTCGTGCGAAAAGTGCAAAATGCTTTAAAAAGTAAAATTGTAAATTATCTCATACTACTAAATTGGTTTCATCAAAGTTATTGGTGTTCTATGAGGATATTTGAAACACGGACCAAAATAACCCATTAAAATGGGAGATAGTGGGTTAATATATTCTAAGAAAAAAAACACATTTAAATTCTACTCAAATTTAAAAAAAACAAGTGAGAGTGTTACATTCGGCTGTGCCGAATCTTTTATACCCTCCAAAATGTAAAAAAAAAATATAAAAAAAAATCAAAGGGCGTCTTTTTTTTTGGGGGGGGGGGGGGGGTTGGTGGGAGACGTTAGGGGCACCTTCCCCTTGCGATTTTGAACTTCTTTTGAGATTAGAATGTTGCATTTGCTTAGCAAAAGTACAAATAACCCTTAAAAAAATGCGGTTTTTCTTAGGTTGGTTTAGTTCTCCAAGGGGGAACTTTTTTCCCCTTGGTCCGATTTTGCCCATTTCCGAACTTAACCTGCCTAGGAATATAAGACATATTCGTGCCAAACTTCGGAAGTCTAGCTCTTTTATTTTGGACTGTATCGTGTATTCTACAGACGGACAGACGGACGGACGGACATCGCTGGAATGTCTTAGAATCGATCACTGATCAATAAAATATATACTTTATGGGGTCCTAGACCGATATTTCGATGCGTTACACACGGAATGACAAAGTGAGTATACCCCCAGACTGTGGTTGGAGGGAATAAAAACAAGTGAGTGTTAAATTCGGCAGTGCCGAATCTTTTATACCCTCCAATATGTAAAAAAACTTCAGAAAATATATTCAACATTTTTGTCAGGTGCGTATTTTTTGGGCTGGGGCTTTTTGGGTGGGGGTTGTTGGTTCACCTTCCCCTTCGCGACAAATGTTTACAAATTCATTTATTTTGCTTTTGCATTACGGAAATTTAATTTTCTCATTATTTAAACTATTCATTTATTTAAACGCCCTTAAAAGGGGGGCGGTCCGAAAAAACGACATTTTCTTGGCCCAAGCGCTGGACTTTAAACTTCATCTAGCATAAAAATGTTTCATTTGTTTGAGATAAATACAAAAAAAACATGTTAACAATTTTTTTTCAGAGGTTGGTTTAGTTCTTTAAGGGGAAACTTTTTTCCTCCTAGTACGCTTTTGCCCATTTACGAACTTAACCCGCCTAGGACCAAAAGACATTTTCATGCCAAACTTCAGGAGTATAGCTCTTTTATTTTGGACTGTATCTGTCTACAGACAGACGGACGGACCGATATTTCGATGCGTTACACACGGAATGACAAAGTGAATATACCCCCATACTGTGGTTGGAGGGCATAAAAATTGGTGTCAAAATGTGGAATGTGGAGTACATTAAAGAAAAAATATTTGCATCATAAAATTTAATCCAATTATTCAATGTTTTTGTAAAAACCAGTAAAAAAATATTTTTTTCCACTTTTTATTTTTAAGTGACATAAAATGATACTTAAAGAACATAGACGATTTAAAGTACTCTTTTGAACTTTCTTGAGTAACATCTGCATCACGAACATTTTAAGTTTAATATGTATTACCAAAAACTTAATTTTTTTTTCTTAAAATGCATTGGTGGACCAAAATTATTCCATGAAAACTTTTTAAATATTTTCCCCTAAATGTTTTCATTCCGCGAATTTTGACACCAATAGTAGTCAAAACAAAATTTTTTTTTTACAAAACACACTACAATTGCGAACTTTAACAGGTTGTAGAAAGGCAAATACAGATTCCAAGTGTTTTTAATTTTTTGATTATTTTCCCCATTAACTGCTTTTTAATACGCATCATTATTTCGCTATTACAAAGCGTAATTCCAAAAAGAGGCTTTTTTATCCTCTACTACAGTTTCTTTAACAAATCGGAACGTTTAAAAATACATAACTTTAAGGGCCGATAAAATTCAACAAATATGGCACAGACCCAAAAATTAAATATCTTTTTAACATGATAATGTTTTTAAGGTGCGTTCACACGAGAAAGAAATCTCGATAGAAAAATCGAAAATTTGTCACCCCTTCCATTCTTAAATAATACGTTTTAGAGGAATTTGATTTGACACAATTATTGAAAAAGTCAAATTCACAGGTACACAGAGTCCTTTTTTGGTCTTTGTTTAGCAGTTTTCTCTCTCGTGTAAACGAGCCTTTAGACTGGTGTCTAATTTTAAAAATGTTACTGACGCCACCTCAGTTTGACTATATAAGCTACTGGCTAATAAAAAAGAAAATAAGAATTACTGTTTTCATTTTCTTAAAACCAAAAAGGTTTTTAACTTGAATAATTATTCACCTGCTGGTGAATAAAGCCGTTCTTGCCAGCTGGTGAATAAGCAGTAACATAATTATTTTTTAACAAAAGATCAAATTTTTTTTTTGTCATAAATTTTTTCATATTTTTTTTTTTTGTTTTTTATAATTTTTTTTTTCATCAAAAAAAAAATAAATTTTTTTTATTAAAATTCAAAAAAAAAGGTTTTTATCATTTTTTTGTTTTTCATTCAATTTTTTTTTTCATAATTTTTTTGCCATTATTTTTTGTCAAAAATTTTGTTTACCCGGCTAAAAATAAATGTGTATGTTCATATATGGCTATGTATTGATCTTTATATGATCATATATGACATATAAGGAAACATATATGTGACCATATATGCAAAAATCGATACCATATATGAGGTCGTATGTATAATATCTACCATATATGATATCATATATGGAACCATATATGTTATCATAAAATGTTAAATCTTAGTTAATGTGTATGCAAATTTGAACCAGAATTACAAAAAGGAATTTTACGAATAAAATTATATTTTATTACCATCGATTACCGACATAAACATAACTGCAATACTGGTGCATATAAATAATTTAACAAATATTGTCATACTTGCAAAATATTCTGCTTAAAAAATTACTTTTACATAGAAAAATGTTGGAAAAGGTAAGTTTTCATTAATATATGTAAATAATTATAAAATCATGTTTTCATTTTTTTCCAGTTCATCGTCATAACATGGGCATTTTATTCCAAAACAAGATAAACTGGAAATTTTCGTATTCAAAATGTAGAAAAAACAATATTATTGAGTACTTTGATGTTGAAGACGTTAAGCTTTCGCAACTTGGAGGAGAGGGCATATGCACCACCATAATGTTAATACTACGATTCCAATATTACAAACTTTTTACAAATCCCTTAATGTCGCCATATCAAATTGAAAAAAATATCATATAAGCAATTTTGATACCGAGTTACGAGTTGAAGAAATTCAACTATACGCAGCTACGTTAAGCTCTTCTACATGGAGGAGAGAACATATGCGCCATCATAATGTTATCACTACGATTTCAACACTACAAACTATTTTGAAATCCCTTACTGGAAATGGAAAGAACATATATGCAGTTTGAAGGTCGAGTTACAGAAAAATCAACCATGCGCAGCAACGTTCAGCTCACTTAACTTGGGGGGAAAATCATGTGCACCACCATAACGTTATCACTACGATTTCAACACTACACACTTTTGACATCCCTTACTGTTGGAAATGAAAAGAACGTATAATCAGTTTTGATGATGAGTTACGATTTGGGAAGGACAACGTTTTGACTAACAATCAGAAGAAGACTGTCACCTTACCTACATGGAAAATATTGTCGGCATGATGTAAGTATTAATAGTTTATTTAACCCTTTTCTTCAAATATCCTAACAAACATAACCCAGTAAGTTAATATACATACTACTAAATATATTGCTTTTAATAAAAGTTTTAAGTACCCATTTGCTTATTATGAGTAAAAAATGTTTTTAGTAGTAGCAAGTTATTTTTTGCTGGAATTAAAATGGAATGTGGAATTATTTTTAATATTTTTTCAGTTGAAATTCCGTAATAAGTTTTCGATGGTCTTAAGCATCTCATGGTCTTAACAAAATAAACTCTATTAACATGTATGTATCTAAGAAGTCAATATTTAAAGGCACATGGTTGTTTCTTTAAATGATATCAGTGTTATCATTAAAACGCATCGGCACCAAATGCTATTGTTGGTAATACTTAAGGGCCTGTCACAGAGTCAATTCCGTTCCGAAGTGGTTTGAAAGTTTTCCTCTAAAATCGTGAAGCAAAATATTTTTTCCGAATAAATCGACTCCTATGCAATTCAATCCCACTTTGATTTTTGAAAGTGATTTCATTCCAAAAAAAAAATATTCGTTTTGCGTTTTACGAGTAAACTACTTATTTTAATTCCGAAAGGAATTAAGCCTGTGACATGCCCTTTAATACAATAAAATGTCTAGAAATACCTTATTTATTAATATTTTATATCTTTTTTTTTTATAGATTTTGACTTTAAATATGCTAAAATGAGGTTTATAGCATAACAAAAACGCTAAGTCTGAAGAAAATCTAAATTAACAAGAAAACAACAAGGAAATCATTCTTCCTTTAATAAGCCCTTTGCTCGCTTCTTGATATTTTAAATCCTTTATGTTAAATTTTTTTTACTTTCAAAATGTGTTCTAATATCTATAAGTTAAATTATATATTTTTATATGGTCACCAGAAATGCAAACGGAGTAAGTAAAAAATCAAAATCATCAAACTAAAGGTTTTCATTGAAATATATGAAAAACACCATAATGAATAAAAAAAATTATTTTTTATTTTTAATTATACTTATATACACCGTTTGCAATTCTGGTGAATATAATAATCTATTACATATAGTTTAAGATAAAATAAATAAAAAATAAGAAAAATAATGTAAAACAAATTGAAAACAATATCATATATGATCCAATATATGATCCAATATATGATCCAATATATGACCCAATATATGATACAATATATGATCACATATATTGGATCATATATGATCGTGTCTTATATAAGCGCCAATTTTAATATTTGTTTATATATGAGACCATATTTGATACTATATATGATACTGTATATGGTCTCATATATGATATCATATATGATAATATACAACATTTTTAGCCGGGTACCTAAATTTTTTTTATACCCTCCACTTAGTAATAGAGGGTATATATAAGTTTGTCATTCCGTTTGTAACTCATCGAAATATCGGTCTGGGACCCCATAAAGTATATATATTCATGATGCCCAATCGATTTTAAGACATTCTAGCGATGTCTGTCTGTCCGTCTGTCTGTGGAAATTGCTGTCACGGACAAAATTTTCCACAGAGATGACTGAAACTTAACATATTTATTGGAAGTTCTCCCGAGAAGTTTGGTATTGCATTTGAGCAATATCGGTTCAGCGGTTCAAAAGTTATGAACGAAAATGTAAGCACACCTCAAAAATTTCAGTACATTCAACATAACCAAAAATACAAAATGCTTTAATTCGGCTTCTGGTTGACATATGTGAACATAATTGAACACCAAATGGTATTTAAACAAGTACAAACATATTTTTTGACAAAAAAAGAAAAAAATCGCGGATTTTTTTTTTTTGCGGAAATTTTTTTTCAAAATTTTTTTTTTTTTTTTTCAAAAATAATTTCCTTTTAAACTAAGTTTTTTGCAATAATCTTTTTGAAATTGTGGAGGGTATCACTGCATTCGGCAAGGCCGAATTTAACTTTTTTACTTGTTTTATCATAATTTTGTTTTTCATGAAAACAAATTTTCTTTTTTTCCATTTTTTTTTTTTTTTACCAAAACTACTTTTTCACTAACAAGGGAAGTCTCCCTGGTGTCACCCTCCGATCTTCATGAAATTTGGATATGTTGTTAAGAACGAAAATTAATTCGACACGTATTTTTTTTTAGCGGCCCAAATTCATTTTTTAGAGGGGTCGATTTGTATGGGGGGAAATTGACCTTTTTCAGTTTTTCACGATTTAAGCCTATTTAAACAAAATTAATATAGGCATGTGTGGTATCAGATTAAAGGTATTAAAAATACCTATCTCGTGGTGTTAACAACGGGCCATAGAAGTTAATATTTTTCGACTTATTAACAAAAATGTCCTAAAATTTTAGTATTTTACTCAATATGACGAAAAGTTGTGCATGTTTGGACACGTTCTTAGCACACGTAGATAGGTTTTCCAAAGACCTTTCATTTGGTATGCAACATGACTAGGTTTCTTTGCATAGCATAGGAGATAAACGAAAAAAACTGAAAAATGGCCTTGTCTTCCCCCCTCCTTTTTACCCCCTAAATATGAATTTGGGCCGCTAAAAAAAAATACGTGTCCCTTTATTTTTTCTGCTCTACAAAATAAAACCAATTCCATAAAGATCCGCGGGTGACACTAGGGAGACTTCCCTTGTAAGTCTAAACTTTTGAAAAAAATATTCCATTTGTTTAACAAATGTACAAAAAACAAGTGAGAGTGTTAAATTCTTCGGTACCGGATCTTTTTTACTTTACAAAATGTAAAAAAAAACTTTTTTGCACTTAAGTAATACACTCAATTACCAAATTTACAGCTTTATTGGTTTGGACTGCATCTTGCTTTCCACAGCCATATGTACGGATGTATATATCTAGAGTGTCTTAGAAATTAATCAATAATATATAAACTTAATGGGGTCCTCGATCGATATTTCAATTCGTTTTGCATGAAATGGCAAATGAAAATAACATTATTTTTTCTAAAAAAAAAACTTTGCTTTGGCAAGTACACCCAAATCTTCAGGAAAGCATTATCATGATTTAATGTTTTGGGCAAGAGTACAAAATTCATAAGCATTTTTTTGTTATAACTGGTAATACTGACTGATAGCGTCTAGTTTCTTAAGTTTAAATATATTTTTCATATTAGCTTTGTTAAACAAAAGATAACTAACTTACCGCCTTATCAAAATGACTAGTAAAATTTGCAAATGTTTGTTTTTTTTTTGTTATTTGGAATAACAAATTGATTAATTAAATAATTAACATAGGTCTAAGAACTTGTAATGATTCTATTACATACATACAAATACAAAATAAATGCTTACCCTACATTCTTCCATTGATTCTGAATATGAAGGTGGTTCATCTAAACAGAAAAACTCACGCACCAATTGACACTTTCGCAATTCCTCCTTGCTCATTATAGAATTAACAAACATTTGTAAACCTTGTATGCGATTATCCAAAAATACCGAATTGAAATTATCACCAAAAATCTTTTTACGTGGTAAATTTAATGTTAGATGAGGAAATGATTGTTTCAACTTGGTGTTCAAGCGTACAAAGTCAGTATAACGTCTTAAAACCAACCAACAATCATTGGTATGTGGATTTTCTACACGTAGCTTATAGACCGTAAAACGGGCTCTCTCTTCCATGACCTCATAGCCAATAATAGGTATACGTAATATACTATTAGGATCAACGGGAGGCACATAGTGTCCCAAGGAGCCAGCATTTGAGGAAGTTGTCATTTCGCTGTTAGACATGGAATTAGTTCGTTGTGAATGCATATAATTACCCTCACTCATGCGACGTCTTGGCGAAATAGGTGGCATATTATAATTGGAAACTTCTACATTGTGTGTGGTAGAAGCATAAGCAGATTGTGTTAAATCGCGATGAGAACGGGCACCACCTAACATTTTAGTATTGTTTTTTGTTGACGTATGCGAATAGTGTTTAGATGTTGAATTATGGGGCGTTATAGGGGATAGTGGTAATGAATTATTATTGTTGTTATTTAAAGGAGCTTGATAAGTATGTGTTGATATGGTCTGTAGACACACTTCCGATTTAGCATTAAATAGTGAAGCACCTTGTTTTGTTTGATTTAAACTATTAAATAGTTTATTAATATCGCCTTCGGATTTTGTACGTACCAATCTAGACGCCTCTAAACGTTTTAGAGTTTCCGAACCTTGACCAAACTCTGAATTAGATTTTGTTAGTCTTCCAAGAAAATTATATTGTTGTTTTAAATGATTGCCAGATATATTGTATTGTTTACTATTTCTTGCAGTTTTGCCAACCTCACCAGCTGCAGTAATCGATTGTTGTTGCAATGATGTTGTTCCCTTGTTGCTATTTTTATTGGTTAGTTTTCTAAATAATGTTGTTCTTGAATTTGTATTATTAGCACCACCAGCTGAGGTGGTTGATTGAGTTTCGCGCTTTTTAATAGCACGCAAAGACATTGATTGCTATTTAATTAATTAATGCTTAAAAACAAATTACTTAATTTTGTTAAAGGCAGTTAGTTGCAAATCATTTGGCAATGTTTTACAATGATGACATCAGGCTGTTTTCAAGACTTTGATTTTTTTTTTACCAAATTATACACCATTAAGTTTCTTCTAATATTTTACAAGTTTTTGTTGTCTCATTCCTTTATGCAATGTTAAAAAACAATCAAAGTTTGCAAAATTTTTAAATTTGTTTGAAATTTTTAGAAAATTAAGGAAAATCATAAAAAATTAAAGAAAAATTGCTTTGTTGTTGGTTGATCTTTTTCCTTTTCTATTTTCTTTTAAATTATTTCTTCTAAAAAAACAATGACTGTACTAAAAACAGATTTCCTTTTTGTTGCACTGTGCTGCCAGACTCAAAAATATAAAGAGTTGCCGAGTTTCCGTTTTTCCCGCTAAAACTTGCCGTTTTATTTCGTGACAAGTTGGGAAAAAGTTATTTAGCGGGCAGGGGAAATCTACCAATTTCTAGAGCCACAACCAGAGTCATAGACAGGGAACGAAGCCAATATAAAATAGCCGGCGGCGGCGGCTAAGCAAAAAAAAAGTCGGCGGCGGCTTAAAGTCGGCTAATAGCAGACAGTTTCTAAATTTCCTTTTTTTAATTTATTTTATAAAAAAAATATAAATTAAAAAGCATTAAAAAAGCATTTTTTCTAATCCCATTGTCGTCCCAATCGTTAGCTAAATTGCAATACGCACTAACTAATAAAATCTTTTAAACCGAAAGTTTCAAAATTTTCAATTTGCGAAATCGCTATTCGAAGAGCTAGAAATTATAGTTTATATTTTTTTTGATTAATTATGATACATTTTTATAAAATTAACTCACAAAATTTTAGCTGAACCCAATCAAAAACATCGAAGTTGTTACCGATTTCAAAATATTTTTAATATTTTTTTACTTCTTCTGTAAAATTAAAAAGTTTGCATTTGATACAATTTTGAACAACGATTAAACGCAAACTATACACAATTTTGAAAAAATACCAAAATCGGAAGAATGTTTAGGTTAATTTTTTTTTAAATTGAAACAACCATCGGCTGAAGGCCCATGCCACAGACTAAATACAGACTCGACAGTAGAGTTTTATAAGAAAAAATGAGGAAAAACTAAGCGATTTTAGGAGAAAACACAGCGGTTTTTAGTCCGTTTTACGCTAACATGGCAACACTTTCTACGACTTAGGAGTGAGTGAAACAACAAAAACCGATCTGGCATCCATTTTTCTTATGGCGCGTTATATCAGTTTTCTCTTTCTAACCTAATTCGTAGAATAATTTGAAAATATTAACCATATGGTTCAGAACTACTTTTTTGACACCTGTCACTTATGTCGAGTCTGTATTAGTCTGTGCCCATGCTATTCAAAATGGAACCAGTCTAATGTTTTTATATTCAAAATTGATAGATTTAGCTGGAAACACACAAGAATGAAAACATTTCTAAGCAAAATAAAAAAAAACATCTTAATAAATCATCCATATAAAATTTTTTTTAATAATTTGTAAATCCTGTCGGCTAAGCTGAGAAAGTCGGCTGAAAATTTGAGCTGACAAAAGCCGCCTTTTGCGGCGGCGGCTTGAGCAACTATAAACTGTCGGCGGCGGCTGTGAGCCGACTCGAAGCCGGTCGGCTTCGTTTTCTGGTCATAGAGTAGTACAAAAAATGGCGTTTGAAAAAGTTGTAAACAAAAACCGTATGGTATTGTTTACGAAATGTTATCACAAATCGAAATGTGAGCGAGATGGAAGATACCAGTTTTACAGTGAGAATGCAGATTGTTTTTTGTCTCTCTTTGCTTTACGTTTGAACTTTAGTTTGGCATTACCAGAATTTTCCAATTATCTTTGTTGATGCCAGATCTACAAAACGGTCGATGGATTACTTCAAAGTAGAGATGCGCACGTGACACGAATTTTTCGTGATTCACGTGATTCACGCGTGAATCACGCGTGATCGTGATTGAAATTTATTCTACTCACGTGATCGTGAGTGCGCGTGATTATAAAAAATAATTTCGTGCGTGAGCGTGCGTGAGTAATTTTTGTTTCGTGAGTTTGCGTGATTTTTTTGTGCTGTTTAAAACAGAAAACGAATAAAAAAATCGTCATTATATTGAATTTAGAGGGAAATTAATCCAAAATTGTGATTTTTATTATTGTTTTAAGGAAATTCAATACTTTTTGTGCAAGAAATCGAAAGAGGTGAAATAAAAATTTTATAATTTTAATTTCGTGAGTTCGTGAGCGTGATTTTTTCGTGAACGTGAGAAAATTTTTAGTTACACACGTGAGCGTGCGTGGACGTGATCAGAAAAAAGAATTTCATGCGTGATCGTGCGTGAGTAAAATTTTTATTTCGTGAGCGTGAGCGTGAGCGTCTACTTCAGTCATAAAGTTGGTCAATGAAGCAAACCAATTATGAAGCGACGATATTAATATATTTGATAAAATTTGGTAACCCTAGCTAGAAATGACAGCAAATATTTTTTATTACTACTGTCAAAATCTTTGTCAAGAGAGCACAGAAAAACAGAAAAACGTGCTCGAAAATTTTTATTTTTTTTTTTAATATTAAATTTGTATTAAAAAATTTAAAGATACAAATAAAATCGAACTTAAAATGGTACGGCATAATAATCAATTGCCGGATAATCTGCCACAGTTGCAGAATCTAATCAAACGTGATCCGGAATCCTATAAAGAAGAATTTCAACAACAGTATCGTCATTTCCTTAGTTGCCTGGAAGTTTTTGCTTTAAATCCGACCGAAGAAAACAAATCCTTAGATGAATTGGTGATGTTTATAGGACAGGTATTTTATTAATAAGATCCCATTTAGAAAAAGTAATAATTTTGATCTGTTTTCTAGGTGGCCCAATGCTATCCTGAAGTCTGCTTACAATTCCCCCAACATTTGGTAGATTTACTTAAAAATCATGCCACCACTTTAGATCCCGCAATGCGTAATTGTTTCGTTAAGGCTTTAATATTGCTGCGCAATAAGAATCTAATACCTGCATTGGATCTGTTGGAGCTTTTTTTTCAGCTGCTCAGATGTCCAGACAAACATTTGCGCACCTTTTTACAAAATCACATTATTACAGATATCAAGAATATGAATGCTAAACATAAAGATATGAAATTGAATTCTACTTTACAGAATTTCATGTATTCCATGTTAAAGGATGCTAATCCCAAAGCAGCCAAAATGTCGGCGGATATTATGATTGAATTGTATAAAAAGAATATTTGGAATGATGAGAAAACAGTAAATGTTATTGCAACTGTAGGATGTTTTTCAAAAATTACTAAGGTAAGATAAGAAACCCAGAACATATATGCATAATAATAAATAAAAATAATTGATCATGTGATCAAAACTATTAACAAAAAAAAAAGGGCCCCGTAGGCTAGTTGGTAGCGTGCTAGCCTTTCAACGTGGGGGTTGTGGGTTCGATTCCCACCAGAACCCTTGTTTTTTTCGCTACAACGAGACGACGGTCATTGTTACCAGTTCTCGGTAAGGTGGAATTTATTAAAAATAAGTTGTAAATAAATAGAAATAATAAATAAAAATAATTGATCATGTGATCACAACTATTATATATTATTATATATGTTAGATTTGTACACTTTAACATTATTTTGGGGTCATAAAGTATTTTAGCTTTTAAGAAAAAGGCATGTATAAAGTTTACCGTCCTTCCTGACTCCTTACTAATTAAGGGGTCAAAGATACGTAGAGTGGTACCAATTTAATTTTATCGCTCACGCCCCCTTCCTGAGAGGCGGGCTTAAAATTATTTTGAAAATATCTTGAAAACTACTTGTCCGATTTGAACGATATAAGTTTTATTCAAAAGCTAATAAAAATACACTTTAGCTTCAAGACAAGAATTTACAATAAATAAAAATATGATCCACACTAAAATATTAAAATGAGTTGCAATCACTAAAATGATTATATCAATTACTATTTTAATTTATTTTGCGCCTACACGCAAAAAACACTTACACTTATTACACACAAAAAAATTGAAAATGAGTTTTAATCACTAAAATGATTATATCAATTAATATTTTAATTGATTTTGCACCTATCACGAAAGTGATCCTTGAGGATATTATATTTTTCTGCCGCAATGCATTGTTTCATTTCTGATGCATGGTTTTTGAGGCCATAAATACGGCTAAAAAATATTTACAAGAAATAGCTTATGCATTAAAAGGTTAATTACTAAAATTTGTAAAAGTTTAACAAGGAAAAATTGCATTTATTCTCAATTCACTGATATTTGCGAAATCAATTAAAAATTTTAATTACAGTGACTCAAAGTAATAATGGAACAGCATATATTTTTAAGCAGTTTTTTAAAGGAAAAGTTATCAATACTAAAACTGATTATTATCAATCGACTATTTTGGAAAAAGTGCTATATAGGAAATTTTCCAAGCTTCAATTTAAGCTTGATAGCGTTCAGATTGAGCAAATATTAAATGAGATACGAGGGTCACACTGGAAATTGAAATTATTTGTATATGTTTTTTTGAAATTTTTTTAAAAATATTCCAAGTCGATTTTTCCCAAGTTCAAACATTAAAAATTTAAAAAATTATCCAATTATTTTTATTTAGTTATCAGCTAGTTTTTCCAACGATCCAAACAAAAAATGAAATTTTTTAAATACAGTGGAAGAAATCCGCATTTTTTGACCTCCAACTCGTTTGACCACCAATTTTTTGTAAACAAAGAAAAATTTTAATTATTCTAAAATCTTATCACTATACACTTAGGTGTACTCAAATTATTAAACAGTAAAATATTTTCTTTGTTTACAACAAATTGGTGGTCGAAAGAGTTGGAGGTCAAAAAATGCGGATTTCTTCTACTGTATTTAAAAAATTTCATTTTTTGTTTGGGTGGTTGGAAAAACAAGCTGATGATTAAATAAAAATTATTGAATATTTTTTTAAATTTTTAATGTTTGAACTTGGGAAAAATCTACTTACAAGGGAAGTCTCCCTAGTGTCACCCGCGGATCTTTATGGAATTGGTTTTATTTTGTAGAGCAGAAAAAATAAAGGGACACGTATTTTTTTTTAGCGGCCCAAATTCATATTTAGGGGGTAAAAAGGAGGGGGGAACCCAAGGCCATTTTTCAGTTTTTTTCGTTTATCTCCTATATTATGCAAGGAAACCTAGTCATGTTACATACCAAATGAAAGGTCTTTGAAAACCCTATCTACTTGTGCTAAGAACGTGTTCAAACATGCACAACTTTTCGTCATATTAAGTAAAATACCAAAATTTTAGGACATTTTTGTTAATAAGTCGAAAAATATTAACTTCTTTGGCCCGTTGTTAGCATCACGAGATAGGTATTTTTAATACCTTTAATCTGATACCACACATGCCTATATCAATTTTGTTTAAATAGGCGTAAATTGTAAAAAACTGAAAAAGGTCAATTTCCCCCCATACAAATCGACCCCCCCTAAAAATGAGTTTGGGCCGCTAAAAAAAAATACGTGTCTAATTAATTTTCGTTCTTAACAACATATCCAAATTTCATGAAGATCGGAGGGTGACACCAGGGAGACTTCCCTTGTTAGAAATATTTAAAAAAAAATTTCAAAAAAGTATCTACAAATAATTTCATTTTCCAGTGCGACCCTCGTATCTCTTTTTATATTTGCTCAATCTGGACGCTACCAAGCTTAAATTAAAGCTTGGAAAATTTCCTTTATAGCACTTTTTTCAAAAATAGTCGATTAATAATAATCAGGTCAAGTATTGATAAATTTTCCTTTAAAGAACTGCTATCAAATATATGCTGTTCCATTATTACTTTGAGTCACTGTAAATCATTTAAAAATGTGATTTAAAACTGAACATTTTAAAATTTTGAAGTTTTTACCCTAAAATTTTTTCTGTGTAGCCAAGATCACAACGGATATCAGGGTCTACGTGTGCTGACGTAAAACGTCACCAGCCACTTACACCCTAGCAGGGGCGTATCCAGGATTTTATTTCGCAGGGGGCCCAACATTTTTTTTTTAATTTTCATATCTGCACATATTTTGGAATTTTTCTCCCATCATCTTTCCCTTGAAATAAAATTTAACTGATTAAGAGAAACCAGATTCTGATAATTTTTCTCCCAAAAATTTAAATTTTTTTAGAATATGTATTCAAGACATTTTTCTATAGAAAAAGTGTCAGATTCAAAGACATTTTTTTAATAGAAAAGTCGTAGATTTTCAGAATTTTTTCCAATAGAAAAAGTTTTAGATTCATTTTTCCTATAGAGATATTGAGATATTTTTCCTATAGTTTCTGGGACATTTTTCCTATGGAACAAGTATCAGATTCTGAAAATGTTTCCCATAGAAAAAGTCTTAGATTTTGAGGCATTTTTACTAAAGAAAATGTAACAGATTCTGAGACATCTTTTCTAAAGAAAAAGTATCAGGTTCTAAAACATTTTTACTTAAGAAAAAGTTTCAGATTCTGCGACATTTATCCTATAAAAGTCTTAGATTCTGAGACAAATAATACGCCACTGCACCCTAGCCAAGTTTTTGGTAAAAATACAATTAACCAAGAATTTTGCTTAATTTTTCCAAGTTTTTTTTCTAAAAAATTGCAGTGTTTTTTGCGTGTATCACGTAAGTGATAGTAGTATTTAAGAATAAGAAAAAATTGTATTTATTCTCAATAACAGAAATTTGAAAAAGCAATTAAAAAACTTAATTATATCAATTAAAAAAATGAGTAAAAATAAAATTGAACTTTTTAAAATTTTTAGTTAAAATTTGTTTCTTCGAATTTATTGTATGCAATAACACTACTTTGCAAAAATCAATTTTTTTTGCTTAGATTTCTAAAACGCATTTTCTTAAGTATTTTGGCCTCCTGAAGATGAATTTGTTGCCAGAAAAATTTTATAAAATTGCCATCTCGAAATATAGGCCTTTTATATTTGGCGGGCCAAGCTCTCGTAACCAACTAATGAAAACTTTGCTTAAAATCCTGCTTCGATACGATCAGGGATACCATCAACACATTGTAAGGAAGTTGAAATGTCCTTTTTTGGTTTCATCCTTATAAGTTCCGAATTTTGAAATAAATTACCTGTTTAAAGCGGATATGTTACATCAATATAGAGAACCTGTGGTTAAAACCTGAATTCCATTTTGCAAATCTAGAAATTTTTGCAAAACAAACTAGTCTTTTAAAAGAAAATCATGCACTTTTGCTCCCAATTTTTATATTTTTTGGATCTACTTGATGAAATGGGGATTTTAACCACCGGTTCTCCTTTTTGGAGTACAGAAATAAGGATAAACCAAAAAAGGACGTTTATATTATAACTTCCATACAATGTCTTCATTACCTCTGATTATAAAGGCCGGATTTCGCGGAAAAGTAAGGTCATTTTATGTAGAATTTGAATAAAAAAATGTATAACTTTAACATCCCTTTTCCAATATTAAGTCATTAACTGGTTTTGAGGGCTCGGTCCTTAAAAAAATAAAAAGGCCTCTGAAGTCTGTGCAAAAACCATGTAGAGAAGTGTAATTTGTCTACCAACCAAAAAATTGCAAGACTACCCAAACAGAAATTCGTGACGGTTCGAATAAAAAAACTATTTTCGAAAGCTTTGAAATCGTAATCGAAAAGTATTTTAGGAGTACTTTATGTACAAAAATATTGATTGTTCAGGTTATACCCATATTAAGAGAGAAACACGTTTTATTTTTTTTTACTTGCAGGTTCAAGTTGCTTCCCTAAAATTCTTTCTGGGTCACGATGATGAAGAAAAAGGTTCTGATGATTCAGACTCTGAAAATGAAATCGATCTTAAATCGGCACTTATTCAAAATAAAGTCAATAAAAAAACTAAAAAACGTCAAAAGCAATTGGAAACAATCAAGAAACAGGCCATTAAACAACAAAAGAAAAAAAAGAACGCAGTTGTATTCAACTTCTCTGCCATTCATTTGATCCACAATCCCCAGGGTATGGCTGAAGGTCTGTTTAAACAATTGCAAAGTGGTAATGATCGTTTTGAAGTTAAACTTATGCATTTGGATGTTATATCCAGACTAATTGGTATACACGAGCTGTTTTTGTTCTCCTTCTATCCATATGTTACGCGTTTCATACAGCCCCATCAACGGCAGGTAACCAGAGTTTTGCAATTTGCTGCTCAAGCTTCACATGCATTAGTTCCTGGAGATGTGGTGGAACCTATTTTAAAAACAATTGCTAACAATTTTATTACGGAACGTAATTCTTCGGATGTTATGGCCATCGGATTGAATGCTACTCGAGAAATTTGCCAAAGATGTCCTTTGGCCATGGGCGAAGAGTTGCTTAGGGATTTGGCCATGTACAAAACTTATAAAGAGAAATCTGTTATGATGGCTGCTAGATCATTAATTGTATTATATAGAGAACAATTACCGGCATTATTGCACAAAAAAGATCGTGGACGCTTAACAGAAGCTCAAGCAGAACTTAAGCCTAGGGCATATGGTGAAGTTGAAGTACATCAATCCATACCTGGTGCGGAAGCTTTATTGAAAAATTCTAAAACTATTGATTTGGGTAGTGATAATGATGATACAGATTCCAATGATGGAGACTGGGTTAATGTTAGTCATAGCGAAGGAGAAGATTATGATGATAAAGAGGGTGAAGACGATGCGGGAAGTGATGATGACGAAGGTGATGAAGATGATGATGACGAAGATGATGAAGGCGATGAAGATGAAAGTGATGGTAGTGAAGAAGATGATGAGGATGAAGATGATGAAGAAAGTGTACCAGAAGATACTAAAGCCGCTAAGAAAATAAAAATAGTTAAAGATAAAAAATCAAGTACAAAATCCATCTCTTTAGCTTCTGAGGATGATGATGAAGACGACGTAGATTCCGATGGTGATCAAGATGACGATGATGAAGAAGAGGACGCATCAAAAGATAGTAAAGCCACTAAAACAACGAAATTAAATAAAGATAAAAAATCACGTTCCGCTTCTATCTCCTCAGTGTCTTCAAAATCCTCAAAAAAATCGCAATCAAAAAAACTTCCTGAAAATGCTACAATTCTCAATGAAAAGGAAGCAGCTCAAGAACTAGCTCTCACTCGCATATTTAACGATGAAGATTTCAAACGCATTAATGCTGCCAATGTTAAAAAAGCCGTTACAAATGCTCGTAAGAGGCCGCTGGAAAAGGATCGTGAAGAATTTGTTAAGCTAGATAAAATTGAAATGATCTATAAAAAACGTAAACATGACAAAGAAACTCGTTTGGAATCAGTACAAACTGGTCGTACAGATCGTGAGAAATTTGGATGGAAAGATGGTCGCAAAAATGAAAATTGTTCAAAGACAAATCGTGAGAAGGAGAAACGTAAGAATTTCGTTATGATGCGCCATAAGGCTAGATCAAAGGTTAAGAAGAGTTTCCGTGACAAACAGCAGGCTATGAGGAAACATTTATTGCACATTAAGAAAATGAAGTAAATGAATGAATTATAAAAAAAAATGTTAACAAAATATGTTTGTTAAATTGTAACGTAGTTTTTTAGGTAATGTAAAAAATGTAAATTTAAATATATAATTTTTTTATATTTACATTCATAAAAATTCTTTTATTTATAAGTTTTGGATCTTTATTATGAAAACTAATAAAATTCGGTCCTGGGGGAGATGTGCTTAATAAGAAAATCGAAAGGGAAAATTTTCTGGCACATACTATTTAAAAAAATCTAGCAAAAATTTCTTCGATTCTGAGAATTTTTCAACACAAAAAAATTTAACATAAATTTTTTTCTTTTAAAAAAGTGGTAAAACTCTCAATATTTTTAGAGCCCAAGAAAGGAAACACTTTAAAACCCAGGAAATTTTTTTTGGAACAAATTCCTGGTTCAATAGATTCTTGAAAATATTCTACGGTAATCACAACACAATTTTCAATGTAAAATTATTTTTCAAAAAAAACTATTTGCTCTAAAAAACGATTGCTTTCGGGACAATTTCAAACAAAAATCATTGATTCTGGAATGTTATGTAGAACCGGTTGCAGGGTAGTTTGATGCGTTCTGGAACCGATTATTTGGAACAGAAAATTTTGCTGGGAGAATATGCGAACTGTTCCATACGAACTGATTAAAAGGAAGGATGAAGAGGACGATTATCGAAAACTAATTGATAAAATAAGCAAAATTTTTAATTCCTGTTTTTTTTAACATTACAAAAATGTTTAATTTTATTAATTCAAAGTATTGTTCTCCCAAGTCATTATTTAAACTATTTCTTATGCTTTGTTTATATGTTATAGCTATAAATACAAAAGATATAATCCAACGTATATTGTAAGAGTAGTCTTACAAAGATATTTTATTAAATTAAAATCTATCCAGTCATACATTTTGTATTTCAACGACGCCTTTTTTCCGACTTCTTAACACGTTTGGGACCCTTAACAAAACACCAATCAACTTGTATCGGTTGACCCATAATTTCAGCTCCATTGAGACCTTCTTTGGCTCCCAAAGCATTTTTGTGTGTTTCAAATTCTACCAGAGCATAACCCTTGGAGAAACCAGTTCTACGATCTAAATTTAAATGGATATTTTTTATATCACCGAAATCCGAGAATTTCTCTTGTATTTCATCTTCTTGCGCTTCTTCGTGTATGTTGGTAACAAATAAAATCCAACCCTCTACGGAACGTTGTGGACCTGGTTCCAGTTCATCGTCATCTTCATGACGAACACGTTCATATTGGTGGATTGATTCTCGGGTTGTAGTTTCGTTTCCAAAACCTCTACCTTTGCGATGTTTAGCTTTTTCCTTTAAACGAACAATTCCCTCTGTGTAATGGAAGAGAATTTTTTTTATGAAATGGTGTGGTTAAAATGCAGACAACTCATCAATGTTTTTTTGTTAAAAAAGTTACTTACGATCACCATCTTCATCAACTTCAAATTCTTCAGCATTATCAATATCTAAAACATCAGCCATTGTTTAATTTACTTCTATTTAAAACGCTGAAAAATAAGTTTTCTTCAAGCTTTTTCTATATAATTTCTACACATAAAAAATCCACACGGCTTCTATTTGTCAAAATTGAATGGCGTTTATTGGTGGTGTTCAATACAAAATAAAAAATCACGTTGCCAACTAGGTATTTAAGAAAAGTGTTGCCGTTGTACACTCATAGAAATATCTTAGTAGAAAAATTAGTAAACCCATTGTAGATCAAGTTTTACAGAATATTGCCGTATTCAACAAAAATTAATGTTGATATCGTTGAATAATCTGTAAATTTGAATCAACTATTTACATCGCTTATACAGAATTCAATAGATAAATCAAAATAGAAAAAACAACCCTGTTCGTTCATTTTTTTTTTATTATTAACGAGTGACGAGTGAGTTGGTAGCAATGTGAATCGTGTTTATCTCTTATAAAATTTATTTATGTGTTTGTTTTTTATAAAAATATTTAATATTATAAAAATAAATAAAAATAGGATCTGATTTGTAAATATTTGGTAAGTAAAACAATACATTGATTACTTTATGTATTCATACTATTATTCATATTAAAACTTTTTTGGTTTTTTTTAAGGATTTTGTTTGGTATCATCAGAAAACTGGAGAATGGCTTATGAGTGCATAACATGAATAAACGAAGTGTGTTGTTGTTGTTGTTGTAACAGTCAAAAAGATAAATAATACAATAAATGGAATATATACATATTAATTTCAAATGTGTTAATATTTAAGAAATAATAGGTGTAGAGTCTTGCAGATCCAAGCCCAAAAAACGAGCAGCTTCGGCTGGGTCGGTCCATAATGACAACGGTTGGACAAAAATATGAGTTGAATTTACAAAAAATAAGAGTTGATTTACAAAAAAACGAGTTGATCAACTTTTACAAAAACTGACAATAATTTTTATTGAAATCAACATAAATATTTGTAGGGTCAAAATCAACAATGGTTTCTGTTGAATTTACAGCGATTTTCTTTGGGAATACAATGATTTTTGGTTGAGTGTATAGATAATTGAATTCGACAAATAGAGATTAATCACAATTGGGGCGGGAACCGAAAAGACGAGTCAAAAATCGATCGAATTATTATAATCATAGAAAAGATTAGAAGGTACGCAGTGTTGTATTTGATGTATTTTCCAATATGGTGGCAAAACCTCATCTCACACGTATTTAATATCAAATTAGATTCTTTGTTTATAAAAAATGGAATTTGTCTTTCATTTAATTAAATGTTATTATTTATTTTGCTTTATTCAACGTTTTTTTTTTTAAATAATACGCACTATTGATAGTTTATAAACTTTTTTTTCTCTTTTGTTGTTTGCTTTGTTGTTGTTCTCCTTTATGTTGCATTGTTTTTGTTAAACGTCAAAAGCATAGAAAAAATAGAAATGAAACAGAGTCGTATTTCGCTTGAATAAGTATTAGTGACAGCACATTATGTAACTTTTGACGTTTAATAAAAACAATGCAACATAAAGGAGAACAACAACAAAGCAAACAACAAAAGAGAAAAAAAAATTTTTAAACTATCAATAGTGCGTATTATCTTAAAAAAAACGATGAATAAAGCAAAATAAATAATAAATTTGAATCAAATGAAACACAGAATCTAATTTGATATTAAATACGTGTGAGATGAGGAAGAACAAGCATTTTGCCACCATATTGGAAAATACATCAAATACAACACTGCGTACCTTCTAATCTTTTCTATGGTCAAAAGTTACATAATGTGCTGTCACTAATACTTATTCAAGCGAAATACGACTCTGTTTCATTTCTATTTTTTTCTATGATTATAATTCAGCATCAAGCGGTTTTCTTTACATTATTTCTGACATACATCTATGTGGTTATTCATAAAACCTAAAATATATTTAAAGTTGGTTTATTTGACAGATATTGCTGGAACAATTGTCAAATAAACCTACAATAAGTCTGTTATAAGTGTTATGAATAAGAGCCCTAGTGTTTTGGGGTCCGGGAATTCCCGGGTCGAATTTCCCGGGAAAACTTTGACGGGAATTCCCGGGAAATTTTTTTATTATAAAAGAAACCTTTTTACAAAAAAATGCTTATTTTAATTTTAAATATATTTTACCAGAAAAAAGTTAAAATTGTTTAAAAAAGTCCACCCAAACTAGAATCTTTAGCAAAATATGCAAAAGAAGTGTTTGAGAAAGAGTTTGGGATCTTGTACATTATATAAAGACTTGGTGGAAAATATATACATAAATAGTCGGAGTGAGCAAAAATCTGGCATAATTTTACCAAAAATATGCTAAAACTACAACCGACGAAGTAGTTTTCGTAATTTAGCCAAAACACTTATGTAAAAAATTTTGAAGAAAATGCTAATGCTATTTAAGCAAAAACTTGGTAAAATATACCAAAAGAAATATGGTGAAATATACCAAAATTATTAGAAAAGGTGACTAAAAACAATGCTAAAAATTACCAAATTTATGCTCAAATAAATTTTCTATAAAATTTTTGTAAAAATTTGTATATTTGTTCAATTTAAAATTTTCACAGAATAAATCCATATTAATATAATAAATGTTGTGTAGGATTTTATTTACCACCGACCAACTGACCCTTTATCTACAATTTTCTCCAGTGACTGCTGCCTACGCTTTTTCTTGATGTGAAGGATCCGCTATAGCTTCACGAATTTATTTAAAAGCGTCCTGTAAAAATAGAAAATTATTACAAAACATAAATTTTTAATTTAGAAAACTAGTAAACCCCATTGGTCTTTTGGTTAGGACGAACACTTACTTTGTGATTCCATTTGTAACTCATCAAAACAGGTCTGGACTCCATTGGCTTTGCTATATAAATGAATTTTTAGGTTTTAATTTTATAGTTAAAGGGAGGACTGGTGGCCACGCTCTTTATTGTAGTGAAGGATTCGCCATAGCTTCAAAAATTTATTTAGCAGTACCCTGTAAAAATAGAAAATTATTACCAAACACTATTTTTTAACTAAAAATCTATTAAATCTTATTGGTGTCTTCGGAATAGGGGTATACTCACTTTATCATTCCATTTGTAATTCATTGAAACAAACGTCTGGGACTCCATTGGGTTTGCTAAATGAATGGTGTTTTAAGTTATGACAGCAAAATTAACTTTAGCATTTTTTTATCTTACATTTATTTATCTTTTAAAAAACTAATTATTTATTTTTATTTATTTATTAATTTATTTATTTTAATTTTATTTATCAATTTCCTTTCTACGTTTTTATAACACAAAAAATAAACGAACACCGCACACAAAAATACAAAATGAAAATGGCGGTCTGTATTTGTTTTTTTTTTTTGTTTTCTTTCGATAAATTTTTGTGCAAGTAATTTGCGTTATTGTGCAAGCTACTTGGTTATTTTACATATTACTAATTATGTTACTTTAACATCGACAAGCAGAATTTTACCAAAAATATGGTAAAAAATTTTTTTTGGTATGAAAAAAATTTTACCAAGTAGGATTGCTCAATCTGACACAGATTTTTTTTTGCGTGTATAATTCAATAATTTTTAAAAGCAAAAGAAATCGTAAACATTTTTTTTAAATCATTTTTAATGAAATTCTTTACTCCAAAACGCGAAAAAATATTGTGTCCGGGATTTACAAAAACTTTTTTGGAGTTGGTCGGCGGTAAATTAAATGGGCCTCCAAAGTACGAATATTGAATTTAATATATCTTCTTCAATAAGGGTCCGATCAGACCAAGATTAGTTTCATTCGAAAGCTTATTCAAATACCTTTAATAAATGACATTTTAAAAAATTTGGATTCATTAACCCATTGTGGCACAAACTTAAATTTTATATTTTTCCCCCTTGGTTTGTCAAGAAAATGCGTAAAATTTTAAAATTATGCATTATTAAGGTATTTTTATATCTAAGCTTATAACTTAGATACTAAGCTTTAATTTAAGCTTTCATTTGACCACTTAAGTGTGCAATTACAATTCTGGCGTTGGCTTTGAATTTTGTGTAAAGAGAGGGCTTTTGATTTAAACAAAGTCTTTGGCTTTGAATTTTGTTCTGGCGTTTGTTTGTTTACACACACACAAAGAATACAAGAAATAAAATTATTTGGTGGAAGAAAAATAAATTTTTCCTGAAAATTATTTTTTTTCGGTGAAACAAAAAACTGCTTTAGTTTTTTTTATTGATATTTTTTTGATACTTGTTTTTTTTTTATAATAATTGGCGGTAAATTATATTTCACTTTCTTTTATATGTACTTTTCTTCTTCTACTTCTTCGAAATTGTCGTTCATACAGAGCGACAAGGGCAGCCAAGAGTAAAAAATCACCTTGAACACTGGGTTCTTTTTGTGATTTTTAGTCCAAATCAAATAAACGATGTTGTTTTTATAAAAACAATGTTAAATTTCTTTTTTTTCTTTTCCTTTAATTCTCGTTTTGTTTTCTATTCTTTTTTTTTCTACTTTTTCTGTTTTTTGTATTTTTTTTCTTTTTTTCTTTGCTTTTTATTTTTTATTTTTTTTTATTTTTCTACGAACGTACTGACACAGTACAATAAATAAGACAAATACGAATGTTAAGATACAGACATTAAATTAACATTGATGTTGTTAGATTTTTTTTTTTTTTTTATTTTTTTCTGTTTGTTCTAAGAACGTACTAAAGGTCTGAACAGAACAAGCCCGGCACGACTTTTTCCATACGATTTGACAGTTAAAAACCGTGACCGGCACGACAAAAAATTAAAACTTATTTTATTTTATCTCCGGGTTCTCTCAATCTCCCTCCCTCTCACACTCCAGGGTTGCCGTATTTTCACAACAATTTTTAATTTTTTCATTCACAATGGTGTAACAAACGTACAGTAGTGCCAACTTAATCACATTGACTATGTGATAAGCGATTTTTTTCCGTAAAATTACTCTAATTTTATTAAAAGTTGGCACCACTGAACAAACAAATGACATTTTTTGCCGTCGCCGTCCCCCGTCATTGTTTTGGGCCTATATTCTCCGGCAACGGCAACCGTCCCCCGTGCCGTGCTTGTTCTGTTTCGACCTTTATACAGTACAATAAAAAAAAGACAAACACGAATGTTAAACTACAAATGATGTACTTTTCTTATAATTTTGCAATACACAGATGTGTTTCATAAACAAAATCAACCCTTTTTTGTAAATGACTGGCAATGCCAAAGCAAAAAAAAATAAATACTCACGAGAGAGCAAAGCCAAGAAAATAGAATTGATTCTATTCTGGCATTGAAACGCTAGCGTTGGCTTTGAATTTTGTTCTACATACAAAATGTATGGGAACAAGCAAAATTCAAGGCCAACGCCAGAATTGTAATTGCACACTAACCCTTATAGAACCAGAGTTATCAACGTTTAAACATTGGAAAACATATTTAAATATGTATACCAGACTTCTGTGCAGGTTATTTTTTTGCCTTAAAAGTTTTTCTGTGTTCCTGGCCTTCGGCCGGACTCAGGGGATTTCAAACTCCATAAATTAATTTAGCGGCTTCGCTAAATAAAGTTTTAAAATGTAAAGTTTGGTGTTATACCACAATGGGTTAATGAATCCAAATTTTTTAAAACATCAAATTGAAGGTATGTGAATAAGCTTTCGAATGAAACCAATCTTGATCTGATTGGACCATTATTGGAGAAGATGTAATAAATTCGATATCCGAAATTTGGAGGCCCATAACTCGAGAACCATGGGCCCCCGATAATTTTTTTTCTTTGTTGGACACAGCACTAAAAGTTCTATCTGTGATATTTTTTTTTGGATCAGAGAAATGTCTGCCAACTAGACTTTAGCCAAATTTTTGCGTGAATTATCATTTTCTTCATAATGAAACGAAAACTACTTCGTCGGTTGTAGTTGCTCACTCCGACAAAGATTTTTTGCCCGTGTAGACCAAAGTCATAAATAAAACCTTTTAACGCGCTAGACACAAATATAAAACGCTATTTATAGTGGGAAAACACTTAGTTGGCAGCAGTGATTACCGGCCAGCTGTGAGGAAATGTCATTCTATAATTTCTTTTTAATTTCTCGAGTGGGAAACGACGGAATAAAATTTTGTGGTCTGTTAAAAATATTTTGCAAATAAACAAAAAATCAATACACATAATCACAAGGGGTGTGAACTAAAAAAAAGAAAGATAAGAAAAAAGGTTATTTGCCCGTGATTTCCAAACATTATTAATCAAAAACCAATTATAAAAATAATATTGTGTTTCGTCACAACGTACTTATAGAAAGTACAAAATTAAAACAAAAACGCGACCTTGAACGACGGATAACTGACTGATACGGGGCAAAAAAAAAAAAAAAAACAGCCGATATATATTAAGACACAAAAAAGCACACCAGCTGTTCCGCTAAAGATAAGACAAAAAGTAGACTAAAAATAAAAATCCATAGCTGGAATCATCACCGCAAACATGGCAACAACATATTCTGGTGATGTTAAATTGGATGAGCAAATACAATTATGGATGAAATGGGATCGCAATGAAAAAACCTTGCATGAAATTAAACAATTAATTGAAGCCCAAGATTGGCCACAACTAAGTAAGCGATTGCTGGAACGTTTAGCATTTGGCACAGCTGGATTAAGAGGTTGTATGCGTGCTGGTTTTGATTCTATGAATGATCTAGTGATTGTCCAAACAGCACAGGGCTTATGTGAATACATAAAACAGCACTACAAACCAGAGGACTACAATCGTGGTGTAGTTTTTGGTTACGACGGCCGCTATAATAGTCATCGTTTTGCTGAACTTTCTTCTGCTATATTTGTACAAAACGGAATACGAGTTTTACTATATAGTCGTATGGTAGCTACACCTTTTATACCATTTGCTATTTTACAAAAAAAATGTTTAGCAGGTGTTATGGTTACTGCTTCTCACAATCCTAAAGAAGATAATGGTTATAAGGTATATTGGGGCAATGGTGCTCAAATTATATCGCCTCATGACAAAGGCATACAACAATCTATATTAGATAACTTGGAACCCAAAGATTCTTCCTGGAATACAGATATCTTAGACAACTGCTCACTCTTAGAAGATCCATATGAAGAAATGTATATGGCCTATTATTCAACATTAAAATCGAATATTCCTGCAAACTTTTTAGATATTAATGAAAAACAAAAGTCTGTGGGAGATTTCAAATTTGTTTATACTGCAATGCATGGTGTTGGTTGGCCATATATTGAAAAGGCTTTTGAGATTGCAAATTTACCTGAACTGTTGCCAGTAATCGAACAAAAAGAAGCTGATCCAGAATTTCCTACCGTAAAATTTCCAAATCCTGAAGAGGGTAAAAGTTCTTTAGAATTATCTATTAAACTGGCTGAAGCTGAAGGCATAACTACAATTTTGGCGAATGATCCAGATGCTGATCGTTTGGCTTGTGCTGAAAAGGATACTAAAACTGGACAATGGAAAGTAAGTTTATTTAATTCAAGCAACTAAGAACACTACCCATCCACAGTTCTCTTTTTGCTTTAATTTTTTCAATTAACACCATTCGGTGTTCAATTATGTTCACATATGTCAATTAGCAGCCGAATTAAAGCATTTTGTATTTTTAGGTTATGTTGAATGTACCAACATTTTTAAGGTGACTTACATTTTCGTTTATAACTTTTGAACCGCTAAACCGATATCGCTTAAATGCAATACCAAACTGCTCGGGAGAACTCCAATAAATATTTTAAGTTTAAGTCATCTCCGTGTAATATTTTGGCCGTGTTCACCATTTCCACAGACAGGCGGACATCGCTAGAATGTCTTAAAATCGATCACTGATAAATTATATATATACTTTATGGGGTCCTAGACCGATATTTCGACAAACGGAATAACAAACTTATATATACCCTCTATCACTAAGTAAAGGGTATACAAAATACATATATGTATTTAATAGGTGTGTTCCAGAACTTTCCGGGTAAAGTTCGGTAAAATGAGAGAAAATCAAAAAACCTCTCACGATACCACAAAAATGCACAAAAGTACGGGAACGCTAAAAGCCACATTTCAAGCCCAAAATAATATAAAATGTAAACAAACCAATAACGCTAAAATATTTTCGTAAGAAAAATTACTTTAAACAAGAAAACAAATTGTAAAAGTTTATTTTAATAACAAATTATCTTTTTTTGTATTGAAAAAACACATTTCCTTGGTTTAGTTCTTTATTTTATTTAAATTTCCAATTTAACTTCACAAAAAAAATCAGCTGTTTTTTTAACATCTGACTGTTACCAATTTACCCGAAAAAAAAGTGCGGGTAAGTTCGGTAAAATGAGAAAGTAATTCTCTCAAAAACTCTCTAATTTACCCAATTTTTGCGTACGGGAACGCTTTTCGGGCTGGTTTGGGTACCCGCGGGCACCCGCGGTAACGTTCTGGAACACACCTAATGTAAACAAATACTTTTTAATCAATTGTAAATAGTTTTTTTAGGCATTTGTGCGGTTTCATTAGCATTAGTACAAATAATGCCAAAATATTTCATTTGACCTTTCCGGACTAATTTTGTGGGGTTATTTGAAAAGAAAAATCTACGCCAACAATCCTCAGACGATTGACGGCTTAACATCGTCAGCCAATATAAAAATATCTCACATATGAAAATCAGTTGATTTCTTAAGTTATTTAAAAAAAATATGTATGTGTCCATTAATTTTTTCAAAATCTAGCTGTATCTGGCAACCCTAGTTCCTATACCGACATTTCCATGAAACGGAATGACAAACTTTTATATACCATCTACCACTAAGTGGAGGGTATAATAAGCGAAAGTGTTAACTGAAGCCGTTCCAAATTTTGTATACCCTTGAAGGTTTAAAAAAATTAAACGAAATTTACTAGTTTTCCGTATTAATATTTTTTTTTTTCAATTCTCTAGGTTTTTAATGGCAATGAACTTGGAGCCCTCATAGGTTGGTGGTCAGTAGAAAATTACAAAGTTCAAAATCCTGGTGTGAATTTGTCGGATTGCTACTTACTAGCCAGCACAGTAAGTTCTAAAATTCTACGCTCAATGGGTTACAAAGATGGTTATAATTTTGAAGAAACTCTTACCGGTTTTAAGTGGATGGGTAACAGGGCAATCGAGTTAATGCAAGATGACAAAAAAGTTTTATTTGCATTCGAAGAAGCTATTGGCTTTATGTTTTCAACAGCAGTGCTCGATAAAGATGGTGTAAGTGCTGCTGCTCATCTAGCAACCATGTGCTGTTATCTCAAAGAAACTCAGGGCATAAATCTCTCTCAAAAATTACAACAGATCTATGAAAATTATGGTTATCATTGTACCAATTGTTCATATCTATTTTGTGATAAAGCTCCAGTTATTAAACGAATTTTTGAACGCCTACGTAACTTTCAAGATGGTAAACCAAATACGTATCCACAATCGATACTCAATGGTGAATTTGCTATTAAAACTGTAAGAGATTTGACAACGGGGATTGATACATCCCAGCCAGATGGTAAAGCCCTCTTACCTGTCAGTTCTAGTACAGAAATGATTACATTTTCTTTTGAAAATGGTTTAGTTATTACTTTACGTACGAGTGGTACTGAACCAAAGATCAAGTATTATGCTGAATTATGTGCTAAGCCAGAAGAAAAGGATTGGCAGGCACTAAGGACAACACTAGATCGTATGGTCGATGCTATTGTTGAGGAATTTTTACAACCATCTGTCAATGATTTAAAACCTAAAACAGATTGATTTTAAATATGTAGTGGATGATTGTAAGTTACATTCATTGGTGTTTTAAGTTTATTTAAAAAAATAACGTGCGTCTTATATTTAATTGAAAATATTTAATCAAATTGACTCGTTGCGTACTGTATGTTGTTTATACATATACAAAATGATGACTACACATTCCTTATGTGTGTTTTTTTAAATAACTTGATGTTTTTCTATATGTATGTAAATGTAGTGTTTTTGCAGCTTTTTTAAATGTAGTATGTATTGATTAAATACTTTTTTATAAATTAAATTCTGATTAATTTTTATTAAAAAATAAAAATTGTTTTATTCGACCTTTAAAATATAATATTTTAAGTATTTTTATTCTGGCTCAAGGTCATTATTTTCTTTACTAATTAAAACCATGATATTCTCATAGCATAATTTTCAAGAAAATTATTTTCTGTTTTAAATTTATTTGTGTTGGTCATTTTTGCAAGACTTAATCGACACGTGTTTCGGAATTTGTCAGATTCCATTGTCAAGATTATTTAGCAAATATAAAAACCCTATACTAAATTAGTAAAGGGAATTTACAAGACAAATCGCTAGTGATCAAACTAAAATATTAAAACCTATTCGACTCTACTCTCGTTGAGAATTAGAAGAAGAAAAATGCATCATATTAGTATGATCGCGATAGTCAAACAACACAACACAAAAAATATATTAAAAACAGAATTTACATACGATTATCCATTGGACAATACTAATGTTATTTGTTTTTGCAAACGTTGTATTTGCGGGTGTTATACCATATTAGGTTTGTTCACCATGGCGTGCCAACCATTTTGGTTAAATTCTGATTAATTTTTATTAAAAAATAAAAATTGTTTTATTCGACCTTTAAAATATAATATTTTAAGTATTTTTATTCTGGCTCAAGGTCATTATTTTCTTTACTAATTAAAACCATGATATTCTCATAGCATAATTTTCAAGAAAATTATTTTCTGTTTTAAATTTATTTGTGTTGGTCATTTTTGCAAGACTTAATCGACACGTGTTTCGGAATTTGTCAGATTCCATTGTCAAGATTATTTAGCAAATATAAAAACCCTATACTAAATTAGTAAAGGGAATTTACAAGACAAATCGCTAGTGATCAAACTAAAATATTAAAACCTATTCGACTCTACTCTCGTTGAGAATTAGAAGAAGAAAAATGCATCATATTAGTATGATCGCGATAGTCAAACAACACAACACAAAAAATATATTAAAAACAGAATTTACATACGATTATCCATTGGACAATACTAATGTTATTTGCCAGAATAAAAATACTTAAAATATTATATTTTAAAGGTCGAATAAAACAATTTTTATTTTTTAATAAAAATTAATCAGAATTTAACCAAAATGGTTGGCACGCCATGGTGAACAAACCTAATATGGTATAACACCCGCAAATACAACGTTTGCAAAAACAAATAACATTAGTATTGTCCAATGGATAATCGTATGTAAATTCTGTTTTTAATATATTTTTTGTGTTGTGTTGTTTGACTATCGCGATCATACTAATATGATGCATTTTTCTTCTTCTAATTCTCAACGAGAGTAGAGTCGAATAGGTTTTAATATTTTAGTTTGATCACTAGCGATTTGTCTTGTAAATTCCCTTTACTAATTTAGTATAGGGTTTTTATATTTGCTAAATAATCTTGACAATGGAATCTGACAAATTCCGAAACACGTGTCGATTAAGTCTTGCAAAAATGACCAACACAAATAAATTTAAAACAGAAAATAATTTTCTTGAAAATTATGCTATGAGAATATCATGGTTTTAATTAGTAAAGAAAATAATGACCTTGAGCCAGAATAAAAATACTTAAAATATTATATTTTAAAGGTCGAATAAAACAATTTTTATTTTTTAATAAAAATTAATCAGAATTTAACCAAAATGGTTGGCACGCCATGGTGAACAAACCTAATATGGTATAACACCCGCAAATACAACGTTTGCAAAAACAAATAACATTAGTATTGTCCAATGGATAATCGTATGTAAATTCTGTTTTTAATATATTTTTTGTGTTGTGTTGTTTGACTATCGCGATCATACTAATATGATGCATTTTTCTTCTTCTAATTCTCAACGAGAGTAGAGTCGAATAGGTTTTAATATTTTAGTTTGATCACTAGCGATTTGTCTTGTAAATTCCCTTTACTAATTTAGTATAGGGTTTTTATATTTGCTAAATAATCTTGACAATGGAATCTGACAAATTCCGAAACACGTGTCGATTAAGTCTTGCAAAAATGACCAACACAAATAAATTTAAAACAGAAAATAATTTTCTTGAAAATTATGCTATGAGAATATCATGGTTTTAATTAGTAAAGAAAATAATGACCTTGAGCCAGAATAAAAATACTTAAAATATTATATTTTAAAGGTCGAATAAAACAATTTTTATTTTTTAATAAAAATTAATCAGAATTTAACCAAAATGGTTGGCACGCCATGGTGAACAAACCTAATATGGTATAACACCCGCAAATACAACGTTTGCAAAAACAAATAACATTAGTATTGTCCAATGGATAATCGTATGTAAATTCTGTTTTTAATATATTTTTTGTGTTGTGTTGTTTGACTATCGCGATCATACTAATATGATGCATTTTTCTTCTTCTAATTCTCAACGAGAGTAGAGTCGAATAGGTTTTAATATTTTAGTTTGATCACTAGCGATTTGTCTTGTAAATTCCCTTTACTAATTTAGTATAGGGTTTTTATATTTGCTAAATAATCTTGACAATGGAATCTGACAAATTCCGAAACACGTGTCGATTAAGTCTTGCAAAAATGACCAACACAAATAAATTTAAAACAGAAAATAATTTTCTTGAAAATTATGCTATGAGAATATCATGGTTTTAATTAGTAAAGAAAATAATGACCTTGAGCCAGAATAAAAATACTTAAAATATTACTTTTTTATAAATAATAAAAAATCGCACAATTATGAATTTTTGTGTATATTATATCAAATGTATCTCCAAATATTAATAAAATGTAATTTATTTAAAATCATGAAAAATTGTTTTTATTTGGTTGAAATCGAATTCGAAATTTGCGGAGTCAACACCTATCCAATTCCACTTACCTACTTAATTTCACTTTCTACCGTGTTAAGATTTCCAAGTTCAATCAGCTGTTCTGACGCAGACTTTGGTTAGACTGACCTTAGTTAAACTTCAAGTGGTACAGACATACAAAATAAACGCTGGTTGTTGTTGTTGTAGCAGCTCGACCGGTAAATGTATGTAAGTTGTATGTTTAGTATTTTGTTGGACCAAAGAGTGTCGCCGATGACTTGACGTGGAAAAGTTGCATGTTCCTCGCAGTGAAGAAGTTTGTAAGATCATGGAGATATGCAACTTCCTCGCAGTAAAGAAGTTTGTAAGATCATGGATGTATGCAATGAATTTACCGCATAGCTCATCAATGTTATGGCCCTATGCCATTAAGGTGCAGCCGTCGGCATATGATATAAATTCTACGTGGTGCCGAGAGTTTAAAAATGAAGAAGTTGAACAAGATGGGAGACAGAACTTCACCCTGTGGGACTGCTTGTTTATTTATACCGAAGAAGGTGGTAGAACTGACCGTATCAAAGGCTTTTGACAGGTCTAGGAAGTTTGGTCTGACAATTGGTATTTGACCAGCACAAATAAAGCGAGCGGCTGCTTCAGTGACGATTTTTCGGATTAACTTCTCCGCAGAATGTTCAAAGTGCAAAACGTCGAGTCATCTATTTGTTCAGCCAGTGCCGCACCTCTCTGTTCGTCCCCGAGAATCTAGTGCCAAAGGTCATGACGGGCATTAAATTTTCCCATAACCATGCGGCTATCACCCTCATGCAAATAGCTAATATCAGGGTGATAACTGGGAGGACAACTATTCACTGGCGGGATGTAGATGTTGTACATCTCGATCACTGCAGCTTCTGACCGAAAAGCAATACCCTGGTGTTTAAGGTTTTAGTCGTTGACGATTTGGTAAGGCGAGATCATTGTGTACTGCACTGTGTGGTGGATTAAAAGCGCACAGTATGTTGCAATTATCAAAACTCTGGAGGCTGGAGTTGCGACTACGATTTTGCGTTGTTGCATAGTTTTTTATCTCCACGATCTTATCTTGGAGACCACTGCCGTTTAACTCCATTATGGATATCAATTCTGGCCTGGTGGCAGCAATCTGGGGAGTTTATTGCGGCGGCTGATGTTGTTGTAGCCCCTAATAGGTCACACATGTATGTAAGAGAGAAAAAATAGAGAAAATAAAGATTAAAACATTAAAGAGCCTACATCCAGTTCGAGGAAGCAAGCTGCCTCGACTGGATTGTCCAAAGGGAGTAAGGACATTAGGAATAGCAGAACACGCGAAAAGATGCCTGGTGGTATGCCATTCCCCCTGACATAGGGGGAAGTTGTCGGATATCTCCGGTTTAGAAGGGAGAGATAACTGTTCAGGTGTCTTGATATCCCTGATCGAAGCTGGGATAAGATGGCCCTCGTGTCCCTTGGTTGAGATTTCTCTGCTTCCGAGATGGGAGGGTTCTACCGCCGAGGACTACGCTGCACGGATGGCAGGTGATTGCCTCCTGGATGATCTCTGTGTGTGCTAGTTTGATAGCGTTTTCCAGCCTACCTTCTCTTACCTTAACAGTCAGGTGGCTTATGGCCTGGTTTTTCTTCTCAGGACAAACCTTATCGCGGTTTGCCTTTCAGACGGCTGGCCTCTGGCAAATGAGTGGTTAGGGTGGCTGGGATATTCACATTTCAGGAGGTGTTGCCTCGTAATTAAGGTGCAGTGTCTTCTTACGTTTAGCATTTCAGTTTCCTGTT
Organism: Pegoplata infirma; assembly: GCA_963921195.1. NCBI lineage: Eukaryota > Metazoa > Arthropoda > Insecta > Diptera > Anthomyiidae > Pegoplata > Pegoplata infirma. The sequence continues at coordinate 79,604,632 of OY992538.1, read as the reverse complement.
TTAGGTGGGGCTCTGGTGCCTTGGAGTGGCATTTTTTTGTTACTCTGAGAACGGAAAATTAAACCGTCTGGAGATTTTTACATTGAGTATCCCTGATACCCGCAGACCATACTGGTGCTGCATAATCCAATAAGGACCTGCCTTCTCGCCTTATAGGTGCAGAATATGGTCTCCTTGTCCTTCTCCCGTGTGCTTCCCTTAATGCCTTTAGGATTTTGTTTCGAGATTTAACTCTGTTTGCCAGATCCTTGGCATGAATTTAGTGCCACATCGGCATGCCACGTGGTGTGTAGTATAAGATCCGAGCTGACGATTGTAATGTCTGGGGAGATGCGGTAGGTTGCTGTGATTCTTGAAGGGTGGTTTTCATTTATCGCGCAGAAATTGAAATCATCAATTTGGGTCGCGATCTCTTCTCCTATAGGAAAAGCTCTGATTAAAATCTCTGAGGATGGTGTTGTCATTGATGAGGTAAGGTTCAATTGTTGGTTTATATCCTAATCGGCTCGCAGTTTCCGGAGGTATATTAATGTTCAGGATGTTGATATCCGTGTCCTTCTAGCGAATCGAGATCCCTTCGATCTCCAGGTGGTAGTCAATGGAAGTGATTTGCAAGGGTATGTACGTTACTGATCTGTGGATGAGGAACGAAATACCTCCACCCATGTTCCTCTCCCTATCCTGTGGTTCCAACGAGTAGTTGGAAGATTAAGTAAGTCTGTTACAGTTTGTGAGTTTGGTTTCCTGGAGCGCAGCTATCATAATTCCCTTTCTTTCCATGTAATCCGGGATTTCATGTATCTTTCTGCTGAAACCGTTTGCAGTTCCATTGTAGTATTTTGAAGTTTTGCCCGTTGACCTGTTTCCTCTGTTGTTGTATGTGGGATCCAATATTGATTAGTGTTTGGGTCGAACGTATTTGCTGTGTTTCCGGATGTTTGGGGTGTAGATGTTTGTGGTGTAATGGGCGGTGTTGTTGTTGGTTGGTGTTCTGCGGCAGCATGGTTCTATAAAGTCGGGGAAGCTAAGATTGGAATTTATTAGGCCCGAGTATCGGAGATGTCTGCTTGTCCTGCACGTTGAGTATTTTTAATGGGCTTGGCCGCTTTGGTGAGGGATCGTCTACAGATTCGGCATTAACCACATACCTGTTATTCGGTTGCTTACCTACCGCTGGGTCTAGGGTTTTTGTGGGTGTTGTTGTGCGTTTATGGACTCATTTTGGGCAGTTATAATCTGCCTCATATTCGTTTGTGCTGCGGAGACCCGAGCACTTTAGGTGGACCCAGTCATGACAACAGTTGCACAATACCGAAGGGGATAGTGATATGGGGGAAAATAAAAGATACATACGTGTGTGAGTCCCTTTTCGGGAGGGGGGGGGGTGGGTTAGCAGTCCTTGGGCAAGATATGTCTTGCGTCGGCTCGGGGGCATACCCCAGACTGCTGCGAGAACCGCAGCTGATGTTGTTGCTGCTGCTAGTAGTGTTGTTGTAGCCCCTACAAATGTTCGGGTGCCTCGGAGTGGTGTTGTTGTTATTGTTGTAGCGTCCACTGGAGGCTCACATGCAGATACAAAGAAATGTTAGTAATTAATTAAATTATTTTTAAATATATTATTAAAAATATTCTGGGATGGGGATGGGAAGGGGATTGGGATAGGAGACATAAAACAGGCTACCCTTCCAGTTCGAGGAAGCGAGCTGCCTCGACTGGATTGGTCCATAATGACCTAGGTGTGAGTGTCGTGGGCCGAACCGGGCACTCGAAGAGGTGTATGGTGTTGTGCGGTGCAGAGTTGCAAAGAGGGCAGGCGCCTGAGATGTCAGGGTTAGCTCTGGCCAGGTAACTATTTAACCCCCTAGAGTAACCTGACCTGAGTTGGGACAATGTCGTGCGGACCTTACGTGGCAGGCTCTTTTCGGATTCGGAAAGGGGAGGGGGCCTGCCACCTAATACAACATTGTCTCTCATCCTCCCAATGGATTCCGAGACGATCTCAGAGTGGAGGCGGGCCTGCGCCTCTTTTAAGTTGCCACTCTGCACAAGACTGATGAGGTGACTTACGGCCGATTTCTCGGACCGTAGGTCAGACCTCACCTGTCTCACCTCTGGTGCCGACGTACCAACGACGCTTGCATGATTGGGGTGCTCGGTCATATGACATCCAAGTACAAATTGACGAGTGAGAAGGGAGCAATGGCTCCGAACGGGCAGAATTTTGGTCTCCTCGTGTAGGTGGTCTTCGGATGCCATAGAATGACACCCTGTTACCACCCTGAGGGCCGTGTTCTGCGCCGTTTGGAGCTTTCTCCATTGTTTGTCGCTAACGGACGGCGACCATACCGGGGAGGCATAATCGATAAGGGGACGACCTATGGCCTTATATGTAGTCAAGATCGTCTCCTTATCTTTACCCCAGGTGCTGCCCGTTAGCGCTTTCAAAATGAAGTTCCTCCCTTTCACTCGCCTGGTCATCTCTTCAGAATGCTTTGCGAACATAAAGAGGCTATCGAAGTGAACCCCAAGAATTTTGGCGTTTTTCACCGTGGGAACTCTCTGCCCACTAATGTGGACATTGAGTTCCCTGTTAACCTCTTTAGTCCACGTGGTGAAGAGCGTGGCCGTCGACTTGGGTGTCGAGAGCTGGAGGTTCCTATCTGCCAAAAATTTTTTCAGGGTTGGCAGATAGCTGTTAAGCTGTTCCTCCAGAGCTTCGATATCCCTGCCTGTGCACAAAATTGTGCAGTCATCGGCGTAGGATATCAATTTCAGTCCTGGAGGTGGGGTCGGGATTTTGGAGATATATGTGTTGAACAAGATGGGTGAAAGGACACCCCCTTGTTGAACACCTTGTTTATTTCACCGAAGTCCCGACCTGGAACCTCCAAACTCTACATATGACTGCCTCCCAGCCATGTAATTCGCCAACCATCGTTTGTGGACATTAGGGAGAGTAGAGTCATACAGGTGTTGCAGAAGCTGCGTGTGGCAGACCGTGTCGAAGGCCTTAGACAGATCGAGAGCGACCACAATGGTCCTCTCGTGTGGGCGTCTACTGTTAAGGCCTCCGGCTATGGCTGTTGTGATTTCGCACAACGCAGTTGTTGCGCTGTGACCAGAACGAAAGCCATGTTGGTGGTCCGCCATGGGGAGATTCTCCCTAAGAGAAGGGAGAAGGACAGATTCCAGGACCTTAACCACTGGTGACAGTAGTGTTATAGGCCTGTAGGAGCTCCCCAAGTTAATGGGCTTCCCAGGTTTGGGAAGGGGAATAATCTTCCCGATCTTCCACATGTCTGGAATCTCCAAGGAGTTAACACACAGGCTAAATGTTTCTGCCATGTATGTCAACCTTTTCTCCCCCACGTGTTTAAGCATGATCATAGCGAGACCATCTGGACCTATTGCCGTGGAGGCTTTCGCTTCCTTGATAGCTTTAGAGACATCCTCCGGAGTGATCTCTACATCCTCTGTGTGAGGTAGAGATCTGATCCTCCTTCGGATGACTCTCTGGTCCCTGTTGGGTCTAGCTGGATGCTCTACAAACTGTCTGTTTAAGGCAGCACAGCACTTTTGGGAGTCAAGCGGCGTGCCACTCTCAAAAGTGAGAGTGGGTCTTCCGCTTCTACGGGGATTCGAAAGGTTCTTTATCGTCGACCAAAGACGCTTAGAACCTTTATCCGACTCTTCAAGGTGCCGTAACCACAGGTCTTTGCAGTGAGCAGAGACTAGAGCCTCAATCTCGGCGCTCAGTTGCCTTAAACGAGGATCCGCTGCATTTTCCCTCCGGATGGCATCTCGCCTATCTGCTAGGCGACATGCCTCCGGTGGAAAATTTGGGCGCATTTTCGCTATGCGTCCAGCCGGGATGCAGCGGTTTTTCGCATCGACCAAGATCTTTCGTATATTACGTTCTCCCTCTGATGACGTTGAGGGAGGAGTCAGATGACAAAATTGTGCTTCCGTCATCTCCTCAAATCTGGCCCAATCCGATTTCCGAAAGTTTACAAAAGTACGTTCTTCAGCAGATATGAAGTCCGGACTTTTTGCAATCTTGACGGTAATTGGGATGTGGTCAGAGTTGAGGGCGATGTCGGCATGCCAGGTGGTGAAGGCCACAAGGTCAGGGCTGACTATCGAAAGATCTGGTGAGCTGCGACAGTTTGCAGTGATGCGAGTAGGGTGTCTCTCGTTGACAACACAGTAATTTGTGTTGTCAATTTCATCAGCAAAGAGATTACCCCTCGCATCATTTTCCAGCTCAGAATGCCAGCTATCATGATGAGCGTTTAGGTCACCGAGTATGACTCTATTATCGCCTTCCATTAAAAATTCAATGGAAGGACGATATCCCGAACGGCAGGCCGCTGTTGGAGGGATATAGACGTTCACAATTTCGATCTCATCCTCTCCTGATCGAACGGCTATCCCCTGGAGTTCCAGGTGATCGTCGTTCGATGTGATGGACAGCGGTCGGAAGTTAACAAAGTCATGAACAAGAAAAGCAAGGCCTCCGCCCTTATCCCTTTCGCGGTCCTGCCTTATGATACTATAGCTGGACGAGCAGGAGATTGGATTCCTGCTCGTCAGCTTAGTTTCTTGGAGGGCCGCGATCAGGATGCGTCTCTTGTCCATGAAACGGTCCTCACAGCAGTTGGGTCTACGCCCCGGGATCGACGCGGGAACTACAATCCCGCCCAAGGACTGCAAAACCTCGGACACTGGAGTCCAGCATGTGGTGTTGTTGTTGATACGGTTGTTGTTGTTGTAACAGTTAGGCTGGGTCCAAGTGTTTCGCCATGTAGATGGTAAAATATAATAGAATGGGACTTTGTTGCGACCATTTAAAAACATTTATATTTTGGTTTTAAAGGTATTTGGAAACTTTTTTGGTGTGGGTACCGAATTATCTTGTTGAAGTATAAAATTTGGTCCCATAAGACGTACTCCCTAAGGAATACCCTGGTCTTCCAAAGCTTGTAGACACACTGTATATGTAACTTTTCCTTGTAAAAATATTATATTACCAGGTCCATTTGAAGAAAGACATCCCCCATCATCAAACCTTTTGCTACCGACTTAGCGGTGGGTAAGGTGCATTTGTATGAAAGTTGCTGACAGGGCTGCGTAGAACTTACACCATGCTGTGAGAATATTTTAATCTAATCATGTAAATATCAGCCCTCAATGCATTATACCAAAATTCTTGAGGTTTAAAAACATGTTTTTCATTTAGGTGACGTCTCTTACCTCAATTTATTTTACTTAGGTAAGGTAACTCGTCCATGTTCATTGTTTTGGTGTAATCTGCTTCGAATCGGAGACACTTTGCCTTTATTAAGTAGATGGACTCTTACATTTGGGACTGATTTGAATGAATCGGAGTACGAAATTTACAGAATTCGTCAATGGACCCTTTCTGCAGTTGTTTTGGCCGTCCAGGGCGTGATTTTCAGAAACTCTATTCTCATCTTTATATACACATATGACTTTCCATATAAAAGTTTTTGATTTATTTATTTTTTTCTGCTATATATCTTTGAGTTTGAATATTCTTACATACAAAATTTAATACTATTTTTCGCTTTTATTCAGTCAAATGCTTTAATTTCCCTATAGTTAGGTTAGGTTAGGGTGGCGGTGCCAGATGGGCACTCCGCATAGACCAATTGGTCCATAGCGATACCACAAAACTTTTTCCGCTTATCGATGTAAACTAAATCCATCTTCGATGGAAGGAACTTGTTAATGCTCAAAGAATTTTTTTTAAAGAATCAAAAAATAAGTCACTTTGTAGGCCTTATATACAAATATAATGACACCAGTTGCCTTTCCGAGAGCTTAAATAACCACTAAAAATATTTGTTAGAGGAAATATACATTAATTAAACTATTAGCGTCCAATTATCCAACTGCGCGATTAGCTTTCAACACTTGACAACTTATTTTTGCAACATTAAATCACTGACATTTTTCAGAAAATGTTGATAAAATTGAGAAGTTTGCAATTAAGTTCAACGATAATACATAAAAGTTGTCTCCAATAATAGTACTTCTAAATTATTTTTAAACAACGTACTGTACATGCGAAAAAAAATATATTAATGAGACATGGTAATTTTCTTCTCTGACAACTTATTTTTTCCACCTACTGTATATATATGTATTTCAAAACACTATAAACCTAATTTCAAAACTTTCTAACTCCATTAAATGATTGACACTTGTTTTTATGTAAAAAAATTACTTATCATTTATTTAAAAAAAAAAAAAATTATATATATTTTTGCATAAATTATGTATAAATATGAATGTTGGTAGTGTTTGTTCGCTCATTTCATCTTAAATACTAATTATAGTTATGTTAATTAAAATCTGTAAAATATTAATTATAACTTTAATATTTTCTTTTTATATTTTGATCGATTAAAAGCTGTTTAAAAAAAATCTTATTAAGTAATCAAGTTAAAATAGAAAAAAAAAAAAACCAATAAAAAAGTCTAAAATTAGCTAAACAAATAATTATTTTAATGCATACTAATATAAAGTTTATATAAATTATGATACTGTTATCTAAAATAATTAAAATACTTAATATACAAACAAATTGATAATGTGTATTTTTTATCTAAACAACTTAGGCTGGACTACTCAATGCTAAGTTATAAAATAACTCCCCGTTAAATTTAATATTTTCATACAAATTTTGACATAAGGCTCCGTTTATTCTACAGTTATCAGTTAACAAAACATCGAGTAATCCCCGCTTAATACTTTTAAAAAACTTTTTGAAAATAGACAAATTTATGGGATTGTTTAGTAAACCATGTCATTTAGTCCTAGTTTTTAGGATGCCAATTAAATTTGGTTCAAGTGCGTATATTACTTGCTTGTTTTTCAACTTTTAAAGCATCTTTATTAGGGATTTTCTATATAAATTTCGACAACTCCACACAAAAATTGTGTATTTATCGAAATTCTGGTAGAAAATACATGATAAAGCTGCTTGAGAAGTTGAAAAACAAGCAAGTATCATAAGCACTTTAGATACTCTTTAAATTAAGGTTTGTATCAAATTACGAGTAACAAAGGTGTGACCTTCCACCCACCGATTGTCCTGAAACTTGAATCCCAAATTTAAAAATGGGTTGCCACCTTATGAAAAAATATGGGCTCTCGGGAAAATTCGAATAGAAACCGAACTAGCAGAAATTTCGAAATGTTCATATAGTTTCTTTTGAAGAAATGGGAAAAATCCTCAAGAAACGAAAAAAATCCCATTTTCCCCTCCCTTTTGACCAGCTGATTGTAAGATTGGGCAGCTAAAAAAAAAACAGTTAACTCTTACTTTGCTCCCTTCTTTCCTAAATGCAAGTTTCAGGACAATCGGTGGGTGCCCTGTGAAAGACCTTCCTTGTAAATTCAAACTTAATCCACATCTCAACAACTAAGCGGTGAGGAAATTTTGATACTACTCGTACATGCATTTATTTTGTTTTTTTTTTATTGGTCTTCATAACGTTTTATTTATAGCGAATTTGTGAATTAAAATTTTCTCCGAAGTCGACATAAAACAATGAAAATATAAATTGATATTTTGAAACACCAATAAAAATTCAGAGAATATCAATAAAAATTAAGAAAAACAAGTTCGAGTGTTAATTATATCCAAAAACTTTCTCAGAACATACCTTCCCCCTATCTATTTTTGAAAATTTTAAGGGTTAACACCTATTTTTTATGATATTTTTTTAAAATTTCGGTGAAAACACTTTGAAAATCCGTAAGAAAGTCTAAAATATTTTTTGTCTTCAAGAAACAATTTCTGAAATAGGAATTTTAGCGAATCTTATCAATATTTGAATTATTATCACCGTTGTAAGCGTTTATTGGAAACTTTCATTGAAAATTTAATAAGTGACAGTTAACCAGATACTAAAATTCCTGTTAATGGAGAAAATGTCAATAAAAGAACACCTTAATATGTGCTCAGTTTTGCTCTATCTTGCTTAGTTTTCGTGATTCCCTATTTTAAGTTTTGTGTCGTACTTGACAAGTACTTCGGTACTTGACAAGTATTATGGTACTTGACAAGTACTATGTAAACATGTTAACACTTATTTACAGCCAATTTGCGCACTGGCAGATAATAAGTTTTCGTGTATGGTTGCTAAACTCAAAATAAAAAATTTTATGCAAAATTTTTTAAATTTTTTATGAAAAATTTATTTTCTAATACTATGTTTGTTATCAGAGGTGGTTCGGCTATTTAGACTATGTCCCAGCAAAAAAAGAGCTTACCATTCACTACAAAATTCACCACAACTTATGAACCAGATGTACTTCTTCTTCAACTGAAACATTGATGAATTTAATATGGGCGTGACACACAAAGTATGTTCTTTTTTTCGCCACTTTTCAGTGGCGAAAGATTGACACTTAAGTATACCATATATCACTAGTGTTTATTATGTACATATATATTAACATTTTTATGACAACTTCTGAAGTAGTGATCCGGATGTTAATATAACTTGACCTTTTGGAAGCGTTTTTTTTCATCACTTCTTTAGAAGTACATATTTCTTGGCATTTTGGTTGTGATTATGTCATTTTTATTTGGTGATTTAGAACTTCTAAATTAGAAGTTCTTTTTTCACTTCTTTTTGTAAGATTGATTAATTTTTGTAATATTTACACTAAAAACACTGTTTGACAGCAAAAACCTCCAAGTGAAATTTCTAACTGGTCCTTATACATTTTAGTATCCTGCTTCCAAATCTACCGTCCAAATTTTTCTAACACCCCAAAACTTTGGTAATGGGTGTTGATTATGTAACACATTACCAGGTAATGTATATCCCTTATTTGTAGCATTTTTTCAACAACAAATTATTTCAAGGTGAAAAATAATGTTTTACTAATAACTTGTTACATAATGCATGATTATTGCAAAAATTATATTTCATATTTATTATTTCTAAACCTTAAATCATGGGTGACTTATATTTGGTTACATTATGTATTGTTTCAAAATTTGAAATAATGCATTATTTGTAATTGAATACATAATGCATTATAATAACATAAAAAATAAATATTTTATACAAAAATGCATAAGTTTAAACTAGAGATGGGCTCATGGCAGGAATATTTGAATTACTGACACTCACTCACGAGCATATTTTTTTTACTCACTTACAATCACGTGAGTAAATTTAATACATCGTCACTTGTTCACTACTCGTAACGCCTTATATATTACGTTCTAGTATGCTATATTTTATACATTACTCGTATGCATTACATTGAGTCTCATCCAATGTTAAAATCATCAATGCTGCAATGTATAAAATAAGCAATCCTATACCTTATTTGGTAATCAAAGTTTTGCTGGGACGTACCGTTTTTAACAGAGAATTAAAAAGTAAAAAAACAACAATATTTTAGCACTTTTAGGGGTACACTGTTACGTATTCTCACGTTGCTTCCATCAAATAGGACTCGATTTCATATAAAATGGACCTCCTGATTCCAAAACTGCAATAAAAATGTTTCAAGCATGTTCTGTTTTTGAGATATTCGCGTTTGAAAATTTTAGTGTGATTTATAAAGAATATAAGTGCGCAACAGTGGAGTTTAGGGTTTTCAAACGCCAATATTATAAAAACAGTACGCAATAGAAAAATTTGGATACCAGATTTTGAATAAAGATGTAATTTTTTTACTAAATCAAGTACTATTGTGTTTGAGCAACTTAAGAATACGTAACAGAGGAGACCCAAATATTTGAATATTCAAACGTGAATATCTTAAAAACCTTGCGTGATAGAAAAATTAATTTCATTGATAATCAAACGTATATACTTCGAATTAAAAAAAGGAGTAATTATAAAAATCACAAAACTATAAAAATTCACGACGAATCGATTCGCCAGTTTGTTCTGACCACAAGGCTAAATCTCAATTTTCTAATAAGCTTAAACAATCTTTAATAATGTGATGCAGCAACATCCGCTTTAGTTAGTAAATGTATTTATATAATATAGGACCAACTTTTTCGATATAAGATATAGAATGATAGTTAAACGTCAAATTTCTTGTATGAAATTTGAACAATTTATCAATAATCGATTTTCGTCTTTTCGATTTTTAAGCTCTAAATAAAGAGAAATGAAATGCCATTACCAATTTTGTCACCATTTTTGCAAAACCTAAATCTATTCGAAGATGGACGTAGAAAAAATTGCATACTTCGTGTATCACCCCATTCTAAGTGTTTCAGTTGAAAAAGAAGTTCATATGTTGTGGTGATTTGATTTAATTTCTAAGAATATATGAAAGAGGTGCTTCAAAATCATTAAGTAAAGAACTGGTGAAAGATGTTTTTTTTGTTATTTTGTAGCATTTTTGGAAGTGATTTTAAAAGTACTTCCTACGGAATACGAAGTTCGGCACCTATCGCTACTTTGTATGTAGTGAAACCACTAATTCTTTTTGAACCACTTCGAATATTTATTGCTGGGGTATTAAGTTTGAAACAACTTAAAGGGTAGATAGTGGGCCTAATTTAACGAGAATTTCGTATGCAACAAACATTACAAAAATTGCATTTCCATCGTTTAGTTTACGATCTGTGGAAATTTTTTTTTAAAAAACCCAAAATTTTTTCCACTAAATCAAAAGCCGGTATTATCGACAAGTACCGAAGTACTTGACAAGTACATTGAAAAGTACCATAACTTGATTTTTTTTCAAGTACAAGTAAAACTACTTTTATTTGATTTGTTCAAATACCAGTAATTCATAAAATATTTGAAAAATACTTAATATCAATTTTGACCATCTATGGGACTATCAATTCAACCTATTCATAAATGCATGGGACACATGTTTTTCGGTAGTTTTATGTATTGACTGAGATTTTTTTTTAAATTTCATTGATACATATGTATGTATTTTCTAAATATCGATAGGTATTTTCTTAATTTTATTGAATATTCTCTTTTTTTTTTTTGTTTATTTGATATTTTATGAATTTCTATTAGAATTTCTAAATTTCTAATTGATATGAAATTGATTAGGGCAGTTTTTGTTTTTATGTATTTAAAAATCGGGCAGTATAATTAATGATATTTAAATGCATTTATAAAAATGTAATTTCTTTTAAAAACTATACTTTGTTATATTTATATATTAGGTTAAAATTTATTTATACAGTCTCCATGGTTATTTGTCTTAATGTTAACAAATTTGTGTTAATAATTTGGCATGCTCTGTAGTTCGACCCAATGTTCATAATATTGAACGGAAAGTTTAAATAAGGCTGGATACTGAGCATAACGGGCCTATTAACAGTTAGAACTGGATATGACTGTCATAAGTCAATTTTTATGATTGAACATTTATAATATCAATATTTTTCTATACAAACCAACAAAAAAAGCTAAAATTTTTGATTATATTTGTCGATTTTGTTATCGTCTATTATCGTTAAATTGTGTTGTTGTTTTTTTTAAAGAGAAACATTTATATTATTACCGTTGAATCATAAAAATTGGCTTATGATAGTCATAGCCGGTCATAACTTTGAATATGCCCGTTACATTCCAAAAAAATATAAACGTTTTTTTTTTTTTTTTTTTTTAATTTTCTGCAACATTTTTCAGTTTGTGCAGCCAGTTCCTATTATTTGAATACAAAATACAGAACATTACTGAAAAAAATACTTTTTTGTTAGTTTTTAGGCTTAATTAGACCTTACTTACACTAGGCAATTTTAATTGCCACAATTCTCGGGTTTTAAGTGCATCAGAGAGAGAGTTAAGACTCTTCCCTCTCTTTCCAATACACAATAAAATCAAAATTGCAGTAACTAAAATAGCCTAGTGTAAATATATTCTCATTTTGTTATATAATTAATAAAGATTTAAGAGGCATTTGTAAGAATAGATTTGATTGTAAATATTAGTTTTTCTAGTTTTGATAGGATGTTTTTATTTTTGTTATTGTGATTATTGTGTATTAAGGAATATTATGTTTATGTTAGGGTTTTTGTTTATGTAATGGCATGTTCAACCAAATTTATTAAATATTTAACTAATTCGAAATTATTAATAATATATAATATGATTTAAATAGGTAAAGAGTGGCTGCCACCGCTATGCGTTGGCCAATTTAGATTTAGGGTCTGTAATGATTAAGATGTTTCAGATAAATACGCTTATTTTGTGATGGCATTACGATTTTAACGGTGTTCATGTCAGAAATTTTAAACTTTGCAAAGTGCGATTCACAGTTTGTGTAATTTTAAAGTATGCAAATGAAAAATTTTCCCCTCTGTATTGTAAAATATTATGCATTTCGCACTTTGCAAAGGTGAAAATTTCTGAAGTAAATACCATAAAAAAACGTTTTAAAAAATTTAGGTAGCTACAATCAAATTAAAATCGAATGTTATTTTTTTAATAAATATGCATAGTTTGAGATTCTAAATATTATTAGTACAAAATGCTAGCAATCTAACATAAAAATGAAGATTCTAAAATTACCCCTGTAGACCGAGTAAAGATTGCAGTACAGCGTCATAAATACCCTTCACAATGTCCTTTTCAAGTGATATTTATTTGTCTAACTTGAAAAAAATTAATGTAAATGAAATAATTTAACTTGAGGTCTGTTGTTACAAATCATTTTTATTTAATTTTCGCCGATATTTCGAAAATAAAATCCGCATAAAGCGTCTTTATACCAACGTATTTTTAGCATTTCGAATGCTTTTCAAGTGTCATATGAACGTTTATTGACGTTATAATTCGGACGAAAACCAAGCTTTGGGTGGATGCAACAGCTGCAGCTTAAGCCAAACGATATGCAGTAGGTTATGCATTTATGTCTCAATTTAAACATTTTATTAAATGCAAAAAAAAAAATAAAAAAAAAACTCAATGAACTAAGATAGCAAAGCGGGAATTTTCTTGTTTTAAAAAGATATACAGACTAGTGTGTAGCTTTTTGACGAACTAGTTCAATTAAATGATTCACTCAACTGAGGTATGTGATTCAGTTCTTTCACATCCGCTCTTTTAGTTATTTAGCTCTTTTGTCAGTTCATAATTACCTTTCTCATCTTTCTCGTTCATTCATTTAAAGCTTTCACAGATGCCATTTTCCGATTTTCTATGATAATTTTGATAACTTAAAACAAAAATTAATTTATAGAAATTCTCATAAAAAACCCCGATAAAATTACTAAAAAGTCCGAAAAAGCAGATATTTTTTGCCCCTGTAGGTTAGTTGGAAGTGTGCTAACCTATCAAACGGGGGATCGTGGGTTTGATTCCTACCAAAACCCTTGGTTGTTTTCGCTATAACGAGACGATGGTCATTTTTACCAGTTCTCGGTTAGGTTTAAATTATTAAAAATTATTTGTAATTAAAATAAAATAAAAACTGATCATTGGGTCAAATTATTATTTTTTTTATGTCGAAGTCTTTTGCAAGTATTTTTTATAAAAATTATCAGGTTCTGAGACATATTTTCTATCGAAAATTAAGATTGTGATACATTTTTCGTATCGTAAAATACAATAAAGCAATGAAGGTATACTTATATAGAATTTTAAATTAGAACTTAATTTGCTAAGAACCCTTAATTAAAAAAAAAAAACTGACGATTTCGAATCTCAAACTTACTTAAAAAAATCTTAATATTGCCAATCAACAATAAAATAATATTTTCTAAAATTTACTAGAAAAAAATAAAATGATTGAGATGTAAATATGAAAACACCCTATGGAGTATTTAAAGTAAAAGGTTAAATAAATTAACATTTTATATACAGTGACTGTCACTAATATTCGGTTTTTTATTCAAGTCATAAAAAGTAGACAAAAGATATTGTAAAATAAGAAAAGAACGGAGCTATTATTTTTTTTTGTTATAGTGTCTCAAACATATAATGCAATTCTATAACGATTGAGCAAATATTAAATGAGATACGAGGGTCGCGCAGAAAAATGATTTATTTATAGACTTTTAAAAAAAATAAAAATATTTCTAAGTCGATCTTTTCCAAACTCAAACTTAAAAAATTAAAAAAAATGGTCTAAAAATTTATATTCTGTTCTCAACTAATTTTTCTAACGACTGAAACAAAACGCGACCTTAGAACAACAAGGTTCTATTTGCACCAACACTACTATTGAGAAAACTAAGGTTGAATATTGTTAATCGTTTACTAACTAATTGCGTCCACCTGGGATCTTCATATTTATTTTTATTTTGTAGAGCAGGAAAAATAATGTCACACGTTATTAAGGGGGTTCATAAGGTTTTTAGTCCCGGTAATGAGTATTTCATTATAATGCTTTCATCATCGGGATGAGTTTTAATAAAATACTTCATTGTTAGGGCCATAATGGAATTTTTGCTTTTTAGTAGCACAAGAATCGCTCCATGTTAACAGTTTTGTGATATTCTTGTCTTCGAATACTTTTTCGACAGTTTTTTTGGAAAGCTATATCGTTCACACTAGTGCATACGGTCAGTACCGTAGTACCGGGAATACCGGTATTCCCGGTTCTTGGTATTACCGGGAAATGGTACCGGTTTCCCGGTTCTTAATTCATTCCCGGTATTCCCGGTTCCGGTTCTGACGGTATTCCCGGGACTACCGGTATGTATATTTTGTAAAATTTTGTACAATTTAAATTTGTTCTCTGCTTTTACCAAAAACAAATACAAAACATGTGAAAAAAACCAATTCCATTAAATTTTTTGAATTTAAGAACAAATAGTTACATGATTTTCAAATAATTTTACAAACACAAAAAATTTGTATCGATATTTAAATTTTTCTTTGTAATTTTAAATTTTTTTTTTCGTAACTGTACAAATTTCTAAGGTAATTTTACAAAAAAAATTGGTTAAGGCACGAGAATTGTAAGCTTTATCGCAGCACAAAAGTTGCAAATTTCCAATTTTATTGGTAAAAAAATTGTAAAATTACAAAAAAGCTCGTAATTTTTACTACCAATTCTCGTAAAATAGGAGGTAGCACAAAATCTAGTTCTAGTCAAAAAGTTGTAAACTTACAATTTTATTGATGAAATCCTTGTAAATTGTTTGTAATTTTACAAGCTTATTACCAATAAAATTGTAATTTTTACTAGGAACTCTCTTAAAATAGGAGGTACTACTAGTAGCAAGCAATCATTTTACAAGACTCTTTTAGTAACTTTACAAGATTTATTTTCTAAGTGTACAATTAAAAAAAAACTTGTCAAATTACTAGAAAAAGTCTCGTAATCCTATTTTAATTTGTGTTTTGTTTGATCGAAATTTACATTTTTTTGTAAGTTTACAATTTAATTGGTAAAACGTTAGTTATTCGCAGCCAAAATTTACGAAAAAAATTTTAAATTTACAAGAAAAAATTATTGTTCACAAGGAATTCTAGTAATTTTCTATTTAAACATAAATTTCGTAATTTTTACAAGGAATTCTCATAAAATAGGATGTAGCAAAAAATTTAGTTGAGTCACGAGAATTTCTTTTAAGTTTTATCGTGTCAAAAAAGCTGTAAATTTACAATTCTATTGGTAAAAAGATTGTAAAATTACAAAAAAAATTTCCTAGGAATTCTCGTAAAATAGGAGGTAGAAAAAAATTACAAGCTTTTCTTATCATTTAACAATTTTTTTTGTTTAGTGTATCTGTGCAACATGGTTCTGTTTCCAATTAAAGTGTCCACATCGTTCTATCTGCAAAATAATATAGGCTTTATTGGTAAACAAGGTTCTATCAGCCAGTTAGAACCTTGTTAACTGAATCTTAAACCAAAAACACGTAAATAGAACCTTGTTGCATTGAATATCTCAGAAGCTGTAAGAGATAGACAAAAACTGAGAGCGCCAATCGAAAGAGGGTAGTCGCTTTAGTGCGATGCGATATATAAATCATTTTTGAAAAAATGTTAGTTAGAACCTTGTTGTCCCAAGGTCGCGAAAAACTGAAATTTTTTAAATACAGTACAAGAAATCCGTAATTTTTAACCACAAATTCTCTTGACCATAAATTTTTTGTAAAGAAAGGAAATGTTTAATTACTTTTATATCTCATTACTATACACTTAGGTCAACTAAAATGATTAAACAATAAAATCATTTCTTTGTTTTAAAAGAATTAGTGGTCAAAAGAAATGGAGGTCAAAAATTATGGATTTTTTTTACTGTCTTTGAAAAATTTATTTTTGGGTAGATGGAAAAATTTTTGGACTATTTTTTGAATTTTTAATGTTCGAGCTTAGAAATATTTTTTAAAATTTGTAGGCTAGTTGGTAGCGTGCTAGCCTATGAGTCTGGGGGTCGTGGGTTCGATTTCCACAAGGTCATTGTTACTAGTTCTCGGTTAGGTAAAATTAGTATATGATTTATAATTATATGGTAATTCTTAATAAAATAAAAAAAATAAATAAAATAAAATTTGTTTAAAAAATGTCTATAAATAATTCATTTTTCAGCGCGACTCTCGTATCTCATTTAATATTTGCTTAATCCTTATAGAATTGCTATCTAATATATACTCATACATTATATGTTTGAGACACTATAACAAAAAAAAATAATAGCTCCGTTCTTTTTTTATTTCACATTAAGTTATGTTTTGTTTACTTTTTATAACTTGAGTAAAAAACCGAATATTAGCGACAGTCACTGTATATAATTTTTTTAAAAGAGAGCATAGCTTGTAAAATAAGGACCCGCCATCAAAAAACTTAATATGTAATACTATGGGAACTATAAAATAGATTAGCGATTTTAGTATTATTTTTTTTTTTGTTTTCCTTAAAGAAATTCATATTTTCTACATGATTTAATTTTTGATATGTACTTTTAAAGGAATTAAATGAGTATTTTTTAAGAGAAAAATTATTAAATTCTTAGCATGCTTTATGATTTTAATAAGTACACGGGGTTTTGTTTCTCTTTTTTTTTTTGCTTTACTATTTGAGCATATTTTTCTTATGTATTTTCTTATTATTTATGAAATAAAAAAAAAATAATAAAAACATAAAATAACTGACCTTTCAACGTTTTTAAAATACTTCACATTTGTAATTCGGAATTCTATACGAAAATATGCAAATATGATGATTGTGTAACATTACTGTGCGTCGGTGTTAGTGTTGGTGTCTGAGATTGTTGCTGTTGTCATACAGATGTTTCCGAATTAAGTTTCAATACAAATTTATTGCTTTTTGGATCGACCACCTCTTCAGCAATATTAAAATGTGGTAGTTTATGCACGGAAACCATAAGTGATACATCATTTTGTATAAGCTGAAACGTTATGTCACCCGCAATGGGTCTTGATACAAGTTCATCGCATATCAGTGACCATGATTGTACCCATCGTCGCTCTTTTTCACTTTGTAAAACTGGAGATTCCGTTAGATATGGTTCCAAAAATGCTCTTGGTGACAAATCATGTTTTAAACAATGGGCTAAATGTTTTAATATACTTTCAAAAGTATGCCTAGGTTGTTGCCTCGTCACACGTAAGTATTTCTGTAAAGCTCGTGCCATTGAAGGAAATACAGCTTGTGCAGCTTCATTTGGGTCCAACGGTACAGCTGGTGCTGGTTCATTATGTATACGTTTGATATGTGTAAATGCTTCTTCTGCAGCTGTAATCAAACGTGCTCTACGTTTCTTAACTCTACGTTCATATTCATGTTCTTCATAGAAGCGTTCATTATGCGATGAATCTCGTCGTCGGGCATTTGCTGCCAAAACCGCTCGACTTTGACTCTGTTGCTGAGAATTATTAACACCATCTACTTCGTAATATTTAAAACTGGTTGTTATTTTATTTCTTTGTGATTTTGATATGGGTATACGTTCTAAATATGGATTGTATATGGGAAAATCTACGTAATAACGTTGTAGCACCCAGACAGCTGCTCTTTGTATACTTAATTGCCCCAGTGTATATGATCGAGATATACCATCGGGTGAACGTATTATTTTTACATAATACATAGGTTGATTATGTCGTAGTTCCAATAAAACTACAGCTATATAGTGTATAAAAAGTAAGGTGTCAACAAGATTAGTAGCATAGGCTACTAATGATTTGTAATCTACCGCATCTCCACCAGTTTCAACTACAATTTTTGCTCCATTCGTGACCTAAAAGATACAAAATTAATAATATTAAAAGCTTTTCTAGATTAGGTTGCCTTCTACGACTGAAAAAGGTAAAGTTAGAATTAAAAGTAGGATGACAATTTCCGAAATTATTCAAATTCAGATCAGCGTTGTAAAATTTTTAAAATGAAGAACAAACTGGGCTACTTTTTTTCAGCTTTTACATTGCAACATGGGTTCAACATTGCAACATTTGAATAGCGTATAGAATCTAATGATTTTGGGACTCTGAATTTTAAGAACTTAAATGTATAAAAGGCCTTTTTTGTTGGCAAACTTAGATGGTTAACATGCATCAAAACGAAAAAAACGAAACGTTAACTTCCATAAATTTCTCAATTTAATTTAGCGTCGTTTGGAATACTTTTGTAAAATATTACACATTTTCGATGAAATATTGATAAAATTAGTTTATTAAATGCAATTTAGCTTGAAAGCAAGACAAAAACATTTATCTTTTTTATTAATACCAAAGAGAGCCATTAACAATAAGAGAATCATTCACAATATATGTATGCAAGTTAATTTTTAACTTCTAGAATTTTGAGCGTTAACACTAATGTGAACTTTGTATGGTAGAACACTGAAAATTATGCCAACAAAAAACGCCAAAAATTGAACAAGTAAAAAAGTTAGATTCAACTTATTTTTAGCCGAATCCATGAATAGCCACCACAAGTATTTTTACTAGTGATTTTATTTTTAACGGTAAGAAAATTAAAATTTTACAAAAATTTTGTTTTGGTTAAGAACCTTTTTTAGTAAAAACAAGTGAGTGTTAAATTCGGCTGTGCCGAATTTTTGATACCCTCCAACATGTTAAAAAATCTATATAAAAAAATCCATGGGCGTATTTGGGGAGGGGGTGGTATCTTACCTCTTGCGATAAGTGTTTACTAATTTATTTAATATGCTTTTTGCAATTTAAGGCCTTTTTTGTTGGCAAACTTAGATTGTTAACATTAGATTGTTAAACTTAGATTGTTAAAACGAAAAAAACGAAACAATAACTTCCATAAATTTCTCAATTTAATTTAGCGTCGTTTGGAATAGTTTTGTAAAATATTACACATTTTCGATGAAATATTGATAAAATTAGTTTATTAAATGCAATTTAGCTTGAAAGCAACACAAAAACATTTATCTTTTTTATTAATACCAAAGAGAGCCATTAACAAAAAGAGAATCATTCACAATATATGCAAGTTAATTTTTAACTTCTAGAATTTTGAGCGTTAACACTAATGTGAACTTTGTATGGTAGAACACTAATAATTATGCCAACAAAAAACGCCTTTAGTAATACTATTTTATCATTATTTTAATGGTTTTTTCAAAAATACTAACAAAGTACTAACAAGGGAAGTCTCCCTGGTGTCACCCTCCGATCTTCATGAAATTTGGATATGTTGTTAAGAACGAAAATTAATTCGACACGTATTTTTTTTTAACGGCCCAAACTCATTTTTAGGGGGGTCGATTTGTAGGGGGGGAGATTGACCTTTTTTAGTTTTTTACGATTTACGACTATTTAAACAAAATTAATATGGGCATGTGTGGTATCAGATTAAAGGTATTAAAAATACCTATCTCGTGGTGCTAACAACGGGCCAAAGAAGTTAATATTTTTCGACTTATTAACAAAAATGTCCTAAAATTTTGGTATTTTACTCAATATGACGAAAAGTTGTGCATGTTTGGACACGTTCTTAGCACACGTAGATAGGTTTTTCAAAGACCTTTCATTTGGTATGTAACATGACTAGATTTCTTTGCATATTATAGGAGATAAACGAAAAAACTGAAAAATGGCCTTGTCTTCCCCCCTCCTTTTTACCCCCTAAATATGAATTTGGGCCGCTAAAAAAAATACGTGTCCCATTATTTTTTCTGCTCTACAAAATAAAACCAATTCCATAAAGATCCGCGGGTGACACTAGGGAGACTTCCCTTGTAAGTTTGGTAAAACCACCCAGGCAGAAACTGCCAACCGTTCCAAAGAAAAAGTCTCGGCAAAGCACTTTATTTTTTGTGTATTTCGGCAAAGCACTTTATTTTTTCTGCCGCTTAAAGCGCTTTAAAATAGTAACGGCATACTGTTTACCGTGGTTATCATTTTGGACGCTGCACAGAGGGCCAGAAAGATCGATTTCCGGCCAAAAGTCTTTATTTGTAAATTCTCAAAAAAAAATGTTTACCAGTTTGTTGGGCATATATAGAAGCAGGTTTTCTGAACTTATCTTTATGATCCAATTACACCCCTTCCTTTGACAGGTCTTCAAAGTTAAAAAAGTTGGTAAAAAAATTTTAAAAGTTGAGATACTTTTTTAATTTTTTTTCCAAACTTCTATTGCTAATGTTTAACTTTTTGTTTGAGTGGTTCAACCTTATATATAAGCCTTTGTAACGAAAATAGCATGGACAAATATAACTCATTTGCCTGGCAGCAATCGCGTTTTTTCTGAAAAAAGTTATAATTTTTTAGCTATTTACCTCGCGCCGAAAAAATCCTCAGGGATCCTCAGTTCGATACAATCGGTCTAAATTTTTATGATATAGAATGGATCCATATCTTTCAAAAAAAGTTGCCCAAACTTGCTCGAAATGATAAATGGCGAAATTACAGCTATATATGCAATGGTCCGAGATTTGTTTTAAAAAAATAATTTAACTTAAAATAATGTTTTACGGCTTGAATAGTTTTTTTTTATCGTCAGAGAGTGCCTTAAGTGTAGGAAAAAAATTATCTACATTTCTAGCTTTTTTGTAGAATTATGGAAAATATCAGTTACACCATTTCCAATTAAATTCAAAGATTTTTATTGAATTTCCAAAATCAAGAAAAAAAGTGATTAATTTGTCGTCACCATTTCCAAAAGCTTTTCTGAAACCAAGTAAGTCATTTACACCATTTCCATATTTATATCAAAAATAAAAAAAAAAATATATATACCCAGTCAGAAATTGCCAACCGTACCAAAAATTTTGTGTTGGTACAATGTCGGGCTAGCCAAAAATACAACATTGTATAGTGTAAAACAGTTTTAATTAAAATATTGTGTTGGCACAACTTTGTGTTTACATAAAACACTACACTAGATTATAATTTAAAAGTTTAAGATTTTTATTTTTTTAAAAAGTTTTTGATTTACATAGACTTCAACTCTTTAATCTAAGTGGACACTTAAGTACTTGTTTTTTTCAATAAATTTGTACAAAATGGTAGCTAAAAAGCACTACATCGCGATTTTCAATACATTCCTAAGCAAAGAGTAAATCTAAGGTCGTAAATTTGGAAAATCAATGTTAACCCAACGTCAAAACAAAAGTCGAGCGATCGTTGGCCACTGTTATCATTTCAACCTCGGAATGACGTCGTAAACTTAGAAACGGGTATGATTCGCCAACGTTGGTACCGTCGCCGCCAACTTCATTCCAACGTTGGCCCGTTTGTATTTTTCTGCCTGGGTATATACAAATTATTTACGGAGATTTAACTTCAGACACTCTTAATACTCTTAAAACTAATTTTTAGTTAGATCAGACAAAGTTAAAAAATCTAGCCGCCATATTGTTTCCGCCATATTGAGTTTTATCAGTTCGATTTTAACAGACCCGGAAATTCACTAGGCCACACTTTCAGCTAGCTTCAAGAAAGAAAAGGAATATAACTGTTTTTTAATTACTTGTAACAAACTTTACTAAGCATATTTAGTCCGCCATTTTGTTTTTCAAAATTCACGCCAGTAATTCAGATTCAGTAACTCCAAGACCCCCTTAAAACAAAATTTGAGTTAAATCGGACTATTATTAAAAAAATTTGTCCGCCATATTGGATGCGCCATTTTGATTTTTTTCGTTTTTAGTTAAATTTTGAAATCGGCGACCCCGAAATACTCTAGAAGCACATTTTCAGCCGGCTACAACAACGATAAAGACTTTTGGCCGGAGTTAGATCATTCCTTAAACTTTGAGAATCATATTTAGTCCGCCATTTTGTTTTTCAAAATTCGGAGTAACAACTCTTATTCAGTAACTCCAACACCCGCATTAAACAAAATTTGAGTTCAATCGGACAATTAAAAAAAAAAAATTGTCCGCCATATTGTATCCGCCATTTTGATTTTTTTGGTTTTTGCCAAAATTTTGAAATCAGCGACCTCGAATTCCTCTAGAAGCACATTTTCAGACGGATCCAACAACGATAAAGACTTTTGGCCGGAATTGGATCATGCTGGCCCTGTGTGCGCTGGGAGAGTACTAAACTGTGATGCTTTCCCAGCACACAACCGACCATTAAAGGTACTTTGCGAGCGCTCTCCCGTTCGTATTTTTCTGCCTGGGCAAGTACTTAATAGCTTGGTATACAAAAAATATATTGCTTTGCCAGTACTTTTAATTTGGTACGTTTGGCAATTTCTGGCTGGGTAGGTTTAGTTCTTAAAGGGAGCCTTTTTTCCACATGGTTCGATTTTGCCCATTTACGAACTTGAACACGATAAGACTATACGACATATTCGTGCCAACCATCAGCTGGCTAGCTCTTTTGGCTTGGTCAGACCGACGGAAGGTCGGAAGGACATTACTAAATATATTTTCCCTATGGAGCCGCATGGCTTAGCAGATTAATACACCTTACTCAAAAAGAGTTTCTCAATACCTCAAAGAGATATAAGAGTATGCAATTATATGCAAAAAAAGTAGCAGTCCAAAAATATATCCTTGGCTTTGTCAAGGGTGTGAAGTTAGCTACCCAAAAATAGATACCTTCCACAAAAATGTTAACATCCTAACAGTAGCTGTTGTTTTACATTGTGAAGTTAGCTACCCAAAGATAGATACCTTCCTTTAAGAAATCGGTGACAAATTTGAAAATAAATATATATAGAATATATACCGATATCTGGCGAATGTATTAAATGTACCTAAAAATTATT
Organism: Pegoplata infirma; assembly: GCA_963921195.1. Classification (NCBI taxonomy): domain Eukaryota; kingdom Metazoa; phylum Arthropoda; class Insecta; order Diptera; family Anthomyiidae; genus Pegoplata; species Pegoplata infirma. The sequence continues at coordinate 79,581,479 of OY992538.1, read as the reverse complement.
TTCACATTAGCTGACCAAAATCTTAAAAAAAAAATGAAAGGGCAACATTTCTAAGCGAGATTTTTGAGCAATGGCTTAGAAATTGTATGCATGCCAAAAAGTACACCATTGCCAACACAGTTTTATTAATTTAATTTTTTTTTAATTTCCCCCAAGTAAAAAAGAAATGACAAAAATTGTCAAAATAAAAACAGAAGGGGTTACCTTCCCTGGTGGGATATTTAAGCAATAGCTCATAGATTTTATGTATGCCAAAATTTACACCATTGTCCACACAGTTTTCGAGAAATCAATTTTTTTAAAAAATTCCTTTAAATTTTACCCAAGTACGTAGGCCAAAGTAAATGACCAAAATTGTCAAAACAAAAACAGAAGGGGTTACGTTCCCTATTATAATATTTAGGCAATAGCTTATAGATTTTATGTATGCCAAAACTAACACCATTGTCCACACAGTTTTCGAAAAATCAATTTTTTAAAAAAAAAGTCTTGGAATTTTCAGCCAAGTACATAGGCCAAAGTAAATGACCAAAATTGTCAAAACAAAAACAGAAGGGGTTACGTTCCCTGGTGGGATATTTAGGCAATAGCTCATAGATTTTATGTATGCCAAAATTTACACCATTGTCCACACAGTTTTCGAGAAATAAATTTTTTAAAAAATGTCTTGAAATTTTCATCCAAGTACACAGGTCAAAGTAAATGACCAAAATTGTCAAAACAAAAACAGAAGGGGTTACGTTCCCCGGTGGGATATTTAGGCAATAGCTCATAGATTTTATGTATGCCAAAATTTACACCATTGTCCACACAGTTTTCGAGAAATCAATTTTTTTAAAAATGTCTTGAAATGTTTATCCAAGTATATAGGCCAAAGTAAATGACCAAAATTGTCAAAACAAAAACAGAAGGGGTTACGTTCCTTGGTGGGATATTTAGGCAATAGCTCATAGATTTTATGTATGCCAAAATTAACACCATTGTCCACACAGTTTTCGAGAAATCAATTTTTTTAAAAAAAGTCTTGGAATTTTCCGCCAAGTACATAGGCCAAAGTAAATGACGAAAATTGTCAAAATAAAAACAGATGGGGTTACCTTTCCTGGTGGGATATTTAGGCAATAGCTCATAGATTTAATGTATGCCAAAATTTACACCATTATCCACACAGTTTTCGAGAAATCAATTTTTTTAAAAAAAGTCTTGGAATTTTCAGCCAAGTACATAGGCCAAAGTAAATGACCAAAATTATCAAAATAAAAACAGAAGGGGTTACGTTCCCCGGTGGGATATTTAGGGAATAGATAATAGATTCTATGTATGCCAAAATTTACACCATTGTCCACACAGTTTTCGAAAAATCAATTTTTTAAAAAAAAGTCTTGTAATTTTCACCCAAGCACATAGGCCAAAGTAAATGACCAAAATTGTCAAAACAAACACAGAAGGGGTTACGTTCCATGGTGGGATATTTAGGCAATAGATCATAGATTCCATATCTGTCAAAATTTACACCATTGTCCACACAGTTTTCGAGAAATCAATTTTTTAAAAAATGTCTTGTAAATTTCACCCTAGTACATAGGTAAAAGTAAATGACCAAAATTGTCAAAACAAAAACAGAAGGGGTTACGTCCCCTGGTGGGATAATTAGGCAATAGATCATAGATGCTACGTATGCCAAAATTTACACCATTGTCCATACAGTTTTCGAGAAATCAATTTTTTAAAAAAAGTCTTGTAATTTTCACCCAAGTACATAGGCCAAAGTAAATGACCAAAATTGTCAAAACAAAAACAGAAGGGGTTACGTTCCCCGGTGGGATATTTAGGGAATAGATCATAGATTCTATGTATGCCAAAATTTACACCATTGTCCACACAGTTTTCGAAAAATCAATTTTTTAAAAAAAGTCTTGTAATTTTCACCCAAGTACATAGGCCAAAGTAAATGACCAAAATTGTCAAAACAAAAACAGAAGGGGTTACGTTCCCCGGTGGGATATTTAGGCAATAGATCATAGATTCCATATATGTCAAAATTTACACCATTGTCCACACAGTTTTCGAGAAATCAATTTTTTAAAAATGTCTTGTAAATTTCACCCTAGTACATAGGCAAAAGTAAATGACCAAAATTGTCAAAACAAAAACAGAAGGGGTTACGTTCCCCGGTGGGATATTTAGGCAATAGATAATAGATTCTATGTATGCCAAAATTTACACCATTGTCCACACAGTTTTCGAAAAATCAATTTTTTAAAAAAGTCTTGTAATTTTCACCCAAGTACATAGGCCAAAGTAAATGACCAAAATTGTCAAAACAAAAACAGAAGGGGTTACGTTCCCCGGTGGGATATTTAGGCAATAGATCATAGATTCCATATATGTCAAAATTTACACCATTGTCCACACAGTTTTCGAGAAATCAATTTTTTAAAAATGTCTTGTAAATTTCACCCTAGTACATAGGCAAAAGTAAATGACCAAAATTGTCAAAACAAAAACAGAAGGGGTTACGTTCCCCGGTGGGATATTTAGGCAATAGATAATAGATTCTATGTATGCCAAAATTTACACCATTGTCCACACAGTTTTCGAAAAATCAATTTTTTAAAAAAGTCTTGTAATTTTCACCCAAGTACATAGGCCAAAGTAAATGACCAAAATTGTCAAAACAAAAACAGAAGGGGTTACGTTCCCCGGTGGGATATTTAGGCAATAGATCATAGATTCCATATATGTCAAAATTTACACCATTGTCCACACAGTTTTCGAGAAATCAATTTTTTAAAAATGTCTTGTAAATTTCACCCTAGTACATAGGCAAAAGTAAATGACCAAAATTGTCAAAACAAAAACAGAAGGGGTTACGTTCCCCGGTGGGATATTTAGGCAATAGATAATAGATTCTATGTATGCCAAAATTTACACCATTGTCCACACAGTTTTCGAAAAATCAATTTTTTAAAAAAGTCTTGTAATTTTCACCCAAGTACATAGGCCAAAGTAAATGACCAAAATTGTCAAAACAAAAACAGAAGGGGTTACGTTCCCCGGTGGGATATTTAGGGAATAGATCATAGATTCTATGTATGCCAAAATTTACACCATTGTCCACACAGTTTTCGAAAAATCAATTTTTTAAAAAAAGTCTTGTAATTTTCACCCAAGTACATAGGCCAAAGTAAATGACCAAAATTGTCAAAACAAAAACAGAAGGGGTTACGTTCCCCGGTGGGATATTTAGGCAATAGATCATAGATTCCATATATGTCAAAATTTACACCATTGTCCACACAGTTTTCGAGAAATCAATTTTTTAAAAATGTCTTGTAAATTTCACCCTAGTACATAGGCAAAAGTAAATGACCAAAATTGTCAAAACAAAAACAGAAGGGGTTACGTCCCCTGGTGGGATAATTAGGCAATAGATCATAGATGCTACGTATGCCAAAATTTACACCATTGTCCATACAGTTTTCGAGAAATCAATTTTTTAAAAAAAGTCTTGGAATTTTCAGCCAAGTACATAGGCCATATTAAATGACCAAAATTGTCAAAACAAAAACAGAAGGGGTTTCGTTCCCCGGTGGGATATTTAGGCAATAGATCAAAGATTCTATGTATGCCAAAATTTACACCATTGTCCACACAGTTTTCGAGAAATCAATTTTTTTAAAAAAAGTCTTGGAATTTTCCGCCAAGTACATAGGCCAAAGTAAATGACGAAAATTGTCAAAATAAAAACAGATGGGGTTACCTTCCCTGGTGGGATATTTAGGCAATAGCTCATAGATTTAATGTATGCCAAAATTTACACCATTATCCACACAGTTTTCGAGAAATCAATTTTTTTAAAAAAAGTCTTGGAATTTTCAGCCAAGTACATAGGCCAAAGTAAATGACCAAAATTATCAAAATAAAAACAGAAGGGGTTACGTTCCCCGGTGGGATATTTAGGGAATAGATAATAGATTCTATGTATGCCAAAATTTACACCATTGTCCACACAGTTTTCGAAAAATCAATTTTTTAAAAAAAAGTCTTGTAATTTTCACCCAAGCACATAGGCCAAAGTAAATGACCAAAATTGTCAAAACAAACACAGAAGGGGTTACGTTCCATGGTGGGATATTTAGGCAATAGATCATAGATTCCATATCTGTCAAAATTTACAACATTGTCCACACAGTTTTCGAGAAATCAATTTTTTAAAAAATGTCTTGTAAATTTCACCCTAGTACATAGGTAAAAGTAAATGACCAAAATTGTCAAAACAAAAACAGAAGGGGTTACGTCCCCTGGTGGGATAATTAGGCAATAGATCATAGATGCTACGTATGCCAAAATTTACACCATTGTCCATACAGTTTTCGAGAAATAAATTTTTTAAAAAAAGTCTTGTAATTTTCACCCAAGTACATAGGCCAAAGTAAATGACCAAAATTGTCAAAACAAAAACAGAAGGGGTTACGTTCCCCGGTGGGATATTTAGGGAATAGATCATAGATTCTATGTATGCCAAAATTTACACCATTGTCCACACAGTTTTCGAAAAATCAATTTTTTAAAAAAAGTCTTGTAATTTTCACCCAAGTACATAGGCCAAAGTAAATGACCAAAATTGTCAAAACAAAAACAGAAGGGGTTACGTTCCCCGGTGGGATATTTAGGCAATAGATCATAGATTCCATATATGTCAAAATTTACACCATTGTCCACACAGTTTTCGAGAAATCAATTTTTTAAAAATGTCTTGTAAATTTCACCCTAGTACATAGGCAAAAGTAAATGACCAAAATTGTCAAAACAAAAACAGAAGGGGTTACGTTCCCCGGTGGGATATTTAGGCAATAGATAATAGATTCTATGTATGCCAAAATTTACACCATTGTCCACACAGTTTTCGAAAAATCAATTTTTTAAAAAAGTCTTGTAATTTTCACCCAAGTACATAGGCCAAAGTAAATGACCAAAATTGTCAAAACAAAAACAGAAGGGGTTACGTTCCCCGGTGGGATATTTAGGCAATAGATCATAGATTCCATATATGTCAAAATTTACACCATTGTCCACACAGTTTTCGAGAAATCAATTTTTTAAAAATGTCTTGTAAATTTCACCCTAGTACATAGGCAAAAGTAAATGACCAAAATTGTCAAAACAAAAACAGAAGGGGTTACGTTCCCCGGTGGGATATTTAGGCAATAGATAATAGATTCTATGTATGCCAAAATTTACACCATTGTCCACACAGTTTTCGAAAAATCAATTTTTTAAAAAAGTCTTGTAATTTTCACCCAAGTACATAGGCCAAAGTAAATGACCAAAATTGTCAAAACAAAAACAGAAGGGGTTACGTTCCCCGGTGGGATATTTAGGGAATAGATCATAGATTCTATGTATGCCAAAATTTACACCATTGTCCACACAGTTTTCGAAAAATCAATTTTTTAAAAAAAGTCTTGTAATTTTCACCCAAGTACATAGGCCAAAGTAAATGACCAAAATTGTCAAAACAAAAACAGAAGGGGTTACGTTCCCCGGTGGGATATTTAGGCAATAGATCATAGATTCCATATATGTCAAAATTTACACCATTGTCCACACAGTTTTCGAGAAATCAATTTTTTAAAAATGTCTTGTAAATTTCACCCTAGTACATAGGCAAAAGTAAATGACCAAAATTGTCAAAACAAAAACAGAAGGGGTTACGTCCCCTGGTGGGATAATTAGGCAATAGATCATAGATGCTACGTATGCCAAAATTTACACCATTGTCCATACAGTTTTCGAGAAATCAATTTTTTAAAAAAAGTCTTGGAATTTTCAGCCAAGTACATAGGCCAAAGTCAATGACCAAAATTGTCAAAACAAAAACAGAAGGGGTTACGTTCCCCGGTGGGATATTTAGGCAATAGATCAAAGATTCTATGTATGCCAAAATTTACACCATTGTCCACACAGTTTTCGAAAAATCAATTTTTTTTAAAAAAAGTCTTGTAATTTTCCCCCAAGTACATAGGCCAAAGTAAATGACCAAAATTGTCTAAACAAAAACAGAAGGGGTTACGTTCCCCGGTGGGATATTTAGGCAATAGATCATAGATTCTATGTATGCCAAAATTTACACCATTGTCCACACAGTTTTCGAGAAATCAATTTTTTAAAAAAAGTCTTGGAATTTTCACCCAAGTACATAGGCCAAAGTAAATGACCAAAATTGTCAAAACAAAAACAGAAGGGGTTACGTTCCCTAGTAGAATATTTAGGCAATAGCTTATAGATTTTACGTATGCCAAAATTAACACCATTGTCCACACAGTTTTCGAGAAATCAATTTTTTTTAAAAAAAGTCTTGGAATTTTCAGCCAAGTACATAGGCCAAAGTAAATGACCAAAATTGTCAAAACAAAAACAGAAGGGGTAACGTTCCCTGGTGGGATATTTAGGCAATAGCTCATAGATTTTATGTATGCCAAAATTTACACCATTGTTTACACAGTTTTCGAGAAATCAATTTTTTTAAAAAATTCCTGTAAATTTTACCCAAGTACATAGGCCAAAGTAAATGACCAAAATTGTCAAAACAAAAACAGAAGGGGTAACGTTCCCCGGTGGGATATTTAGACAATAGCTCATAGATTTTATGTATGCCAAAATTTACACCATTGTCCACACAGTTTTCGAGAAATCAATTTTTTTTAAATTCCTTTAAATTTTACCCAAGTACATAAAAAATTACCAAAATTGTCAAAATAAAACAAACAAAATACATAGGACAAAGTTAATGAACAAAATTTTTAAAACCAAAAAAAGGGGCTACGGTTGCCAGTAGAACTTTTAGGCATTGGCTTATATATTTTATGCCTGCAGCATTTTTTTATAAATGTTGAATTTATTTTATATTATCTATTTGTCATACATAATTTGAATATTTACAAGTTATTTAAACATGTAACAATAGTTTCTATATTTTGGCAAGTGATAAAATTTGCAAATATGTTTTGGATGTTAAACAAAAATATAGATTTAATAAACTGGATTTTTTTTATATATACATATGTTCATGATTAATGATAAAAGTTGAATTGGTTGTCATTAATAAAAAAAATATAAAAGTTATGATGAATCAAAGTCCATTTGAGGATTGGGGACAAATTACAAAAAAAACTGGCAACGCTGGTTACGTCTTGTACCATAGAGTAAAAATAAATAGATATGAGAGAGCAGAGAAATGGGTTCCACAAAAGTAAATACACACCAGGGTTGCAAAAGTTGGTACAATTGTACTTTTTTTTGGTACAATTCGAAGCTCAAAAGTACAATGGTACACCAATGACTCATTTGGTACAATTTAAGAACTTTCTCAGTTTTTGTTTTTTAACCCCAATACTTACAATTTGTGATATGAAATTTTCGGGCGGGAACATTTTAATTATGTTGTACAAATTTTTGATAAATCGGAATAACTTAACCCTTGGCGCCCGGCGATCAAAGATTTGGATTATTGAAAATTAAAAAAAAAATCTTGCATTAAATATTTGTTACTTTGGATTTTTAAAATCGGTTGAAATGTTTTCGATATATCGCTATTTAAAATTTGCAAAAAAAATGGCGATATTTTCCTACGATTAAGAATTTAAAAAACATAAAATTTCCAACATTTTTTACTTTACCCTTTCATAGAGCGTGAGACAAACTTTCATTTAAAACTAATTTGTGCCAAATCCGACCATCTTAACCTGTGGCACTTTTCGTTCAAAGTTGTGATTTAAAAAAAAAAAATCACAAAAACTCTAAACTTTGTTTAAAGGGCGCCATGGGTTAAAATGGTCTTATTTGGCTCAAATTAGTTTTAAATGAAAGTTTTTCTTAAGCTGTATGAAACAGTCAGTGGAAAAAATTTTGGGATTTTTTTTTTAAATTTCCTGAACGTAGGAAAAACACTCCTATTTTTGGAAAAGCGACAAGGGAAAGAAATTTTAAGATTTTTTTTTTTTAATTCTTGAATATAAAAAAAACGCGAATTTCAAATAGCAATATCTTAGTAAGACATTTTTTTTTATAATCAAAAATTAAAAATTTAGATCGCCTGGCGCCTCGTGTTAATTTAATCCGATTGGCCCCAAACTTGTACCACATAAGTTTTATGCAAAGTAGAATATAAATTTGCCCCGACATTCAAAATCGGAAGAAACCCTTTTTTATTATCTAAAAAATGCTGCTTTAATGGGGTTTATTTCAGCGAAGTCAGTCTAGTGTTTCAAAATTTGTGAGAAAGCCACAAAAATATTTTACAAAGTCTTTTTATCACAAACAAATTTTTATATTCAAAAAAATGTTTACCCTCGAAAAAATCATACTCGTTTTTTCTTAAAAAAATGATTAAGAACTGTTTTTTACTCAAAAGATAATTTTTTAACTTTAATTTAAAGTAAAAATAATGTTGGTACAATTGGGGTCGAAAAAGTACAATTTTATCAGGTCGTTGGTACAATTTTGGTGTCCTCATTTTGCAACCCTGATACACACTGATTGTGCTTAGCCGTTACTGTTACTCTGCTCTGATGTCGTTTTTTTAATAGTAGTTGTAACTATAACTACAACTTGTAGTGGCTCAATATTTTACTCGTTTGCGGCCACTCTTCATACTGACTGAGCAGTTGGTTACAAAGGCATTCAGCTAAATTGTTTAGCAGCTCACAGTGTTTGCTGAGTATTCATATAGGGTTGCTTGCAAACTCAATTAAAAATTTCACGGGATGTTTTAAGTATTTAAATCGGGCGCTTAATTAAAAAAGTCAACTTTTAATGACTTAATTTTTTTTTTAATATATTTTGTTTTGCTTATTAAATGCCTTTCGATTTAAATTAATTTGATTTTTTTAAATATCAGTTATGGCGTTTTCATTCACTAAAATTTGTAAAAAAATATTATATTCATCTCTTAAAATATTGCCTTTTCGGGAGGTTTTTAATAAAATGGTTTTAAATTAGTATTCGCAATCGTTACCTTTCCAATACCGGTACCGATTTAACACATTTTTAAATTATTGTAAGGTAACCATGCTAAATAAAAAAATGGGCATTACTAACAAACAGGTTTGGGATAAAAAAAAAAATAGTATGAAAACCCTGTAACCCACCCCAATTTTTGTCAATGCCTTCAAAGAGAGTGATAATTGTGAAAATGAGTTAAACTTTTTTTTTTAGTTTGCATACCGTCACCTAAAATGAAAAAGGCCGTATAATCAAAACTTGAAATTAACATTTTTATTAAGCTGCTGTGGTTTACAAGCCTATTGTCTTACAGAAGCCTATTATCTTATAGAATATTAATCGATACACATTTGCAATATTATTAAAAAAATTATTGTAAGAAATTTTATTTTTAAAACTCTGTGCAATATTATTGTACAACTTTTTATATTTTTTTCAAGTTTGCACGAATCCAATATATTGGATATTATGTTGTAAATATAATTTAAAAGTTGCGTAATAAGTTGCAAAAAATTTTTGTATTCTCCTTTAAGAAAGAAAAAAATATCATTACTGCATTTTGCATTTTAGGTGACGATAAAATGGCAAACCCAATAAGCAGTGATGCCAACTGGTTTACAAATAACGACTAGTGTTTGGGAATTCCCGGACTTTTTAATTTCCCGGGAAACGGGAAAAAAATAATTTATTTCCCGGGATTCCCGGGAATCCCGGGAAATTTTCATTATTAATGTAAATCATAAAAAACATTAAAATTTGATTATCTTTTTATTAAAAACAGTTTTATTAGAGATAAACAATTAATTAAAACATAAAAAATCAAAACATAAAAGTTAAAAATCCTGAAATACAATAAAACAAAACAAAAAAATATTGCAACTTTTTCCTTCACAAAAAATCGCAAAAAATAGCTAAAAATCGCAAAAAAAAATTAAAACTGCGTTTTTCGAGAAAAAACTAAAATAGTTGGCAGCACTTTTAATATTTATTCTGGAAATGTTAATTCTAGGTTCAAAATTTTTATATTTTTTTGACAGTCTTAGCAAAATTATCATTAACCGACGTATATTTTTTGACTTTTTAAGTTTTTTCATGATATTAACATACTTTTTAGACTTGGTCAGTTTTCCTATGAATATATATTTGCACTGTTCTTCCAAATAAAAAAATACAAAAAATATCAAATGTAATTATACCTGTATGTAAAAAAAGGTAAAAATTAAAGTAAAATAAACGTTTTTATGTAAAAAGGTTTATTTTACAAAATTCCCGGATTTCCCGGGAAAAATTAAAAAAATTCCCGGGAATTCCCGTCAGTGTTTTCCCGGGAATTCCCGGGAAATCCGACCCGGGAATTCCCGGACCCCAAACACTACTAACGACAAAATAGTAGGGGACATTTTAGGAAAGTTACTAAAAACTCGTTAAAGGCAGAATGGGTACAAAAATACTAGCTGGCAGCTTTAGCCGTTAGAGGTGTTTCTATAAAAACTTACAAATATATGGACTTTTGTCATTAACTTTTAACGCTTGTGATATTTTACTAATTTCGCAATAACATTTTTATTTGTAAACTAGGTGGTACCTGTGAATGTAGATATGTTAAGGGAACCATAATGAGTAATTCTGCAAAGGCACAGCGCAAATAGTCTCATTATCTCATGGTAAGGAACGTGCAAAGTTGAAAAATGTAAAAAAATCGCTTGATACTCTCATGAAATTTTTCGTTCAAAGCAGTGCTGCCAGGCTTTTTTTGTAAAAAATCGTCAAAATTTAGAAAAAAAGTCGTCAAAATCGTCAAAAGTTTTTAAAAAGTCGTCAAAAAATCGTCACTTTAAAAAAATGTAAAAAACACATTTTTGATAAATTAAAATTTTAAAACGCACAATAATTTTTTTTGTATCCGCTTTTGTTTAATGATTTTTCTAAATTTACGTACACAAAATATTTTTTAGTGACAAAATAGTTGAAAGGCATAAGATTTTTCATTTGTACAGACAACAACATTACATTTTAAGACAACATTACATTTTAAGACAGACAACAACATTACATTATATTTTGCACTTTTCTCAATTCAAAACCATACATATGTATATGTATAACAAATAAAAAATTATAATACATAATTATAATTAGGGATGAGATTTCCATGCAAATGCATGTTTTTTGTCGATAGTCTAAAAAGGATATCGACCAATTATCTTTCCGAATCAAGAAATTTACGTTAAAATGGCATCGATTTGTTTTTGCATATTTTAGCATATTTTGGTGAAAATGCATATTTTTGCATATTTTGGGTTTAAATGCATATTTTGTGCATATTTCCAATTTTTAAGTGCATATTTTTGCATATTTTGGTATAAATTAGCAAAAACCCAAATTGAAATTTTTTTTTCGTTTCAAAAATATATTAAAAAATATATTTGGATATAAGAAAAAATATTTTTTTCTTTATTTTTTTTTTTGTAGATTGTGTTAAATTCTAAAAAAATATTGCTTTTATAAATTTTTAAATGTTACTATTTAAACCCGGCGTTACATTTTGCTTTTAAAGAAGTTTTTCCAATTAAAACAAGATTTTTATTGCACATATTTTATTTTTTAGTGCATATTTTTAGGTTTTTTATTGCATATTTTGAATTTTTTAGCGCATATTTTAAGCGCATATTTTCGATTTTTTAGTGCATGAAAATCTCATCCCTAATTATAATTAGAGCCTGAGCTCGACTGTCTTTACAAAAACAATAATTCATCATTGTCATTTTTAGCATAGAAAATTTCTTAAAGTCGAAGTTTTTGCGTTCTCCAAATCTAAAAAGACAAATTTTAAATAATCATTGGGCTTGTTCAGCAGAGAAACCTGCTACTCAACAGTTTAGATGTAGCATGTTTTTATTAGTTGACTCTGCTAAACGTATTTTTTTATGAATGTTTTAAAATATTAAAATAAATTTTTTGTTTTTTCATATTTTCTTGTTTTTTTTTTAATTGTTTTTTTTTTAATACGCCCACTTTTATACATTAAAAAGTAGGATCGATTCCTTAAAAATACAAATTTTAAAATAAAATTCACTAAAAAACAAAAATATTTGTAAATTTTTGAATTCATTTTTTTTTTTATCCCTTTTTAACTGGTTTTAAATAGTTGGCATCGCTGCATAAAAGTTTGTACAAAAATCATATTGAGTTAAACACAAACTTTTACGCGACCACAGTAACATAGACGTGGAACGTATGTAAAACTTTAACATAAATCTCTCTAAATTTTTTTAAAGCTATATGCAGAGAAAATAAATACAATTTAAAAAAAATAACATTTTATACGATACAAACAATTAGTAAAAAAACAGTTATGCTCCGAATAATAGCAATCTTCTTTTTTTCTTTCTTGTAAATACATATTTATAATTTTAAACCAAAATTCATAAATAATTTTTAAGTAATAAATGAATAGGGAATAAAAACTACCGCAACAATCAGAGCAAAAATCGCATTTAAGAAAAAAAAACAACATTTTATGTTATAAAAAGGTTTTTTAAAGAAACAGTTATCTTCAGAATAATAGCACTTCTTATTTTTTTTTTTTGTAAATATGAAAAATTTTAAACAAAAATTCAAAAATAAAATGGAAGTGAAAAATGAATAGAGAACAAAAACAGCAGCAACAATTTTTTCGTTAAGGTACCTACAGACGACGCAATATTATGCACAATATTTTTGACGTTTACCCACAAATGGCATACATAAAAATACTGCATAAAATATTGTACTGAAAAAAATACATGCAGATTGAGCATAATATTGAATCGTCTGTAGAGGCCTTTACATCACAAAAATTTTGTATGTGAATTATAAGAATATTTTTTCGGTTGAGCTCACCTATAAGGATTTAAATTCGCAATATGGATTTTTTGAGCAAGTCATTTTATATGTTAATAGTTTACATACTACGCACAGATCAATTGTAAATTTTGTTTCCTGTAATGATCGTAATAAAAAACGTTTATAAAATTCTAAAAATGTTGTAAGTACATATTATCATACACTTTACTAAGGGGTACATGACACTAGCTTTTTTTGTATTGGATTGATATTGACAGCAATGTAAATCACATTAGAGCACAGCACTACCGATCCCGGTAATGTTGTTCTCTAATGTGATTGACATGCCATCAATACCAATTTAATAAAAGAAAAAGCTAGTGTTATTTACCCTTAAGCCCGAGTTTTTAAGATGTAATTTTTTTGGCTAAACTGCAGTTTACAGTCCCCTTAAATTTTAATTTCGGCTTTTTCTTTATTTTTTCCAAAGGGGGTGTCATATTTTTTTTGTAATTTTTGTGTGCCCCGTAAACTGCAGTTTTGCCTTTTTTTATAACACAAACTCAAATTTTAAAAAATATTTTCTTCAATTTTTCTTTAAACGTACAAGTTTTATACAATGTACCAGATAAAATCTAAATTGACTTAACTAAATTAAAATGGCGCCACATAAAATAGACCTTACATTTCAGATTTGCATTTGTTACGTTTCATAAAGTCATATTATTTTTTATATACTTCTACTTATTAAGTAAATATCGGATTTTTATAATCGAAAAATGCATTTGCATTTTTATGTTGAAAACTTTTTTGTAAACTTCTATGTTTAAAGTAGAGGATTCTAGCTTTCTATTTCAATTTTTGTTAAAGAAATATAATACTTACTTCAAAAATACATTGCAAAACAATTTAGAAAACATTTATTTACAAATTTTTTAAAAACAAAAGACTTATTTTTTTTCATTTTTATATGAATAGCAAATTTTTTTTTAAAAAAATATTAAAAATAGAAGACCTTTGTGTCCCAAGAAAATGATGGCTTATTTTTTGTTTTTAAAATGCCACACTTTAGTAATATGTATGTTAATTAAAAAAAAAAACAAAAGGGGTAAAAGTTGACGAAAATGCAAACAAAATGCTTTTGCATTTAAAATGCCCTTTTTAAGGCAATTGGTAATTTTTTATGTACTTGGGTAAAATTTAAAAAAATTTATTTCCAGGGAACGTAACCCCTTCTGTTTTTGTTTTGACAATTTTGGTCATTTACTTTGGCCTATGTACTTGGCTGAAAATTACAAGCCTTTTTTTAAAAAATTGATTTCTCGAAAACTGTATGGACAATGGTGTAAATTTTGGCATACATAGAATCTATGATCTATTGCCTAAATATCCCACCGGGGAACGTAACCCCTTCTGCTTTTGTTTTGACAAATTTGGTCATTTACTTTGGCCTATGTACTTGGCTGAAAATTCTAAGACTTTTTTAAAAAAATTGATTTCTCGAAAACTGTATGGACAATGGTGTAATTTTGGCATACGTAGAATCTATGATCTATTTTGGTCATTTACTTTTACCTATGTACTAGGGTGAAATTTACAAGACATTTTTAAAATTTAAAAATTGATTTCTCGAAAACTGTGTGGACAATGGTGTAAATTTTGGCATATATGGAATCTATGATCTATTGTCTAAATATCCCACCAGGGGACGTAACCCCTTCTGTTTTTGTTTTGACAATTTTGGTCATTTACTTTGGCCTATGTACCTGGGTGAAAATTACAAGACTTTTTTAAAAAAAATTGATTTCTCGAAAACTGTGTGGTCAATGGTGTAAATTTTGGCATATATGGAATCTATGATCTATTGTCTAAATATCCCACTAGGGGACGTAACCCCTTCTGTTTTTGTTTTGACAATTTTGGTCATTTACTTTGGCCTACGTACTTGGGTAAAATTTAAAGGAATTTTTTAAAAAAATTGATTTCTCGAAAACTGTGTGGACAATGCTGTAAATTTTAGCATACATAAAATCTACGAGCTATTGCCTAAATATCCCACCAGGGAACGTAACCCCTTCTGTTTTTGTTTTGACAATTTTGGTCATTTACTTTGGCCTATGTACTTGGCTAAAAATTCCAAGACTTTTTTTAAAAAAATTGATTTCTCGAAAACTGTGTGGACAATGGTGTTAATTTTGGCATACATAAAATCTATAAGCTATTGCCTAAATATTCTAATAGGGAACGTAACCCCTTCTGTTTTTGTTTTGACAATTTTGGTCATTTACTTTGACTTGTGTACTTGGATGAAAATTTCAAGACATTTCTTAAAAAAATTGATTTCTCGAAAACTGTGTGGACAATGGTGTAAATTTTGGCATACAAAAAATCTATGAGCTATTGCTTAAATATCATAACAGGGAAGGTAACCCCTTCTGTTTTTATTTTGACAATTTTCGTCATTTACTTTGGCCTATGTACTTGGCTGAAAATTCCAAGACTTTTTTTAAAAAAATTGATTTCTCGAAAACTGTGTGGACAATGGTGTTAATTTTGGCATACATAAAATCTATGAGCTATTGCCTAAATATCCCACCAAGGAACGTAACCCCTTCTGTTTTTGTTTTGACAATTTTGGTCATTTACTTTGGCCTATGTACTTGGATAAACATTTCAAGACATTTTTAAAAAAATTGATTTCTCGAAAACTGTGTGGACAATGGTGTAAATTTTGGCATACATAAAATCTATGAGCTATTGCCTAAATATCCCATCGGGGAACGTAACCCCTTCTGTATTTGTTTTGACAATTTTGGTCATTTACTTTGACCTGTGTACTTGGATGAAAATTTCAAGACATTTTTTAAAAAATTGATTTCTCGAAAACTGTGTGGACAATGGTGTAAATTTTGGCATACATAAAATCTATGAGCTATTGCCTAACTATCCCACCAGGGAACGTAACCCCTTCTGTTTTTGTTTTGACAATTTTGGTCATTTACTTTGGCCTATGTACTTGGCTGAAAATTCCAAGACTTTTTTTAAAAAAAATTGATTTCTCGAAAACTGTGTGGACAATGGTGTTAATTTTGGCATACGTAAAATCTATAAGCTATTGCCTAAATATTCTACTAGGGAACGTAACCCCTTCTGTTTTTGTTTTGACAATTTTGGTCATTTACTTTGGCCTATGTACTTGGGTGAAAATTCCAAGACTTTTTTTAAAAAATTGATTTCTCGAAAACTGTATGGACAATGGTGTAAATTTTGGCATACATAGAATCTATGATCTATTGCCTAAATATCCCACCGGGGAACGTAACCCCTTCTGTTTTTGTTTAGACAATTTTGGTCATTTACTTTGGCCTATGTACTTGGGGGAAAATTACAAGACTTTTTTTAAAAAAAATTGATTTTTCGAAAACTGTGTGGACAATGGTGTAAATTTTGGCATACATAGAATCTTTGATCTATTGCCTAAATATCCCACCGGGGAACGTAACCCCTTCTGTTTTTGTTTTGACAATTTTGGTCATTGACTTTGGCCTATGTACTTGGCTGAAAATTCCAAGACTTTTTTTAAAAAATTGATTTCTCGAAAACTGTATGGACAATGGTGTAAATTTAGGCATACGTAGCACCTATGATCTATTGCCTAATTATCCCACCAGGGGACGTAACCCCTTCTGTTTTTGTTTTGACAATTTTGGTCATTTACTTTTACCTTTGTACTTGGGTGAAATTTACAAGACATTTTTTAAATAATTGATTTCTCGAAAACTGTGTGGACAATGGTGTAAATTTTGACATATATGGAATCTATGATCTATTGCCTAAATATCCCACCATGGAACGTAACCCCTTCTGTTTTTGTTTTGACAATTTTGGTCATTTACTTTGGCCTATGTACTTGGGTGAAAATTACAAGACTTTTTTTAAAAAATTGATTTTTCGAAAACTGTGTGGACAATGGTGTAAATTTTGGCATACATAGAATCTTTGATCTATTGCCTAAATATACCACCGGGGAACGTAACTCCTTCTGTTTTTGTTTTGACAATTTTGGTCATTTACTTTGGCCTATGTACTTGGTTGAAAATTCCAAGACTTTTTTTAAAAAATTGATTTCTCGAAAACTGTGTGGACAATGGTGTAAATTTTGGCATACATTAAATCTATGAGCTATTGCCTAAATATCCCACCAGGGGACGTAACCCCTTCTGTTTTTGTTTTGACAATTTTGGTCATTTACTTTTACCTTTGTACTTGGGTGAAATTTACAAGACTTTTTTTAAAAAATTGATTTCTCGAAAACTGTGTGGACAATGGTGTTAATTTTGGCATACATAGAATCTATGATCTATTCCCTAAATATCCCACCGGGGAACGTAACCCCTTCTGTTTTTGTTTTGACAATTTTGGTCATTTACTTTGGCCTATGTACTTGGGTGAAAATTACAAGACTTTTTTAAAAAATTGATTTTTCGAAAACTGTGTGGACAATGGTGTAAATTTTGGCATACATAGAATCTATTATCTATTGCCTAAATATCCCACCGGGGAACGTAACCCCTTCTGTTTTTGTTTTGACAATTTTGGTCATTTACTTTGGCCTATGTACTTGGGTGAAAATTACAAGACTTTTTTTAAAAAATTGATTTTTCGAAAACTGTGTGGACAATGGTGTAAATTTTGGCATACATAGAATCTTTGATCTATTGCCTAAATATCCCACCGGGGAACGTAACCCCTTCTGTTTTTGTTTTGACAATTTTGGTCATTTACTATGGCCTATGTACTTGGCTGAAAATTCCAAGACTTTTTTTAAAAAATTGATTTCTCGAAAACTGTATGGACAATGGCGTAAATTTTGGCATACGTAGCATCTATGATCTATTGCCTAATTATCCCACCAGGGGACGTAACCCCTTCTGTTTTTGTTTTGACAATTTTGGTCATTTACTTTTCCCTTTGTACTTGGGTGAAATTTACAAGACATTTTTTAAAAAATTGATTTCTCGAAAACTGTGTGGACAATGGTGTAAATTTTGACATATATGGAATCTATGATCTATTGCCTAAATATCCCACCATGGAACGTAACCCCTTCTGTTTTCGTTTTGACAATTTTGGTCATTTACTTTGGCCTATGTACTTGGGTGAAAATTACAAAACTTTTTTTAAAAAATTGATTTTTCGAAAACTGTGTGGACAATGGTGTAAATTTTGGCATACATAGAATCTATGATCTATTCCCTAAATATCCCACCGGGGAACGTAACCCCTTCTGTTTTTATTTTGATAATTTTGGTCATTTACTTTGGCCTATGTACTTGGGGGAAAATTACAAGACTTTTTTTTAAAAAAATTGATTTTTCGAAAACTGTGTGGACAATGGTGTAAATTTTGGCATACATAGAATCTTTGATCTATTGCCTAAATATCCCACCAGGGGACGTAACCCCTTCTGTTTTTGTTTTGACAATTTTGGTCATTTACTTTGGCCTATGTACTTGGCTGAAAATTCCAAGACTTTTTTAAAAAAAATTGATTTCTCGAAAACTGTGTGGACAATGGTGTTAATTTCGGCATACGTAAAATCTATAAGCTATTGCCTAAATATTCTACTAGGGAACGTAACCCCTTCTGTTTTTGTTTTGACAATTTTGGTCATTTACTTTGGCCTATGTACTTGGTTGAAAATTCCAAGACTTTTTTTAAAAAATTGATTTCTCGAAAACTGTGTGGACAATGGTGTAAATTTTGGCATACATTAAATCTATGAGCTATTGCCTAAATATCCCACCAGGGAACGTAACCCCTTCTGTTTTTGTTTTGACAATTTTGGTCATTTACTTTGGCCTATGTACTTGGCTGAAAATTCCAAGACTTTTTTTAAAAAATTGATTTCTCGAAAACTGTGTGGACAATGGTGTTAATTTTGGCATACATAAAATCTATAAGCTATTGCCTAAATATTCTAATAGGGAACGTAACCCCTTCTGTTTTTGTTTTGACAATTTTGGTCATTTACTTTTACCTTTGTACTAGGGTGAAATTTACAAGACATTTTTTAAAAAATTGATTTCTCGAAAACTGTGTGGACAATGGTGTAAATTTTGGCATACATAAAATCTATGAGCTATTGCCCAAATATCCCACCAGGGAACGTAACCCCTTCTGTTTTTGTTTTGACAATTTTGGTCATTTACTTTGGCCTATGTACTTGGGTGAAAATTACAAGACTTTTTTTAAAAAATTGATTTTTCGAAAACTGTGTGGACAATGGTGTAAATTTTGGCATACATAGAATCTTTGATCTATTGCCTAAATATCCCACCGGGGAACGTAACCCCTTCTGTTTTTGTTTTGACAATTTTGGTCATTTACTATGGCCTATGTACTTGGCTGAAAATTCCAAGACTTTTTTTAAAAAATTGATTTATCGAAAACTGTATGGACAATGGCGTAAATTTTGGCATACGTAGCATCTATGATCTATTGCCTAATTATCCCACCAGGGGACGTAACCCCTTCTGTTTTTGTTTTGACAATTTTGGTCATTTACTTTTACCTATGTACTAGGGTGAAATTTACAAGACATTTTTAAAAAATTGATTTCTCGAAAACTGTGTGGACAATGGTGTAAACTTTGACATATATGGAATCTATGATCTATTGCCTAAATATCCCACCGGGGAACGTAACCCCTTCTGTTTTTGTTTTGACAATTTTGGTCATTTACTTTGGCCTATGTACTTGGGTGAAAATTTCAAGACTTTTTTTAAAAAATTGATTTTTCGAAAACTGTGTGGACAATGGTGTAAATTTTGGCATACATAGAATCTATGAGCTATTGTCTAAATATCCCACCGGGGAAGGTTACCCCTTCTGTTTTTATTTTGACAATTTTGGTCATTTACCTTGGCCTTTGTACTTGGGGGAAATTAAAAAAAAAAATTATATTAATAAAACTGTGTTGGCAATGGTGTACTTTTTGGCATGCATAAAATTTCTATGCCATTGCTTAAAAATCTCGCTTAGAAAAGTTGCCCCTTCATTTTTTTTTTAGATTTTGGTCAACTAATGTGAAAATTATTTTTAGGTACATTTAATACCTTGGTCAGATATCGTTATATATTCTATATATATTTATTTTCAAATTTGTCACCGATTTGTTAATGGAAGGTATCTATCTTTGGGTAGCTAACTTCACAATGTAAAATAACAGCTACTGTTAGGATGTTAACATTTTTGTGGAAGGTATCTATTTTTGGGTAGCTAACTTCACACCCTTGGCTTTGTCGGCAAATCTGTCAAGCCCTTTTTAATTTTTCATTTTAGGACGGTCAAAAAACGTTCTTACTTTTTTTTAGGTTGACTTTTTTCAAGTTTATAAACGCAGTTTTCTTCTTTAGGTTATCTGATTTAAATTTGTATTTATTAGTTATTTTTTCAAATGATGTATTTTGGATTACACAATACACACAAGATTAAAATCTCAATGTTTATAAAAATGGACTTGACAGATTTACCGACTAAGCCAACGATATTACGTTTAAAAAAAGAAAAAAAAATAATTAAATAAAAAATTAAAAAATAAGGGGGTTTTCGTGTAAACTGACACAGCTTTTGAAACCGATATTTTCCGATCGGGATTAAATTTGCACCAAGATTAGTCCTATTGGATAGTAGTTTGTTAGCTAAGTAAAGTTAATCCTAATCATAATTCGGCCTGCAAAAAATAAGGCTTGTGTTTCATCAAGATACTTTACAATTTTACTTTTTTAAGCATTCTGCACTTTTCGCCCTAACTTTTGGCCTTTGACGACCTCTAGTAAAATTTGATGCAGAAAATTTGAAAAAAGAACCAAAATGACTCCTGAAAGTGGATGATAGAGGGTTAATATGTTCTAAGAAAAGAACCACCAAAAAATTTCACTGAAAAAAAATAATAATTTTTTAAATAATAATAAAAATTATTTTTTCAACGAGATTGGTCAAGAACTCTCTGAGTTAGAGGGAATCAAAATTTGACATTTTGGCCAATAAGGTGTTTATTCTCATCCATGTAACTTCTTACCTATTGTTTTTAGCAAAATGTGTCCCAAAGAGTTTAGAAAACTATTTCTTCAAATTTTTTAGAAAAAAATTATAAAAAAAAAAAAATACTTTTTTTAAAAAATTTTGACCCAAAAGAAAGCCTAGGTATTTTCCTTTACGAGCTATGGGGTCGCTTAGTGGGATGCGATTGGGATAACTATGAAAAAAAATGTTGTAACTTTGGAACACAAAAAACCGGGTTTTCAATTTTTAGCATATCGTCACTTAAATGCAAAACGCCCTAACTAACAAAAAATTCAAAATCGGTATTTTGATAGATTCTGGTGTATTTTATTAACCTACACGTCCCTACAAGGGAATAAAAATTATCGATTTTATGCCAAAAATTAAAAACATGTGAATTGCGAAATCGCCAATTAACGCAACTAGAAATACATATTTTATCATTTTGTGATAAATTTTGATACATATTCACAAAACGTACGTCCTCGCAAATATTTAGCCCAATTCAATCAAAACTAACAAAGTTATTAACAACTTAAAAATTTTACTCTATACTGTTTTTTGCTTCACCTGTAAAATTAATAAAATGTTAGTTAGGGCCTTTTGCATATTAGGTGACGATATGCACTATTAGGCGTGGGATAGTTCACCATATGGCCCGATATATGTCAAAAAAGTTGTGGATTAAAAAAAAAATTAAAAAGTTTTGGATTAAAAAAAAAATCAAATAAGTTCAATGGATGAGAATAAACACCTCTTTGGCCAAAATGACAAATTTCGACCCCCTCTAACTTAGAGAGTTCTTGGCCGATCTCGTTGAAAAATTGTGTCTGAACTACTATCCAATAGCCTTGGTGTAAATTTCATCCCTATCAAAAGACATCGGTTTCAAAAGTTGTGTCAGTTGACACGAAAAATGATTTTACCTTAATATTGTAATAAATTCCCAGTCAGAAATTACCAACCGTACCAAAAATATTGTACTGGCAGATCGTTGGCTTTAGTGGAAATGTCAATGCCTAGCCAACGCTGGCAATTACAATAAAAAATGCCAGTACAATTTGTTCAACATTTACGACCGCTTTTTTTAAAATTAATTTGATAAAGCGGTTTGATTTTAAATTAAGGTTTTTTATTTGATCCTTGTTAAAAAAAGAAGTAAGAACACCAGTGTTTTCGAAAAATAGGTCCCAACTCCAAACATTGATCTATTTCTCATTGTATGCTGGTTTCTGTAGCTAATAAACCAATTTAACTAAATATAGGAAGCAATTTGTATATGGAGACTAATGGTAAAGGTATTGACGATTGTACAATCGTCAATCTTACCCACACACCATCAATATAATTGCATATTCATAATATTGCGTCGTCTGTAGGTGCTTTTAGTCCAGAAATGGTCCAATTATAATCAGATTTGATTAGTTTACCAAAGTCCACGTTTAACTCCTACAAACAAAATTTAAGCAAAAAATTCCCATTTTGAGAGATTTATGAAAAATCCGAGGGATGGTTTGTATGTGGACTTGTCCGATCTAATTTAAATTTGAAATGATGATTTCTGAATACGAAAGGACACCTATTAAAATACGGTTGTTAAGGTCCCATATTTAAAGATGATGTTTATATGTGGTTTATTTCAAGATATGAACCGATTTCATCCAAATTCAATTGGCTTTGCCCTTCGGTTAAAAGAAGCTTAAACTTCATACTTTAGACAAATCTATTAAAAATTGCGACCTGTATCGTGCTTACAACGTTTACATGGAAAGACTGACACACGGGCGCACAAAAAGTAATTCTGAGACGTTCAGTATGCTTGAAGGTGGTTTCTAGAACATCAGCACAAAGTTATTATAGCCTGTACCACAAAGGGTGTAGCGTATAAAAATATATAAAAATAAGAGTTCAAATAATTTTTCTTTTTGGACCATCACGCATTCTCCTGAGGAGCAAAAACGGCTTAATTTTACCATTCGTTTCTACATTCTACGACATTTTTTGCAAGCTACAGAACAGTGACGATTAAGCACGGAAAAAATCTATATTTTTTTTGCCAACATCAGAAAAACATATCGGCCAAGCCTTATTTGGTGTTATCAATCTGGCGTTGGCATTGCACAGTATAAAATAAAAATTAAATATGTACTGGGAATGTACAATATTTTTTGTTTTGCCAACAGTGGGCCAACATTAGAAAAACATATTGGCCAAGGCACTTTTTGGTGTTATCATTTTGGTATTGTATCTGTACAGTATTTTTTGTAAATCTGGTATTTTGCCAACGTTGGCAACACCTTTGCCAACACCTTTGCCAACCTTGGCCTGCTTGTATTTTTCTGACTGGGTTATGTTCTCCAAAATATAAAAACTAAAAAAATAAAATTGTTTTGAACGCCTCCGTACTACACCATTTCCAATTTTAATTCAGAAAATACAAATTATATTTCAAAATTTTCCAATTATATTTCAGAAATTTCCAATTATATTTCAAAAATTTCCAATTATATTTCAAAAATTTCCAATTATATTTCAGAAATTTCCATTTATATTTCAAAAATTTCCAATTATAATTCAAAAATTTCTAAATATAATTCAAAAATGTCCAATTATAATTCAAAAATTTCCATTTATAATTCAAAAAATTCCAATTATATTTCAAAAATTTCCATTTATATTTCAGAAATTTCCATTTATATTTCAAAACTTTCCATTTATATTTCAGAAATTTCCACACAGAAAAAAAACGTCGAGGTAATGTTATCTAAGCTGGCTTAGGTGAATTATTTTTGTATGAATATTAAAA
Organism: Pegoplata infirma; assembly: GCA_963921195.1. NCBI lineage: Eukaryota > Metazoa > Arthropoda > Insecta > Diptera > Anthomyiidae > Pegoplata > Pegoplata infirma. The sequence continues at coordinate 79,557,775 of OY992538.1, read as the reverse complement.
GCCACGACTTATTACCTATGCCACAAGTATAATTTTACTTTTGAAACAATCTTGCTTCGCAGATTGTATAAATTCATAAATAAAAACACGATTTAGTGTTTTTATTTTATAGAAAAACTTTATTATTTAATCTTCGTTTTAGCAAAGAAAAGTTAAAACCCGTCCGAACAATTTTGTCTAGACAAAGTATGACTTTCTTTGTTGAACTCAGAAAGATAATTAAACAATTTTCCAAAGTGAGCTTCCTTTTATACAAATTTCAAACAATATTTCGAATAAAAAATATTAAAATCAAAGTTACTTTTGAAAATGTTACAGCAGAATTTTGAAAAGAAAAATTACAGAAATTTAAATAAATGAAATCAATGAAAAGCAAAAGATTTTAAAATAATGAAATCTAAACAAAATAAGGAAACATGCATAGTGCTTTATAATGACCTGCTTCAGTCTCCCCCTCTGATGCCGAAAACGTCCCGATGAGGCATCAGCAACAAAACGTCATATTAGGCATCTTACTTTTAATAAACTGGTAGATTTCTGGGGTATAAAGTCTATTTGCTTCTCCCCCTGGTGGAAAAGTTCAAACACGCTAATCGCAATTGCAGCTACAATTAGCTGGAAATGATCTGATGGGAATGGAGTCATAGCATTAGGGTTGATGATGTCTTCTTCACTAAGCATTTCGAAAATATCTTTGTCTTCTACTTCGGATTCCTCTTCTACTTAAAATTTTGCTTGGTCGTTTTTCGAATCACGTACTTTTTGTTTGTGGTCTATGCTTTGGACATTTTCTGGTCATCTTCCAAATTAGCTACGAACCTTTTGGCTATGAAATAGGTTTTGGACACTCTCTGGTCCTTTTCCGTATTAGCCTCGGCCGTTTTGGTTGTGGTATAGGATTTGGACCCTTCCTGGTCGTCTTCCGAAGCCCCACGTTGGGCGCCAATGAAACAATCTTGCTTCGCAGATTGTATAAATTCATAAATAAAAACACGATTTAGTGTTTTTATTTTATAGAAAAACTTTATTATTTAATCTTCGTTTTAGCAAAGAAAAGTTAAAACCCGTCCGAACAATTTTGTCTAGACAAAGTATGACTTTCTTTGTTGAACTCAGAAAGATAATTAAACAATTTTCCAAAGTGAGCTTCCTTTTATACAAATTTCAAACAATATTTCGAATAAAAAATATTAAAATCAAAGTTACTTTTGAAAATGTTACAGCAGAATTTTGAAAAGAAAAATTACAGAAATTTAAATAAATGAAATCAATGAAAAGCAAAAGATTTTAAAATAATGAAATCTAAACAAAATAAGGAAACATGCATAGTGCTTTATAATGACCTGCTTCACTTTACATTTTCATCTAATGGCCATGTAAGGTTTACTAATGAAAATAGGTAAAATTTCGAAATTATTTTTTTATTTTTTATTGTCATGACAATAATTTGAAATTAAATAAAAATAAAACAAACATCAAAATTTTTTTAACATATATTTTCATAATTTTTCAACGCAATAAAGCCGATGGAAATTAACAACTCGCAACAAATTATGTAAGCAAAGGTAATTTTATTATTTAATTTATTGGTAAAAATAGTAAATACAATAATTTTTAATTTTTTTTAGATAACGCGAATTTCTGAAATTCTAGGCAAATTATGATGGGAAAAAGTCAACAAGAATTAGAGAAAAAGGAATCTTAAAGCTGTTTTAAAGATTAAAACAAGTGCTTACATGGAATTTCTAAGTTTTAACGCGCAATTTTCAAAATTAGCTTGTTTCTAAATTATAATGATATGTATAATGGTACAAAATTTCTTAGAATCTGAGACAATTATTTATAGAGAAGTTCTCAAATTAAATGATACTTTTTCTAAATCTGAAAACTTTTCTATAGCAAAATATCTCAGAATCTGATAATTTTTCTATAGAAAAAATGTCTCAGAATCTGAGAATTTTTCTATAGAAAAAATGTCTCAGAATCTGTGAATATTTCTATAGAAAAAATGTCTCAGAATCTGAGAATATTCCTAAAGAAAAAATGTCTCAGAATCTGAGAATTTTTCTATAGAAAAGATGTCACAGAATCTGGGAGTTTTTCTATAGAAAAAATGTCTCAGAATCTGAGAATTTTTCTTTAGAAAAAATGTCTCAGAATCTGAGAATTTTTCTTTAGAAAAAATGTCTCAGAATCTGAGAATTTTTCTTTAGAAAAAATGTCTCAGAATCTGAGAATTTTTCTTTAGAAAAATGTCTCAGAATCTGAGAATTTTTCTATAGAAAAAATGTCTCAGTATCTGAAAACTTTTCTATAGCAAAATATCTCAGAATCTGATAATTTTTCTATAAAAAAAATGTCTCAGAATCTGATAATTTTTCTATAGAAAAAATGTCTCAGAATCTGATAATTTTTCTATAGAAAAAATGTCTCAGAATCTGAGAATTTTTCTATAGAAAAAATGTCTCAGAATCTGAGAATTTTTCTATAGAAAAAATGTCTCAGAATCTGAGAATTTTTCTAAAGAAAAAATGTCTCAGAGTCTGAGAATTTTTCTATAGAAAAAATGTCTCAGAATCTGAGAATTTTTCTATAGAAAAAATGTCTCAGAATCTGAGAATTTTTCTATAGAAAAAATGTCTCAGAATCTGAGAATTTTTCTATAGAAAAAATGTCTCAGAATCTGAGAATTTTTCTATAGAAAAAATGTCTCAGAATCTGAGAATTTTTCTATAGAAAAAGGTCTCAGAGTCTGAGAATTTTTCTATAGAAAAAATGTCTCAGAATCTGTGAATATTTCTATAGAAAAAATGTTTCAGAACCTGAGAATTTTTCTATAGAAAAAATGTCTCAGAATCTGAGAATTTTTCTATCGAAAAAATGTCACAGAATCTGAGAATTGTTCTATAGAAAGAATGTCTCAGAATCTGAGAATTTTTCTATAGAAAAAATGTCTCAGAATCTTAAAATTTTTTTAAGTAGAAGAAATGTCTCAGAATCTGAGAATTTTTCTATAGAAAAAATGTCTCAGAATCTCTAAATTTTTCTATAGAAAAAATGTCTCAGAATCTGTAAATTTTTCTATAGAAAAAATGTCTCAAAATCTGAGAATTTTTCTATAGAAAAAATGTCTCAGAATCTTAAAATTTTTTTATGTAGAAGAAATGTCTCAGAATCTGAGAACTTTTCTATAGAAAAAATGTCTAAGAATCTGTAAATTTTTCTACATAAAAAATGTCTCAGAATCTGAGAATTTTTCAAAAATTTTTCCATAGAAAAAATGTCTCAGAATCTAAGACATTTTCTACAGAAATAATGTCGCAGAATCTGAGAATTGTTCTATAGAAAAAATGTCTCAGAATCTGAGAATTTTTCTATAGAAAAAATGTCCACGAATCTGAGAATTTTTCTATAGAATAAATGTCTCAGAATCTTAAAATTTTTTTATACAAAAAAAAAAATGTCTCAGAATCTGAGAATTTTTCTATAGAAAAAATGTCTCAGAATCAAAGAATTTTTCTATGGAAAAAATGTCTCAGAATCTAAGAATTTTTCTATAGAAAAAATGTCTCAGAATCTGAGAATTTTTCTATTAAAAAAAACTGTCTTAGAATCTAAGAATTTTTCTATAACAAAAAACTGTTTTAGAATCTGAGAATTTTTCTATAGAAAAAATATTTCAGAATCTATGAAGATTTCTACAGAAAAAATGTATCAGAATCTTATAATTTTTCTACAGAAAAATTATTTTAGAATCAGAATTTTTCTATAGAAAAATGTTTCAGAATCTGAGGAATTTTTTAAATATATAAAAAATTTTAAAAATCTGAGAATTATCTATAAAAAAAACAATTTTCTATAGAAAAAATGTCACAGAATCTGATAATTTATTGTATCAAAAATATGTCTCAGAATCGGAGAATTTTTCTATAAAAAAATTATCTCAGAGACTGAGAATTTTTCTATAGGAAAAATGTCTCAGAATCTGAGAATTTTTCTATAAAAAACTGTCTTAGAATCTGAGAATTTTTCTATAGAAAAAATGTCTCAGAATCTGAGAAAAAAAAATCTTTTTATAACAACAATAATTGTAATTCATGATTAAATTTATTTATAAAGCATAATAAAATCAAATAATTTTTTAATTTATTTAATTTAGTAAAGTGTGTAATTATTTATACCTAGCGTATTAACAAAATAATTTAGATAAATTACCAAAATTTATATATAAATTTTTACTCTGCTAACTTTGAAAAGTTTACAAAGTTTCCTAGGAATATTTCCTAAAAGCATAGATAATTTTTCGAACATATCATTTTTTAAAAATCACCTTGGCTTTTTAGTAATATTGTCTAAAAACTTTGTAGGCTCTATGTTATCTTGGCACTTAGATAAAGTTATACTATAAATTTAGGTAATATTACCTCGATTTTTTTTTGTGTGCATTTATATTTCAGAATTTTCCATTTATATTTCAGAAATTTCCATTTATAATTCAGAAATTTCGAATTGTATTTCAGAAATTTCCATTTGTATTTCAAAATTTTCTAAATGCTTTTCAGAAAATTCCATTTGAATTTCAAAAATTTCCATTTGTATTTCAAAATTTTCCAAATGCTTTTCAGAAAATTCCATTTATATTTCAAAAATTTCCAATTATATTTCAAAATTTTCCAATTGTATTTCAAAAATTTCCATTTGTATTTCAAAATTTTCCAAATGCTTTTCAGAAAATTCCATTTGTATTTCAAAAATTTCCATTTGTATTTCAAAATTTTCCAAATGCTTTTCAGAAAATTCCAATTGTATTTCAAAAATTTCTATTTATATTTCAAAATTTTCCAAATGCTTTTCAGAAAATTCCAATTGTAATTCAAAATTTTCCATTTATATTTCAAAATTTTCCATTTATATTTAAGAAAATACAAATTGTATTTCAAAAATTTTCTAAATAAATTAAAAAAATTGTAAGTGTAGTTCCCTACACTTTGAAGTTATTATAAATTCATTATAATTCATGATAAATTATCAAAACTTGCAGAAAAACTCAGTCTTCCTTTGTGGAGGATTGTGGAGGATAATGAGAAATTTGAAAAAATACAACAAAACCGATAAGAATGAAGAAAACCCTTAATTTGTGTTCCCTTGGAGACATTTAGTGACATTGTTAAAAAAATCGTACTAAGAATCATAGCTCTATTAATTGCAATAATGGTTTTGCTATAGGTCTGTACGAATTTTTTAAGCTGAAATATGCTAGGCAAAATTTATAAACTTTTTCATCTTAAAAAGGTTATTTTATTCCTAATACAGTCAAACTCGGTTATAACGAACTCGGTTATAACGAATTCTCGGTTATAACGAACTAATTCTAAAGTTCCGACGTTTTAGCATCAATTTTCACACAAAATACTTCTTTTATAACGAACTCGGTTATAACGAATCCTCGGTTAAAACGAACTGCTTATTATGGTCCCACGAACACAATTTCATGAATATTTACCTTTTTATAACGAACTCCCATAAATATTTTTTAATGTGTAGCAATCATGTTTATCAAACTAACAAAAGGTTGGAATTTTTTGGTTTATATTATAATTTTGATGAAATTTATTTATATTTTTAATGATTTCTTCTCAATAAGTAGTTTATTTACGAAAAAAACATAAAATAAAACAAAATGGGATCTACTTTTTTGGAAATAAAACTAGGTTGATAAAAAATATACCCCGCTTATAGCGAACTTCGCTTATAACGAACTAATTTTACTGGTCCCTCGGAGTTCGTTATAACCGGGTTCGACTGTACCTTTGAACAGTTATACAGTGGGTAAAAAAAGTAGTCGGACACTCATAACCTCAATTTCTTTCATTAAATTTTGTGGTTAAAATTCATGAAATTCCAAAATATGTTGGTACCATTTTAAAGATGGGTTTTCACACTTTTAGAATCATTTGTTCTTGAATCAAAATGATAAGTTAAGAAAAATGTTAACCACTTTCTTTTGAAAAATATTGATGGTGTATAGGGGTTTGGAAAGTCTGATAGTTTCTATAATATTTGTATCATAAAAAATACACTTACAGTTTTCTTAATAAAATTAGAAACTTTTTGAAATATAATTTGTATTTCCTTAAATATAAATGGAAAATTTTGAAATATAAATGGAAACTTTTGAATTACAATTGGAATTTTCTGAAAAGCATTTGGAAAATTTTGAAATATAAATAGAAATTTTTGAAATATAATTGAAATTTTCTGAAAAGCATTTGGAAAATTTTGAAATACAAATGGAAATTTTTGAAATACAATTGGAAAATTTTGAAATATAATTGGAAATTTTTGAAATATAAATGGAATTTTCTGAAAAGCATTTGGAAAATTTTGAAATACAAATGAAAACTTTTGAAATACAAATGGAATTTTCTGAAAAGCATTTAGAAAATTTTGAAATACAAATGGAAATTTCTGAAATGCAATTGGAAATTTCTGAATTATAAATGGAAATTTCTGAAATATAAATGGAAAATTCTGAAATATAAATGGAAATTTCTGAAATATAAATGGAAAGTTTTGAAATATAAATGGAAATTTCTGAAATATAAATGGAAATTTTTGAAATATAATTGGAATTTTTTGAATTATAAATGGAAATTTTTGAATTATAATTGGAAATTTTTGAATTATATTTAGAAATTTTTGAATTATAATTGGAAATTTTTGAAATATAAATGGAAATTTCTGAAATATAATTGGAAATTTTTGAAATATAATTGGAAATTTTTGAAATATAATTGGAAATTTCTGAAATATAATTGGAAATTTTTGAAACATAATTTGTATTTTCTGAATTAAAATTGGAAATGGTGTAGTGGTGAAAGAGTTTGGTGAACAAAAATATATTTGCTAGCCTACTTTTATATTGTAGTTTACTTTATAATGGAAATAGAAAAGTTTTTTTGAACACATCAAAAATGGACTTTTGGCCAACAATTCCTTATAAATTCCCTATAGTGCATTGTACGAAAAACATTTTTAATGTTACAAAATTATTTTTGTATGATACAAAATTTCGTAAAATCAATACTTTTTTATATTACTAATAAACTTTTATCTTATTTTAAACTTACCTGCACTATATAAAATAACCAATAAGCAAATGTGGATAAGGTGACCAACAGTAAAACCACTGCTCGATATAAAAATATTCTTGGCATTGTAGCTGCTGAATGGCGCATAAATAATGCCCACAAACCAATAGCTAATAGAAGTAATCGCACGGCCATTGATACCAACAGACCTTTACATTCACTACCGCAAGCCAGCAATTGAGTCCTTACAGTTTGTGTCAATTCTGGGTGATCAAACGCCGAGGGAAAAAATCCCATGTGTGGCATAACCACCATGGCAACGGGTGAGAAAAAGGCACCAAAGCCAAGTAAAAAGGAAAATGTTGATTCCAAATAGCGACGACATTTAAAACCCAAACCAGTTTCGTTCATTTCACGTTGCCACCCGTTGTTGATGTCTTCCATCGAAATACTTTGTTCTGATGTGTTGCCAGTCACAGCGGTGGTATTTTCACCCCAATTATCATCTTGGGGTAAAATTTGTACCTCTATTATTTCTTGACCCTCACGGCCTTCATCACCGGTCATATTGACTGTAGTTTGATAAGGATTCAAATCCGAGCTACGATTATTTTTTGATTTTGAATGAGAATTACTGCGATGTGAATGTCGTGTACGATCACGATGATAACCATTATTTATAGAACCACCATTACCTCCTCCTCCACTATTACCACCGCCATTATTATTATGATTCCTGGAACGTCTTGAACGTCCGCTTTGTTCGGATTTCACCGATTCATTTTCCATGGCTTAAAAGGGCGTTAGTTATTTCAGATATTTTTTTGCCAAACACGCCCACTTTGGCACCTGTTACAGTTTTTCTTTCAACCAAAAAAACAAAACCACTCTCCACTTGTTTTCTTTGTACACTATAGGAAAAACAAGCAGGAAAACATATAAGAAAGTCTATGGAAATGAAAATTCTTTCACGCATACATTTACACACCCATGTTTGTAACACAAGCGGTTGGTTCTATGCTAAAAAATAAAACCACAGGTAAAATTTATTTACACGCCACAATGAATGGCTGACTGCTTGGTTCGTTTGTTGGTTCCGTAACTGTTTATATTTGAGAGGCTTTTTCAGGTTTTCTTGTATACAAAGAACAGGGAATTTGCGGGGTTGGGGTGCGGTTTGTCGATTGTGTTTTTTTTTATTACATTTCTTCTTTACATTATTTCAACAAGTTTTTGCTATTTATAGACACACATTTTCATTAATTTTTTATTGAATTAGTAATTAACTTTAGTATTTTATCACATTTTTGCTATGTTAATAATTTTTTGCAATGTTTTCTAATAAAAAAAACGGAAAATTCTTTAGCTTAATTTTTGTACAAACAAAAAATTGTCTTTTCCAATTGAAAGAATTTTTTATAATGATGCCACATATTTTACAATATTATTTGCAAAAAAAAAACATTCACAATGGATAAAGCGTTCATTTAACAAACTTGGCAGCACTGTGAGGGAATTTTCAAAGGTTTGTGTCTTTGATGAAAATACTGGGATTGTTTCAATCCAGTTTTCACTGCTAATGCCTTTATGATACTTGCTTTTTTCAAGTTACTTGTTGCTGCATTTATTAGGGTTTTTCTATGGGAATTTCGATAAATTCAAAATTTTTGGTTGAAGTTATCGAAATTTTTATAGAAAAACCCTAATAAATGCAGCAACAAGTAACTTGAAACAAGCAAGTATCATACGCACTTAAGAGTAGAAACAGAACTAGCACGACACGGGGGACGGTTTCCGTTGCCGGAGAATATAGGCCCAAAACAAGGGGGCTAATCACGCAAAACGAAAACGATAGACGATGCATAAACGACATTAAAATACATATCGTTTTGAAGGGAAAGTATAAAGTTTTTCTTTATTAAATTGTTAAACAGTGTTGTCTAAAGGGCAGTTTACATGTTAACTACCCTTGACCACCCTTATCTACTATTTCCCAGTATTGGTGATACGATTTGCCGGGTTTAAATAATTTTGTATGAAAAATTATTTGAATTTGACAATTGCTATCCTCCAATACTGGGAAATAGTAGATAAGGGTAGTCAAGGGTAGTTAACGTGTAAATCAAGCTTTAAGCCGGCAAACCATATCACCAATACTGGGAAATAGTAGATAAGGGTGGTCAAGGGTAGTTAACGTGTAAACTGCCCTTAATCCAGAAATGTTAAAAAAATTGGAAATATTTTGATTAGTTTAGGAGCAACAAGGCTCAAAAAATCGACGATAGCTAACTATCGTTTTACGTGATCACAGTCAAGGACGGGGGACGGCGACGGCAAAAAATGTCATGTGTTTGTTCAGTGGTGCTAACTTCTAATAAAATTAGAGTAATTTTACGGAAAAAAATCGCTTATCACATAGTCAATGTAATTAAGTTGGCACTACTGTACCACAGACTAATACAGACTCACTGTTGCTACGTTGGAGGTTTTCCCGCTAAATCTAGCGCTTTTTGTTTGGATTTAGCGGGGGAAAATTGGTTTTAGCGGGAACGGTGATTTAGCGGGAAAATCTAGCGCTTTTTATTTGGATTTAGTGGGACAAATTTAGAGGTTTTTCCCATTTTTTCAATCGAAAACGCCAAGTTTGTCGAATTTTAGCGCTTTTTTTGTAACTTAGCGGGAGAATTTTGTATTTTCCCGCTAAAATTTTTTCGGCGGTTTCTTGCGCGTTTTTAATGAAAAGTAAATTTTCGTAAAAAAAATAATTTGGAGGTTTTTTTTTTAATTTTTCTTTTTTGTCAATCAAAAATGTCAAGTTTTTCGGTTTTCAGCGCTTTTTTTTGTAATTTAGCGGGAAAAATTTAAATTTTCCCCGCTAAATTAATTTTTGGCGGTTTCTAGCGCTTTTTTCGTGAAATTTAGAGGTTTTTGGTTAAAAATAGTTGGCAACAGTGTACAGACTCGACATAAGTGACAGGTGTCAAAAAAGTAGTTCTGAACCATATGGTTAATATTTTCAAATTATTCTACGAATTAGGTTAGAAAGAGGAAACTGATATAACGCGCCATAAGAAAAATGAATGCCAGATCGGAATTTGTTGTTTCACTCACTCCTAAGTTGTAGAAAGTGTTGCCATGTTAGCGTAAAACGGACTAAAAACCGCTGTGTTTTCTCCTAAAATCGCTTAGTTTTCCCCCATTTTTTCTGTATTTAGTCTGTGCTAATACCACAGAGTTTTCGGATGTAGTTTTAGCATATTTTTGGTAAAATTATGCCAGATTTTTGCTCATTCCGACACAGTTTTTTTTTGCGTGTGGTATTAGTCTGTGGTACAGTAGCACAGACTAATACAGACTCGACATAAGTGACAGGTGTCAAAAAAGTATTCTTTAACCATATGGTTAATATTTTCAAATTATTCTACGAATTAGGTTAGAAAGAGAAAACTGATATAACGCGCCATAAGAAAAATGGATGCCAGATCGGTTTTTGTTGTTTCACTCACTCCTAAGTCGTAGAAAGTGTTGCCATGTTAGCGTAAAACGGACTAAAAACCGCTGTGTTTTCTCCTAAAATCGCTTAGTTTTTCCCCATTTTTTCTTGTAAAACCCTACTGTCGAGTCTGTATTTAGTCTGTGACAGTAGCATAGAAAAAAATAGAAGTGTAACAGAGTCGTATTTCGCTTGAATAAGTATTAGTGACAGCACATTATGTAACTTTTGACGTTTAATAAAAACAATGCAATATAAAGGAGAACAACAACAAAGAGAAAATAACAAAAGAAAAAAAATGATTTTAAACTATCAATAGTGCGTATTATCTTTAAAAAACGTTGAATAAAGCAAAATAAATAATAAATTTAATTAAATGAAAGAAAATTCCATTTTTAATAAACAAAGAATCTAATTTGATATTTAATACGTGTGAGATAAGGAAGAACAAGCATTTTTCCACCATATTGGAAAATACATCAAATACAACACTGCGTACCTTCTAATCTTTTCTATATACAGTAGTGCCAATTTTACGTGATTAGCCTCCTGGTAAAAATGGCAAAACGGAGATAAATCTTTAAGTCTGGCAACATTTTCAATATGCCAATTTTTTTCTTCCCATTAAAAAAACCCAGTATTTTTCATGAACACCACCATAAATGTAAAAAATAAACAAATTTTTGACAGGTTAATTTTTTCGGTGGGGTGCATTTTTAATGCGTTTCGATTGCAAAAAATATATTTTATACGCGAAAAATCATAAAATACAATATAGTTTTTAAGTATATATTAAAAAATAAAAAAATGATGGATGCTGAGTTGTTGTCCTTAAACGATGTTGATATTGAAGATGGAGAGGTAAGTTATATGGAAACATTAGATTTTTTTCTTCCTTAAAACTATTCTGCATCATACCTAAAAAAATCAAATCAATGACGGTCACTCACCTTATACGTTTCTTCACACATATAAAAAGCTCTCAGATACATCGGAAGAAGTTTATACCCCTCTCCAAAGACCAGCTTCATTGACCCATAATACATCTACAACGCCAACTCCCAGCACATCAACATCATTATCAGCAATAGCAAGCGCAATAAAATGTACGAAAATGGATGCTGATTGTGTAGAAGATGAAGTAATTTTAACAACCAAACCTTTAAACAACTTAGATGATGAAGATGAATGTCAAAGTGATGTTTCTTCCTCATCATCGGAAGACTCTTCAGATACTTGTTTGGACAAACTAAATAAGGAGAAAAAATCTAAACACAAAAAACGTCATGTTAAACGTACTGTTATGGTACGTATTCATCCTACGTCTTCGGAAGTTGCGGAGCAGAGCAAAGCCCGTTTTAAAAAGTATGACATTTGGACAGCTGCTCTACAAGAGGAAGCGCTTACTGAAAATATGCGTGGATGTGATGTCACTCAAAACGGCTTTAATGACCGTAATGTAGAAAATTACGATTTCTCATTGCGATATCGTTTGAATGGCGAAAATAGTCTCAAAAGACGTCTATCCAACTCTACCGATGATCTTTCCGATAGTGATCAACAACAGCAACCACATAGCAAACGTCAACGCCCCTCAAGTCGTGGTGAAAACAAATCGTCTTCGTCATCATCGACATCTTCAAAACGTTCGGTACACGAACGTTTGGGTAAACGTCGAGACTTACGTGGCCGTCGAAGATCATCTCCCTATAGCGGTTCTGATTCTAATTCTTATGATCCCAAACATATAGAAGATTTAGAAGATGTTGTAAATCGTGACGCTATTGAGATAGCCAGAGAAATGGCCATGAAATTGCATGAGGAAAAAGATGATTTATTAGGTGAGCAAAGTTAATAAATTCATGATTATGTATATTTTTCAATCGGTTAAATTATTTTTGTTTTAGTTCGAGTTGTCGATATTTTAGGTATAGAGTTGCCTTTAAAAATTTATAAGGAAACCCAGCGTATTGAATCCGAAGGAGGCATGACAATTAAGGTAAATTTTATAAACTCCCATTTAAATCTCTTCTTAACATTCTGTAACGCATAGAAATATCGGTCTAGGACTCTATTAATTTTTTTTATTGATCAGTGATCGATTGAAAGGCATTTGATCAATTTCCGTCCGTCTGTAGAAAGCACAATGCAGTTCAAAAGTTCCTCTCGAATAACCGAACAAAACTATAAAAACTCCATTTTTATACCCTCGACTTAGTGATAGAGCAATGGTTCCCAACCTTTGATTCTCGCCCCACTGGGGGGCAATTTGAATGCTTCAGGGGGGCAAAGAGCAAATTTTTAAGATCTTTTTGCCCAACGATACTAAATTCATTTCATCAAAAAATTAGTTTAAAAATGAACTCTTTTATCATCTGACAATGATAAATAAACTATTATGTTAAAAAAAAAAAAAAAAAACTATATAGTATATATTTGCATATTATAAACTATAGCTTCTTTACTTTATTTTGTCTTGACTTAATATATTGTTATTGCAATCATTTTATATTTTAATTATTGTTTTATTATTATTGCTATTTTACTGCTTTTTTTTAATTATTTATTGTACTAATTAATTATGTCAATCTTTATGTAATACCCGTTGAACTATAAAAGAATTTATTCTTATTGTTCTAATAATGAAAAAACTAAATAAATCTAAATCTAAAATAAACTAAAAAAAAATCCGAATATGGGATGGTGGTCCTGGTGTTGGGAACCACTGGCACGTCCCACCCTCTTGGTATAAAATACCACCATGACTATATTACGGCCAACTTCACATATAGTCCCTGACACGAAGATAGTACCGTTTTAATTTATCAGTGCATTATAGCCCACAACTCAATAATAAATAATTTACACCACCATATTTTCAAATATTATCTGAACATAAAAAATTCATTTATTTAACATCACTATTACCAAAACAAAAAAAAATGCAACAATATTTTGAAAAATTGAAATGTAAAATATTTTAAACGATTAAATCAAAGAAAACAAAAAAAAAAAACAAATAGACGTAATGACATACAATTTGACAAAGGAATAATTAAAATAAGGAAAAACAAATTCAAAATTAATAAATTCAAAAGGTCAAATTGAATAACTAAATTTTGGATTTTAAAACAAATTGGAAAAATTTACAAATTTTTCTTGAGTGTAGGGGGGGCATTGTAGTTTTTTTAGCTTAGAAGTGGGGCATGGAGCAAAAAAGGTTGGGAACCATTTTGATAGAGGGTATATATAAGTTTGTCATTCCGTTTGTAACTCATAGAAATATCGGTGTGGGACCCCATAAAGCATGTATATTATTGATCAGTGATCGATTCTAAGACATTCTAGCGATTTCCGTCTGTCTGTCGGTCTGTGGAAATGGTGACCACGGCCAAAGTATTAAACATATATGACTAACAAGGAAGGTCTTTCACAGGGCACCCACCGATTGTCCTGAAACTTGAATATGGGAATGAGGGGAAAAAAATAAGAGTTACCTGTTTTTTTTTAGCTGCCCAATCTCAAATTTAAAAAAGGGTTGCCACCTTAAAAATAAGAGCTTACGGAAAAATCCGCATAAAAACCAAACTAGCAGGAATTTCGCCAAACAAAAAAATACGGGTCTGCTTAATTTTGATAGAGATTATTATATATGATTTTGGTGGTCGTACGTATATACTACTCCATATAAACTACCCTAACGATTTTACATTTTTGGCAATAACGAAGTTAACGAAGCTGAATTTTGACACGACTGGTACACCATTTGATAGGGCTTCAAAAAACCTTTCGACCTGTATAAAATGTTCATTTAGTTTCTTATGAAGAAATGGGAAAAATCCTCAAAAAACAAAAAAAAATCCCGTTTTCCCCCTGCCGTTTGACCCGCTTAATGTGAGATTGGGCAGTTATAAAAAAACAGGTAACTCTTATTTTGCTCCCCTCTTTCCTATATTCAAGTTTCAGGACAATTTGTGGGTGCCCTGTGAAAGACCTTCCTTGTAAGACTTAGCAAATTTACTTGTTGTTGTCCTAAGTAGTTTGGTATTGCACTTGAGCAAAATCGGTTCAGCGGTTCAAAAGTTATGATTTAAAATGTAAGAACACCTCGAAAATTTTGGTATATTCTACATAACCTAAAAATACAAAATGCTTTAAATTGGCTGCTGGTTGGCATATGTGAACAGAATTGCAAACAGAATGGAATTTTTACAAGTACAAACCAATTTTTTTACAAAAAAAAAAAAAAAAATTCGCGGATTTTTTTTTTCTCACCAAAACAAAACAGCAGTCAATAACTGAACTGTTAAAAATTGTGAATTTTCATCAGTAGCAGTACAGTTAAAGTTTTTTTTTTGAAATAAACAAACTTGCCAGCACACAGTTCAGCTTCAGTTTTAAAAAAACAAAAAACAGCACACACGACTGAATTGTCTGCCAGACAGTAACCAGACAATGTCTGGTTACTGCGCTGCACAAGTTCTGTTTGTTACTGGACTGGCAGTAGAGAAAATAAAAATTGAATTCGACTTGTTAGCATGAAATTTGTTTTCTTTGAGCTGCTGGAAGTTAAATGAACAGTACATATAAGTAGAAGTTTTATTATATTAGGTTAGGTTAGGGTGGCGGTGTACGATTTACACCTCGCATAGACCTTTTGGTCCATAGCGATACCACAAAACTTTTTTCTTTTTCGCTAGCGGCGCAAGTTAAACACGTTCAAAGTCATTGCGAATCTCTTTAATATTCTAAGATCCATTCGCGTTATATCCTCCAAAGTATTAAAGCTTATCTGACCAGTAATCGATCGGCGACTTCTTGCCACCGCTGGACAGTGACAAAGTATGTGTTCTATCGTTTCATCCACTCCTGGTGAGCCGCATCTTTTACAACTGGCGTCCGGGATGAGTCTAATATTCTTAGCATGAATGCCGATGAGACAGTGACCAGTTATTATTCCCGTCAGAGCTCGACATTCCCTTCTCGTAAGTGATAAAAGGTATTTAGTTTTCCCTTGGTCATAAGTTGGCCATAAAGTTCTGCTGATTTTGCATGTTGTTAGTTGTCCCCACTTCCTGTTCGCTACTGCAACATTTATGGAATCCCGTCTTTTTTTGAAGTGTTGGAGCGATGGTAAAACTAGCACCGTGGTACCTACACCATCAGCTCCAAGTTTCGCGAGTTCGTCTGCCCTTTCATTTCCCTGTATTCCGTTGTGTCCTGGTATTATTATATTATTAAGAAGAATGTTTCAAAAGTAAAGATAATTCTTTAAATTTTCTAAATTTAATTAAAAATGCATTAAAAAAATAAAAATGTTTCAAGTTTCGACACTTTTTTTTTACGTTTTTGAGTAAAAAATTTTAACAGAATTGTTTTTTTTTTAAGTTCCGAAATTTTTTTTGAAAATATTGCAAGTGATTTTTTTTTTTATGGTTTAAAGTTAAAAATTTTATTAAAGTTTAAAAAAATTCTAAGTTCTTTTTTTTTGTAATAATTTTCTAAGTGTCTGACAAAAATGTCCTAAACTTTTGGTATTTTATTTAATATGACGAAAAATTGTGCATGTATGGACACGTTCTTTACACAAAAAAATAGGTTTTTCAAAACACCTTCATCCTAAAATTTAGTTTAAAATTCAGTTGTATAAATTGTGATTTATTTATATCTTTTTTCATTTTTAAAAATTTTTTGTTATTTTTTCAAATTATAATTACTAATTTATCGTATATTATCGAAAAAATATTCCACACACAAAAAAAAATCGAGGTAATATTACCTAAAATTATAGTATAAAAATACCTTAGCGCCAGGCAAACGGGGCATTTGCCAAGTTAAAAGGTAATGTTACTTAAAAGCTAAGGTAATTCCTATGTTCGAAAATTTATTATGGTTGACAGAAATATACCTTAGCTTTTTAGGTAAAATAGCATTGATAAATATGTGATATTACGTAAATAATTGGGTAGTATTACCTTGTATTAGTAATGGCTTTTTTACACCATTTCCTTTTAAAATTTAAATAAAAACTACGAAAAGTTTATTATTTTTAATTAATTTTTTTTTTTAATTTTTCGAATGCTTACAAATTTTAAAGAAAAGTTGATAATAAGAAAAGTGTCTCAGAACTCAAAATCTGAAAATTTTTCTGTTATTAAACATTTTTAAATAGAAATACTCTCAGATTTTAAAACTTTTCTACAGAAAATACTCAGTTTCTGGATATTTTTGCTTTTAAAAAATCTGAAATCTCAGAATCTGAAAATTTTTCTATAGAAAAATGTCTCACAATTCAGAATATGAGAACTTTTCTATAGAAAATTGTGTCAAAATCTGAGAATTTTTCTATAGAAAAAATGTCTCAGAATCTGATAATTTTTCTATAAAAAATATGTCTCAGGATCTGAGAATTTTTATATAGAAAACATGTCTCAGAATCTAAGAATTTTTGAGAATTTTTCTAAAGAAAAAATTTCTCAAAATCTGAGTATTTTTCCGAGTTTGAGAATTTTTCTAAAGAAAAAATTTTTAGAATCTAAGAGTTAGAATCTGACAATTTTACTATATAAAAAATTTCGAATTCTGACACATTTTCAAAAGAAAAAATCTCAGATTCTGAGACATTTTTCTAAAGAAAAAATTTCACATTATGAGACATTTTTGTATAGAAAAAATCTCAGATTCTGAGACATTTTTTTATAGAAAAAATCTGAGATTCTGAGACCTTTTTCTGCAGGAAAATTGTCTAAAAATCTGAGTATTTTTGTATAGAAAAACTCTGAGATTCTGAGACGTTTTTTTTTTTCAAAAGTTTTCAGAATCTGAGGTATTTTTCAATAGAAAATTTCTCAGATTCTGTAATTTTTTTTTCTATACACAAATTCTCAGATTCTTTTCTATAGAATATCTTGAAAAAAAATCTCAGAATTTTCTAAAGAAATTGAGACATTTTATCTATGGAGATTCTAAGACATTTTTCTATAGAAAAAATCTCAGATTCTGAGACATTTTTGTATAGAAAAAACTCAGATTCTGAGGCATTTCTGTATAGAAAAATATCAGATTCTGAGATATTTTTGTATGGAAAAAATCTCAGATTCTAAGACATTTTGTGTAGAAAAAATCTCAGATTCTGATAAATTTTTGTATAGAAAAACTCTCAGATTCTGAGAGATTTTTTCTATAGAAAAAATTTCAGATTCTGAATCATTTTTCTATAGAAAAATCTCAGAAAAAATGTCTCATAATTTTTCTACAGAAAAAATGTCTCAGAATCTGAGAATTTTTCTATAGAAAAAATGTCTCAGAATCTGAGAATTTTTCTATAAAAAAATGTCTCAGAATCTGAGAATTTTTCTATAGAAAAAATGTCTCAGAATCTGAGAATTGTTCTATAGCAAAAATGTCTTAGAATCTGAGAATTTTTCAATAGAAAAAATGTATCGGAATCTGAAAATTTTTCTGTAGAAAAAATGTATCAGAATCTGAGAATTTTTCTTTAGAAAAATTGTTTCAGAATCAAATAATTTTTGCAGAAAACAAAAACAATAGAAAAAATTTCAGATTCTGAATCATTTTTCTATAAAAAAATCTCAGAAAAAATGTCTCAGAATCTCAGAATTTTTCTACAGAAAAAATGTCTCAGAATCTGAGAATTTTTCTATAGAAAAAAATGTCTCAGAATCTGAGAATTTTTCTATAGAAAAAAATGTCTCAGAATCTGAGAATTTTTCTATAAAAAAAATGTCTCAGAATCTGAGAATTTTTCTATAGAAAAAATGTCTCAGAATCTGAGAATTGTTCTATAGCAAAAATGTCTTAGAATCTGAGAATTTTTCAATAGAAAAAATGTATCGGAATCTGAAAATTTTTCTGTAGAAAAAATGTATCAGAATCTGAGAATTTTTCTTTAGAAAAATTGTTTCAGAATCAAATAATTTTTGCAGAAAACATCTATGGAACTGTGACTGAAAGATTTTCAGATTCTGAGACTTTTTTTTACAAAAAATTCGCAGATTTTGAAATATTTTTTATAGAAAAATGTCTTTTTCGCATTTTTTCTATGTGGAAATACGGTTGAGAAATATAGATGATTCTGAGATTTTTCTTAATTCTAGTATTCTTGATGAGTTTTTTATACCCTCCACTCTAGTGATAGAGGGTATATATAAGTTTGTCATTCCGTTTGTAACACCTCGAAATATTGGTCTAGGACCCCATAAAGTATACATATTCATGATCCTCGATCGATTTTAAGACGATCTAGCGATGTCCGTCCGTCCGTCCGTCCGTCCGTCCGTCCGTCTGTCCGTCTGTCTGTCTGTCTGTCTGTTGAAAACACGCTAACTTTTGAAAGACTTTACGGAGGCTCCTGAAGTTTGGCATATATGTTGGGCATTTACCTGGTCAGGTTGGTATTGCAATCCAGCGAAATCGGTCCAGTGGTTCAAAAGTTATAAGCAAATGAGTGAATTTCGGCAAGGGTTTTTCTGGAATTTACGAGATAAAACACACGATAACTTTCGAACGGCAATTCTGAGGGTGCTGAAGTGTGGCATATATTTTTGCCGTTCCTCTGGTCCGGTTCGTTTTAAATTTCAGCCAAATCGGTCCAGTGCTTCAAAAGTTATTAGCAAAACCGTAAATTTCAGATTCACCTCACCTTAAATTCACGTGTTGAAACCCCGTTAAACAGGTTTTAAAAACATTGGTAAGTCACAAAAATATTTTACAACGCATTTTTGTCACTCAAAAATATTTTTACACTAAAAGAAAAAAAAATACACTCGAAAAAAATTTTACACTCAAAAAAAATTTTACACTCAAAAAAAAATTTAGTAAATTTTTTTTCAAAAATTAGTTAAAAAAAAAGTTTTTTTAAACAAAATAAAATATTTCTATTCAAAAATGTTATTTTTTCACTCTAGAAAATTTTCTATAACTTAAAAAGGGCATTGTGGAGGGTATTCATAGATTCGGCCAAGTCGAATTTAACTTTTCTACTTGTTTAATAATAACACTGTGCTACAGTGAAAAAATACTTCTGATGTGACATAGTATAGGTTGTTGGTCTTGTTTTTTTTGTAAATGATGCTTCTTAAAACTGGGTCGCTGGATCCTTAGTTCTTGAAGACTTCTTACGTTATCTAAAAAACTGTAAAATAATTAATTTATTTTTACATAATTAATTTGCTAATAAAGTTAATTACCTTGCTGGTCTAATTTTTCGCGAATTGTTAATTTTTATGATTTGATTTTTATTGCGTTTAACAACTTTTAAAAAATATTCCAAAAATTTTTTATGTTTGTATTTTTTATTAATTTTAAAATTATTGTCAAAAAATTTTTCGAAGTTCTACCTAATTTGAATAGTAAAAGTTGCATAGCCAATAGGTATTTAAATTACATATTGCTAAGGTAATAAACCTTATTTTTTTGATTTCAAAGAAAAAATAAATACCTATGCCAGCTAAGGTATTGTTACCTCGATTATTTTTTTGTGTGCAAATTTGTTTTGTAATGTTAAAATAATTTTTTCACCTAAATAAGATTAACCCGAAAAAAATCTACTTTTTGAAAGTTAAAGTTTGCTTTTCTAACAATGACTAATGCATTAATTTATTTATTTCATATAGGTTAGGTTGTAAGTGGCTGCTGACGTTTTACGTCAACACACGTAGACTCTGAGGTCCATTGTGATACCACGGGTTTATTTCATATAAAAATATCGATTTTTTTAAATTAATTGATAAACAAGAATTGAATCCCAGCAAAAAAAAATTCGAAGTAGTGCAAAAGGAAGTAGACTTAAACTACATAAAAAGTAGCAATTAGTGAATATTTTTTGTTGCAAAAAAAGTAGTTTAAAATAACATCCAAATATGTCAATAAGAAGGAAAATAATATGGATTCCACTACTTTAGAACACTATAGTCGGAATGAGTTTTTTTAAATATTTTTAAACGTAATGAAAAGAACATATTAATTTAAATTTATTTAATCCCAGCAAAACTTTTCGGAGTCATTCAAAAATAACTAGTTCTAGAAGTACTTCAAAGCTTGTCATGATAGGTTCTCAAAGAGCATCCTGGAACTAGTGATGTCACAACTAGTTCTAGAAGTGATCCAAAAGGGTAATATTTTGATTCCAAAGAGGTTTTTTTGGGGAAGTTTGTTAACTAGTGATTTGGAAGTAGTCGTACATGACTTCTGCACCAATTCCATGAAACAAATACTGGTTCTCAAATAACATCTTAGAAGCTGTTTCAAAAACTTATAATTTTTTTCAAAAAAGAAAAAAATATATATTTGATTACGTATTTCTCTGTTGCATCGTCTATTTGGAAAAAGTCAAACCTTTTGAAATATGTACAGAGGGGCTAAAAATATTATTAAGTATTGGGTAATTTGTTTGGTATTATTAAGTATTGGGACATTATTGCAAATAGGTTTTTATAGATCCATTCAATTACCTTACTACAATCTGGAATAAACTTCTTTATTTACTACAGCTGGAATTTTTTATTACAAAAAGTAAACAAAACTTTCCAATTGTAGCAAAAATAGTAAGCAATTTGAGTAATCCAACTAAGTATATAATCGTATATTTTTAGGTCCCTACAATATTTTTTTTTTTTTCAAAAATCCCTTATTCTCCTTCTAGATAATTTCTAATTGAATTACTGACTAAGAAAACAAAAAAATACTACTAATTTTGTTCAGTAAAGTGCTGATATTGCGTTATATTTTCAACAAAAAATAATTCAAAAAAATTTTTTTTTTGCAAAAAAAAATGTACAAAATGTTCCTAGACTGCTTCCCTAGAACTAGTTCTGATGGTGACAATTTCAAACAAAAATTATGGGTTAAAGAATGGGATAAAGAATTGGTTCTAGAATAACTTAAAGAACCGTTTCATACATGGGTTCCTAGACTACTTTCCTAGAACTAGTTCTGATGGTGACAATTTCAAACAAAAATCATGACTCTGAGAACGAGATAGAGAACTAGTGCCACAATAGCTTCTTGGAACTAGTTCCTGTCGTGACAATTTCAAAGAAAAATCATGGGTTAAAGAATGGGATAAAGAACTGGTTCTAGAAGTAGTGATGGAAACGTTCCATAGGAGGGGTGATTGTTCCTAGACTACTTCCCTAGAACTAGTTCTGAGGGTGACAATTTCAAACAAAAATCATGACTCTGAGAACGAGATAGAGAACTAGTCGAGCAAAAAAGAAGTACTCCAGCACTAGTTCTGGAAGTCATGCAAGTTTTGCTGGGATAGAGTTTTAGTCTAAACTATAGTTTTATATATAATTGAAAGGCAAAAAGTTAATATTTGATAGGTTACAATTCCAGGAATAAAAACATTTTTTTATTTTTAATTTGTTTAATCTTCAATTTGTTTAATCTTATCACTTTGTCATTCCCCATAAAGACAATCGTTGCCTAAAATGCAAAACAAAGTGACAACACTTTTTTTAAAATCAAGTTATTGATTGTGATGCATTGTCCCCCTATAAAATTATCAAAATGTGATTTGCTAGTTGTGATACAATTCATTAACTGAAACCATTTCCAAAAATTCAGACCTATCCGATGAAAAATGACGGACTTATGAACAAAATTAAAAAAATTTTCACAACGTTTTTCGCTGCTACTTTAAAAAAGCTAAATGTGTTGGATTTTTGGTGACGATATATTATATTGATCAGTGATCGATTCTGAGAAGTTCTATGAACATCCCTCCGTCTGTCTGTATGTAACACCATCCAACCACGCGATGGGCAATGTTGTACAGATAATAAAAATCTTTTCTTTAGTTCATTTTGATGAAAAAAAGTTCACGCACCAAATGCAATTTCTATAACTTCCCCAGGAATATTTTTTTTTAAACTTTTATATTATACCCTCAAATGATAATTATTTAAAAAATACACTACTGAACATTTTGAAAAAATATTGATGCGACTGGGCCGCACATTGGTTGATGTTCATAGAACGAGCGGCTAAAAATAGAAGAAGTTGTCGAAGGACAATGAAACTTGGCACATAGGCATTTTTTGTTTGAATCAAGAAAAAAAAGCAAAAATCAAAATGATCCGCCCACTTTTACGCCCACCTCCCATACAAAGTGAAAATTAAATTTTGACCTACTGCATTGTTTTTTGGCACATATCATTTTTAAACACTTAGAATCATTTGTGTGAAATTTGAAAAATATCCGCCCACTTTTACGCCCACTTCCCATACAACTTGTATTAAAAAAGTGACATAACTCACTTGATTTTTAATTTATCAACTAAATTTTTACAAAAAATAAATATTATAATTGTAGAATGGGCTCCTGAAAATATATACCTGATCCGCCCACTTTTACGCCCACCTCCCACAAAAAAAAAACAAATAGAAACAAGTAAGGGTGTCAAATTCGGCTGTGCCGAATCTTTCATACCCTCCAATACGTTTAAAATAAAAAATAAATTGCAGGGGCGACCTTTTTTGGTGGGGGGGTCGGCGGAGTTGGTGGGGGACACCTTTATCCCCGCTATATATGTTAACAAATTATTTGTCTATGATATTTACACTTAAATAATAAATTTTTATCGTTATTTTTAATTAATTTCTATAACCACGCCCCCAAAAGGGGGCGGCCTGAAAAAAAATCGAATTTTCGAACCCCCTTGGTCCAAGCGCAGGTCTATGAACATAATATGGCATACAAATGATACATTTGTTGAGCAAAAATAAAAAAAAACTCGTAAAAATATCGTATTTTTCAGGGGTCGTTTTAGTTCTTCAAGGGGGAACTTTTTTCCCCTGTTACGATTTTGCCCACCTTCGAACTTAACCTTAACAGTAACATAAGAGATATTCTTGCCCAATTTCAGGGGTCTAGCTCTTTTTGTTTGGACTGCATCGTTATTTCTACAGACGGACGGACGGACATCGCTAGAATGTCTTAGATTCTATAATGGATCAATATTATATATACTTTTTGGGGTCCCCGACCGTTATTTCGATGTGTTACACACGGAATGACAAAGTGAGTATACCCCCATACTGTGGTTGGAGGGTATAAAAATCAGAGTTTCTGAAACATGAACGAAAATTCATGTTTTGTTACTTTATTATTTTATAGTTTTTACTGTTTTTTTTGGAAATGAGCAGGTATGAGCAGCTGAATTTTTTTTTAACTTTTAGCTGAGACTTCAAGCTGTAATTTGACATCTTTCGTTAAACAGCGCTCCACAGCGCTAAAAAGATGCAGTCCACAAAAGTTGATTAACATTGAAATTTTGATGTTGTTTATATTTTGTTCTACGAAATTTTTTATATGGCACTTTTTGCAACTTTTTTTAATGCAAATCTCATCCATGACAACTGTCATTTACGAAAATATACAACAAAGTCAAATGATAAGTTTACTTTGATTGTAACAAAAGATTGAATATACAGTAAATGTGCATGCTATTTTAAACAAGCGAACATATATGAACTTTGAGCGTGTCTGTCCAAACAAATAATAAATATATCAGCCTAATATTACGGAATCATAATATTCAGATATCTGACAACAAAATACCAAAAAATTATCCAAATCGGCAAATATGAAAATAATTAATTTCGGCCACTCTTCAACCAATGTGGGCCGCGACCTTACACAGTTAATTGCAATTTCCATCACATCAAGTTTTTGGGAAAATTGATGTCAAAGTTAAAAAAAATCGCCGTTTTGTTAATTTTTGCCAAATCATAGCGGATGAACCCGATATGATAGCGACTTAAAAATAAGTCGAGGCTAAAGCTTAAACATTGCTCTTAAGGATTCTGAACTCTTTTGGTCAGTCGCCTTAGCCCCTAGGGCACCATTTGTCTCTCAATGATGTCTTGTTCCCAAAAAAACGATTTTTGCCGCTACAAATCATATGAAAAAAAAACCTTAAGGCTTATAAACATGATTACAATTATTCTCCTGGTCACAAATCCGGTCTCCATACTTTTTAAGGGTAAAGCTCAAACTTTGCTTCAACCTTTGGAACACCAATTGTCTTTTAATAAAATGTTTTCCACCAAAAACTTTTTTTGATATGACTGCATTGAAATACAATTGGTGCCCAAAAAGTTAAGGCGACTGACCAAATGAGTTCTGCATCTTAAAGAGGAAAGTTTTAGCTTAACCATCGACTTAGTTTGAAGTCGCCATCACATCGGGTTCATCCGCTATGAGTTTCCAAAAATGACCAAAACGTTTTTTTGAACTTTGACCACAATTTTCTCAAAAACCAGATGTGATGGAAAAGGTGGAGACCGGATTTTTGACCAGCAGAACTAATGTAATCAAGTGTATAAGGTCGCTTCCCAGTCGCATGTTCGATGTTTAGTAATGTTATTAGAACATTTGCATCGTCAGAATCGCTTACTAAATCTACTTCCTAATGAATTCTAAAAATACACTTTTTAAGTAGTGCAAAAATGCTCTTAAATATTGATCTTAAAGATGTAATTAAACTTTACATACAAAAACTTAAACTATGACAACAGTATGAGTACTACTTTATATATACTTAAAAAATGTAAAAAAAAACTACTTATTTTGCGCGACACCGCCATGTTAAATTCACTAGAGTTTCAGCAAAGTTAGAACTACTTTAGCAGCAGTTGAACTACTTTTTATTAACATTTTAGTATGTTCTTTTTTTGCTGGGAATAATCATAATAAGATTTTTTTTTTTTTAAATTAAACATAAATTTTTTTATGTATTGCACAATTATTTTTTCGCTATGTATGTATATGTACAAGAAGTTCTTTCGTTACAATGATTCTGTTTATTTTCGTTTATATTTCTTGTCTTGTCAGTACCTCACCACTTTTTGAGTTGTAATAGTGCATTTACACTGGTCCTCTAAGCTAGCTTAAAGTAGATTGTGGCTCCAATCCAGTTTCAATCTATTAGATTGCCCATACAAATTTATTTTTTTCAATCTAGTAGTTTAGACTCTAAACGACAAACGCAATCTGGTAAAGTTAGATACAACTCTGTATTTCTATTATTTGCATTTTCCAACACTGAAAAACACCGACACAAAGCCTGCCGTTTTGATGACGCCGCCAAGTATGTTTATGCCGCCGTCATTGTTATTTGTAAACGCCGTCACTGTCCTTGTTAATCATACGACGACTAATTACCGTCGCTGTCTTTTGACGCAGTCACACACATTTATTACCAACTTGTTGTTATAAATGCCAATCCTAGTCTTCTCAAATGTAAAAAATACCAATGTAAACGGTACAGATTGCAAAGTAGATTAAAATCGCAATTTACTAGATTAGAAATCCAATGTAAACCGCACTATAAACTCGCAGTGCATTTCTCAAAACAGCGTTTGTGCTGTTTGTGTGCTTCTTTCATTTTTTACTGTTGCTGGTTTGGCAGTGTTTGTATTTTTCAAATCAACCACCATCAGCACAACACAAAAAAGTTCAGCAGTAAAAAAGTGACTGAACTGTTTTGTTAGAAATGTAAACTGGACTGGTGGGCTGCAGTATTTTTTTTTTTAATTATTGACAACTTGACAGGAAGTGAAAACTAATACTGTGTAATGATTTTCAGTTTTTTAATCACTGGTTTAAATGTTAAAATATAAAAAATATGTAAAAGCTTTAATTTGTAACCAATCTAGATAAAAAATATATATATATTTATCATGTTATAAAACATCATTATGCGACATTACATCAAATAGTTTTTTTCTTAATGTATCAGCGGAAAAATCAAAAGTTTTTAATGTTTCCGGTAATTTATTGAATACCTTCTTTAAAAAAAAAATCCAAAAAAATTCTTAAAAGCGCTCTAGTATGTGATTTTTAAGTTTTAAAATTTAAATCTCATTTTTGAAAATGTTTGTACTCTTTGATTTTTTTTGAAATTTTTTTGTGTAAAACTTCTATGGGTCTACAAATTTTTTGCCCAGTAGGATCGTGGATGGCGATTATTACTATTTTTTAAAAATTTTTGAAAAAATTTTGTTGTAATTTTCCAATCTTAAAATCATTTTTATTGCTCCAATAGTGCGTCATAAACATACCTACTTTTTTAAAACATACCTACGCCCTATCTCCACTTCCTAAGTAGGCTCCCATACAAATAAGAGTTGGAGCAAATTTTATAAAAATGTAATTTTGAATGGAAGCCTACTTAGCGAGTGGAGATAGGGCTGTGGTATGTTTTACAAAAATTTTTGAGGGTAAAAATAAATGGGGGTCGTTCTCAATAATGACCCCTCTCGGACGCACCATTGCACTATAGGAAATTTTACCCTTTTTTTGGCCAAAATTATTTACAGCCAAACGGCTGGACCGATTTGACTGATTTTTTTATTTGACTTTTGGAAGACTCTTTAGAGGGAGGGAGTGACTCTTAAAGGTTTTCATACACGCAAAAAAAAAATTAGTAAAGTTACCTAAAAAATTACCTAATAATTAGTTCCAAACAGGGTTCCCGGGTTATAAGTTGCCGCATCTAAGATTTTTTAGATCCTTGATAGATTATATGGTTTTCTAAACTGTTTTTACAATATTTTTTTTTTTGAGTGTACACTAACTTTCGAAGATAACAGTAGAAATTTATTTTAACAATGTTAAGAAGTGTCAAACAAATCTACTTTTTAATAAGGATTTTATTCAAAAATTTTATTTTTGAGTTCCAAGTCGTCAACTACATTTCAAAATGCCACTACGGGCAGCCGTAGATGATGCAAGAGCTAGGGGCTCAACTTCCCTATTTAGATCTTTAGAGATTTCTGCTGTAACTCGTATTTTTGTTCTCGCAGATTTTGACAAAAAAGTTAATTGCGGTCGCCCAGGTTTCGATTTAGTGGAGGCAGGCTGCGTTTCAAGTTTTTTTTAGCCAAGTATTGCCTTTAAGCCAAACAGCATGCTGTCTTTCAAAAATTTTCAAACTCCTACAACTTTTAATCCTTTTCATATTTATATTTGAACAAAATATTCTTAATTCCTCCTTTATATATTGTTTAAAGTTTTCGAAACATTCACTCTCAGCAATGTATGAAAAGAAATGGTCAGAAATAGCGGCTCCTTATCCACCTCTGCTTTATTTCTCTCGCCATGTATTAAATAACTCTGAATTTGGCACTCAGTAGTCACCTGGAAAAATGGGTATAAAAAAAAAGTTTGCACATATC
The DNA here is from genome assembly GCA_963921195.1 of Pegoplata infirma. Lineage (NCBI taxonomy): Eukaryota > Metazoa > Arthropoda > Insecta > Diptera > Anthomyiidae > Pegoplata > Pegoplata infirma. The sequence goes on along the minus strand of OY992538.1, from coordinate 79,529,986 downwards.
CGACCTTGAAATTTTTTAAATTCGGAAGGTAATTGATTGTCCTAGAGAACTTTTATGGTTTTATAGCTAACATATGCTATCATTTTTTTTAAAGTCAAAATAAAATTCCAATTCATACTTCAATAAGTTCATCTTAAGGTCACTTCAATTTTTCCAATAAAATCGATCTAATAGATGAGTTCACCAACATTTCACTATTTATCATTAAAGTACTCACCTTTGACATTATTTTCCATTTTTTAGTTTTTAAAAACTATAAATTCTTAATATAAAAACTTTTGTTAGAAGCTATCACAAAATTCGCTGCTCTCAATCGTTATTTTATAACTAAGTAAGAAATTGCAAGAAAAACTACTGATAAAGTGACAGTACATCAATTCTGTCGAAAAATTGAGAAAGAATTGTTTACTTTGTTAAGTTTTTTTTATATTAATGTGAAAAAAAATAATGTTTGCAAAAATTTTAATTTTGACTTTTGGCCAAAAAATGGGTAAAATTTCCTATAGTGCATTGGACCGGTAGAAGCTGATTAAATAAAACAAATTTACAAAAAATAAAAAAAATTGTATGGGGACCGCCTTAACAATTAGAGATAAAGGGTAGGTGTGTTCAGAGAAAATGTTTGAACTAAAAAAATATTCTGGGTTGGCTATACATTTTGTTGCTCTAAGGGCACTATTAGCTCAGTTAGAGCGGTTGGAGCAAATTTAAAAAAATGTCGTTTTGTGTGGGAGCCCCCTTAGAAATTGGAGATATTAGTTTGTTCCAAAGAAATGTTAAGACGTAAAAATTAATGGGGGTCGGTCTTATAAATGACCCCTCTATGACGCACCATTGGAGCAGTAGAAATGATTTTAATATTGAAAAATTACAATAAATTTTTTTCAAAAAATTTTAAAAAATAGTAATAATCGTTATCCCACGATCCTCCTGGGCAAAAAATTTGTAGAATCGATAGAAGTTTTACACAAAAAAATTTCAAAAAAATCGAAGAGTACAAACATTTTCAAAAATGAGATTTAAAAACTTGAAAATCGCATACTAAAGCGCTTTTAAGAATTTTTTAAAAGTACGCAAAAAAACAAATTTTTTGAAAAAAAAAATTTAAAATTTGGGCCATTATTGAAGAAGTTATGAGTAAAAGAAATTTGAGTAAAGAAACAAACTACCAATTTTTAAAAATTCGATATCTTTTGAACGGGTCATCAAAAAAATCTGAAAATTTACCACGAAGGAGTTTTCGAAGGGTACTAAAAACTGTAAATAAATTGGGAAAATCTAAAAAAAAAATTTTCAAAGTGTCCGATTTCTCATGGAATGCCTTATATATACATACATATCGCGACCTTGGAACAACAAGGTTCTATTTGCACCAACACTACTTTTGAGAAAACTAAGGTTGAATATTGTTAATCGCTTTACTAAGTCAGTTTTGACTAAATTTAAAAACGGTTTTTGAATAATTTGAAATTAGTCCTTAAATTTTATTATGTTTTTGAAAATATTCGCGCTACTTTATTAGTTTTTGCAAAATTAAAGCCTCAAAAAGCAGATAGAACTCTGTTGCTCAACGATAAGGCACATGAATTTGGACAACATGGTTCTAACTACCAAATAGAACCTTATGTTTCTGTAAGAAATAGTTTTTTTGCAGATAGAACCTTGTGTTATTTGGATTAATATATAATAATACAACATTTGTTAATCAAAAATAAACCGACTTACAAGGTAAGTCTCCCTAGCGTCCACCTGGGATCTTCATAATATTTTTTTATTTTGTAGAGCAGGATAAATAATGTCACACGTTATAAAGGGGGTGCTGTTGGAGTACCAGTGGGTGTGTTGGAGTACCTAAAGTTTTATCGAAAACCTTTTATTTCTTGTGTTTTTAATTCAAAAACCTTGCTTCAGGAATTCGTTTTGCGGATTTTAACTGCAAATCGGATCTTTTAGCTACCCCAGTTACATTATTTTTCTTTTCGTGTACGTTGAAACTGTTTTTTGGGAGTCGCAAAAGCTTCAAGCTAAGCCACTCTTTATTTTGAATAAGTTTCAAGACAATACTGTGCCCACGTGACTTTAAACATATATTTCTCATTACAGTTGGTTCTATACTCAAAAAAAACCTTGTCAAATTACTAGAAAAGTCCCATTTTACAAATATTTGACAGTTTTCCTTGTTTTTTAACAAAAATTTTTTATCGATATTTAAATTTTTCTTTGTAATTTTACAATTTTTTTCATAAATGTACAAATTTCCAAGGTAATTTTACAAAAAAAAATTAGTTAAGGCACGAGAATTCCTTGTTAGCACTATCGCATCAAAAAAGTTTTTGTAATTTTACAAGTTTTTAAACTTCTATTTTACGAGAATTGGTAGTAAAAATTACGACGTTTTTGTAATTTAACATATGGAAATAGGCTTGTAAAATTACAAACAATATACAAGGTTTTCACCAATGAAATTGTAAATTTACAACTTTTTGACGCGATAAAAATTACAAGGACTTTTCGTAAATTAACTAGATTTTGTGCTACCTCCTATTTTACGAGAATTGGTAGTAAAAATTACGAGCTTTTTTGTAATTTTACATATGGAAATAGGCTTGTAAAATTACAAACAATATACAAGGTTTTCACCAATGAAATTGTAAATTAACAACTTTTTGACGCGATAAAAATTACAAGGACTTCTCGTAAATTAACTAGATTTTGTGCTACCTCCTATTTTACGAGAATTGGTAGTAAAAATTACGAGCTTTTTTGTAATTTTACAAGTTTTTTAGAATAGAAGTTTAAAAAACTTGTAAAAGTTGTAAATTTACAATTTTATTGGTGAAAACCTTTTAAATTGTTTGCAATTTTACAAAATTTTAATTTTTACTATTAAAGGGTAGTTTACACGTTAACTACCCTTGACCACCCTTATCTACTATTTCCCAGTATTGGTGATACGGTTTGCCGGGTTTAAATAATTTTGTATGAAAAATTATTTGAATTTGACAATTGCTATCCTCCAATACTGGGAAATAGTAGATAAGGGTAGTCAAGGGTAGTTAACGTGTAAATCAAGCTTAAAGGGCAGTTTACACGTTAACTACCCTTGACCACCCTTATCTACTATTTCCCAGTATTGGTGATACGGTTTGCCGGGTTTAAATAATTTTGTATGAAAAATTATTTGAATTTGACAATTGCTATCCTCTAATACTGGGAAATAGTAGATAAGGGTAGTCAAGGGTAGTTAACGTGTAAATCAAGCTTAACTCTCTTAAAATAGGAGGTATTCGTGGCAAACAATCATTTTACGAGACCTTTTTGGTAACTTTACAAGATTTATTTTCTAAGTGTACACTCAAAAAAAACCTTGTCAAATTACTAGAAAAAGTCTCGTAATCCTATTTTAATTTGTGTTTTGTTTGATCGAAATTTACATTTTTTTTGTAAATTTACAATTTACAATAAAACGTTAGTTATCCGCAGCCAAAATTTACGAAAAAATTTTATATTTACAAGAAAAAATTATTGTTCACAAGGAATTCTAGTAATTTTATAACAAAACATAAATCTCGTAATTTTTACAAGGAATTCTTGTAAAATAGGATGTACCAAAAAAAATCTAGTTGAGTCACGAGAATCACTTTTAAGTTTTATTGCGTCAAAAAAGCAGTAAATTTATAATTCTATTGGTAAAAAGCTTGTAAAATTACAAAAAATATTTGTAATTTTTACTAGGAATTCTCGTAAAATAGGAGGTAGAAAAGAAAATTACAAGCTTTTCTTATCATTTAACAAGTTTTTTTTTGTTTAGTGTATTTGTGCAATATGCAATTTTTAATCTGTGCAACATGCTTCTGTTTCCAATTAAAGTGTCCACATGGTTCTATCTGCAAAATAATATAGACTTTATTGGTAAACAAGGTTCTATGAGCCAGTTAGAACCTTGTTAACTGAATCTCAAACCAAAAACACGTAGATAGAACCTTATTGCATTGAATATCTCAGAAGCTGTAAGAGATAGACAAAAACTGAGAGCGCCAATCGAAAGAGGGTAGTCGCTTTAGTGCGATGCGATACATAACTCATTTTTGAAAAAAATGTCAGTTAGAACCTTGTTGTCCCAAGGTCGCGATATTATGTGGAAAGCCCTATTTTTCTTTTATATTTAACAGTTAAAAATTTTATTTAAAATCTTTTAAAAATTTTCCGAATAACATGTGGTTAAAAACATTTGTTCTTTTTTTTTTAAATTCAGAATGGTTTACGTCGCCGCACACCGGGTGGTGTATTTCTGTTTCTACTCAAACATAATGACACTCTAACAGCCGAAGAACAAAAGGCTATATTCTCAGAGGATCGTCAAAATGCAAATAAGAAACATAAAGATATAAAAACTTTAATGCGTGATCGCAAAGTAGAAGAATTAAAAAAACGTTTGTGCGAACAGGGAGCAGAACTACCAAGTCTTAGTACACGTAAGGAACTAATGCTACTAGGAAATGAATCTAATCAAAAACAAAACGAAGGAAATTGTAAGTAGTAGGTCTATTGGATTACCTTACTACAATCTACTATTTTTTACTCATTTTACTACAGCTGGGAATTTTTAATACAAAAAGTAAACAAAACTTTCCAGTTGTAGAAAAAAATAGTAAGAAATTTGGGTAATAGAATAGACCTAGTTTGAATTAAAAATACATTTATAAATTTTATAATTAACTCCCATTTACTAGTATCAAATCCTCCACCTTCGCCTGAAGCCTGTGGGCAAAGTTTACTTGATTTAAAATCGATTCCAATAAATCATGTCACAAATGATGTTGACATTGATGCCACGGAAAAACCATCAACCTCACATGGCGCTAATGATAAAATATTGGAAACATTTGAAGATGATTTCTTGGATGTCAATTGCGGAGATATGGACTTATTTTAAAAGAAAACAAATTTAGACAATTTTTTTACAGTGTATAGCACTATTTTGTTTTTATTTTGCAATTACACATAAAGGGCAGTTTACACGTTAACTACCCTTGACCACCCTTATCTACTATTTCCCAGTATTGGTGATACGGTTTGCCGGGTTTAAATAATTTTGTATGAAAAATTATTTGAATTTGACAATTGTTATCCCCCAATACTGGGAAATAGTAGATAAGGGTAGTCAAGGGTAGTTAACGTGTAAATCAAGCTTAAGTGTAAACAAATTATTTAAAAAATAATGATTTTGTAAAAATATGCATTGTTAGGAATAAAACCCATATAAACAAATATTGACACATAATTTTATAATAAAGACAAAAGACAAATAGTTAAAAATCCAGTTTAAAAAAATATTAAAGGTGGAAGTACATAGGAACAAACTTGATTGCGTCCGGTTGTCAAAAAGTTAAAACTTAAAGCTTGATTTACACGTTAACTACCCTTGACCACCCTTATCTACTATTTCCCAGTATTGGGGGATAACAATTGTCAAATTCAAATAATTTTTCATACAAAATTATTTAAACCCGGTAAATCGTATCACTAATACTGGGAAATAGGAGATAAGGGTGGTCAAGGGTAGTTAACGTGTAAACTACCCTTGACTATCCTTATCTACTATTTCCCAGTATTGGAGGATAGCAATTGTCAAATTCAAATAATTTTTCATACAAAATTATTTAAACCCGGCAAACCGTATCACCAATACTGGGAAATAGTAGATAAGGGTGGTCAAGGGTAGTTAACGTGTAAACTGCCCTTAAAGGGCACCTTGACCACCCTTATCTACTATTTCCCAGTATTGGTGATACGGTTTGCCGGGTTTAAATAATTTTGTATGAAAAGTTATTTGAATTTGACAATTGTTATCCCCCAATGCTGGGAAATAGTAGATAAGGGTGGTCAAGGGTAGTTAACGAGTAAAGGGCTGTTTACACGTTAACTACCCTTGACCAGCTGTTTACACGTTAACTACCCTTGACCACTCTTATCTCCTATTTCCCAGTATAAGTGATACGATTTGCCGGGTTTAAATAATTTTGTATGAAAAATTATTTGAATTTGACAAATGTTATCCTCAAATACTGGGAAATAGTAGATAAGGGTGGTCAAGGGTAGTTTACGTGTGAATCAAGCTTAAATGAATGAAGCAAGTTACAATACAAAAGTTCAAAACGCATAGAACTCAATAAATTTTAAAAATATTCGCCACTCTTTGCATCCTGAACATTTTTTGACAATTCTCTTTTTTGTATTTTCTTTTTAAAATAAACAATATTTTTCAAACAATTATTTGAATTTGACAATTTTTATCCTCTAATACTGGAAAATAGTAGAAAAGACGGGTCAGGGGTAGTTAACATGTAAATCAAGCTCAAAACTTAAAGCTTGATTTACACGTTAACTACCCTTGACTACCCTTATCTACTATTTCCCAGTATTGGAGGATAGCAATTGTCAAATTCAAATAATTTTTCATACAAAATTATTTAAACCCGGCAAACCGTATCACCAATACTGGGAAATAGTAGATAAGGGTGGTCAAGGGTAGTTAACGTGTAAACTGCCCTTAAAGCTTGATTTAAGGGCAGTTTACACGTTAACTACCCTTGACCACCCTTATCTACTATTTCCCAGTATTGGTGATACGGTTTGCTGGGTTTAAATAATTTTGTATGAAAAATTATTTGAATTTGGCAATTGCTATCCTCCAATACTGGGAAATAGTAGATAAGGGTAGTCAAGGGTAGTTAACGTGTAAATCAAGCATTACACGTTGACTACCCTTATCTACTATTTCCCAGTATTGGAGGATAGCAATTGTCAAATTCAAATAATTTTTCATACAAAATTATTTAAACCCGGCAAACCGTATCACCAATACTGGGAAATAGTTGATAAGGGTGGTCAAGGGTAGTTAACGTGTAAACTGCCCTTAATTCACACGTTGACTACCCTTATCTACTATTACCCAGTATGGGGATACGATTTGCTGGGTTTAAATAATTTTGTATGAAAAATTATTCAAAATACTGGGAAATAGTAGACAAGGGTGGTCAAGGGTAGATAACATGTAAACAGCCCTTAAAGATTGATTTACACGTTAACAACCCTTGACTACCCTTATCTACTATTTCCCAGTATTGGAGGATAGCAATTCGTCGCAGCGCCTAAAAATGGAGTCATGTGTTTTGGGGCAAGTGTTCAGAAGAGCAAAAAAGCTGTTTATTTTCGTCCCATCGCGATTTTTTTTAAAAGTTTGTTCTATAAAAAATTCTTGTACCGATATGCTATCCACATACTACAAAAAAAGTATGAAACATTTAACGGTTTTCCAGTGGTGCAGAAATTTTCAAAAACATACACATAACTCCTTTTTTAAGTACTTTTTGGAACAAAATTTAAATAAAATGGAAATACTTTTTACACATAACTCCTTTTGTTTATGAAACCATTCTTATTGTTAATTTCTTTTCGAGAAGGACAAAGACTTAATAAAGTTTGTTGGTGGTTTAAAGCGACATAAGTTAGACAAGGTCTTTGAAATTTTGATATTATAAAGCTCTTCGTTTAACAGCGAACAACAGATTTTTCGCAAAACTGGTGATATTTTTTGTTTTTCTTGTAACTATTTAAGAGCTTTGACATAAATTGACATCTGTGAAAGATTCTGTACTTAAGATACTAAAATTTTCCGCCGTCAAATGATTTAATTGCTTTCACAAGGCTTGATTACCTGCCATTTAGGATTTAGATAATAGCATGAAAATATGCAATAATTTTCTAAAAAATCTTGACAAATTCATTTAAAATACTTAGATGCTATGTGTGAACCTCATATTACTAAAATAGTGGTCCATTTTGTCACGTTCTGTTACTTTTTTATCAAAAAAAGTTATGTGTAGCTTAACACATAACTCCTTTTCAGACCTTTTTTTAGTATGACGAACACATAGCTCCTTTTACTAACTTTTGAACCAATCAAGATATCAAAAAACGGTTTAGTGAGTAAACGTATGACCAATATGGGATCATAAAGATGTAATAAAAAAAAATTAAAAAACTACACATGACTCCATTTTTAGGCGCAGCAACGAATTGTCAAATTCAAATAATTTTTCATACAAAATTATTTAAACCCGGCAAACCGTATCACCAATACTGGGAAATAGTACACGCAAAAAAAATCTGTGTCAGATTGAGCAATCCTACTTGGTAAAATTTTTTTCATACCAAAACATTTTTTTTACCAAATTTTTGCTAAAATTATGCTTGTCGATGTTAAAGTAACATAATTCATTTTTTATGTAAAATAACCAAGTAGCTTGCACAATAACGCAAATTACTTGCACAAAAATTTATCGAAAGAAAACAACAAAAAAAAAAACAAATACAGACCGCCATATTCATTTTGTATTTTTGTGTGCGTGCTTCGTTTATTTTTTGTGTTATAAAAACGTAAAAAGGAAAATGATAAATAAAACTTAAATAAATTAATAAATAAAAATAAATAATTAGTTTTTTAAAAGATAAATAAATGTAAGATAAGAAAATGCTTAAGTTAATTTTGCTGTCATAACTTAAAACACCATTCATTTAGCAAAACTAATGGAGTCCCAGACGTTTGTTTCAATGAATTACAAATGGAATGATAAAGTGAGTATACCCCTATTCCGAAGATTTTTAGTTAAAAAATAGTGTTTGGTAATAATTTTCTATTTTTACAGGGTACTGCTAAATAAATTTTTGAAGCTATGGCGAATCCTTCACTACAATAAAGAGCGTGGGCACCAGTCCTCCCTTTAGCTATAAAATTAAAACCGAAAAACTTATTTATATAGCAAAGCAAATATAGTCCACCCCTGTTTTGATGACTTACAAATGGAATCACAAAGTAAGTGTTCCTCCTAACCAAAAGACCAATGGGGTTTACTAGTTTTCTAAATTAAAAAATTATGTTTTGTAATAATTTTCTATTTTTACAGGATGATTTTAAATAAATTCGTGAAGCTATAGCGGATCCTTCACTTCAAGAAAATGCGTAGGCAGCAGTCGCTGGAGAAAATTGTACATAAAGGGTCAGTTGGTCGGTGGTAAATAAAATCCTACACAACATTTGTTATATTAATTTGGATTTGTTCCGTGAAAATTTTAAATTCAATAAATATACAAATTTTTACAAAAATTTTATAGAAAATTTATTTTAGCATAAATGTGATAATTTTTAGCATTATTTTTAGTCACCTTTTCTAATAATTTTGGTATATTTCACCATATTTCTTTTGGTATATTTTACCAAGTTTTTGCTGAAAGAGCATTAGCATTTTCTTCAAAATTTTTTACATAAGTGTTTTGGCTAAATTACGAAAACTACTTCGTCGGTTGTAGTTTTAGCATATTTTTGGTAAAATTATGCCAGATTTTTGCTCACTCCGACATAGATTTTTTTTTGCGTGTAGATAAGGGTGGTCAAGGGTAGTTAACGTGTAAACTGCCCTTAAATAATACGATTAATGATACGATTTGCTGGGTTTAAATAATTTTGTATGAAAAATTATTTGAATTTGACAATTGATATCCTCCACCACAACGTTAAAAGTATTTTTTTCATAAAAAACTGCCACACAGTTTCCATATATATTGCATACATGATTTTTTCTCTCAGTGTATTATTAATGAACACTGCCATCCGTAAAAATAATGGGAATTTATTGTGTATATCAAATATGGCATCATTTTTCCTCTATCTAAATATGACAGCTGTTTTTTTTTTCTTTTAATGCATTCTTTTTAATAACCAGAGAGATTTGGATCCAAAAAAATTTCCGCCGCTTAAAATTCTATGAAAAATTGAAGCATAGTGTGAATATTGATGTTTAATAGAAGTTAAAGTCGTAAAATTAAGTGTTTCCAACAAAAAATATACATCACACACTTTTAAATAACAAAATTTAGCTTTTATTTTTTTTTTTAATTGAAGTTCTTGTACTGTGCGTTTTAATTGTGCGTGTTCTGTGAAAAATAAGTAAATCGTTTTAATATTTGTAATGCGTAAGACGCGATCCCAAACCCAAGCAGAAAACGCGGTACTGTCGGGCAGCGCCACGAACAGTTCGCGTTCTGGTGTTGTGTCCTCTTCTACTTCATCATCCAACACCACCAGCAGCCATCACCAGCAACAACAGCAGCAACATCAAATGAATCCCCAGCAACGCTCCGTACAGTCGGCTCCCGTAACCCCTAATTTTGTGGACCCGGTCAGGCTTAAGGTAAGATAATAAAAATTTTGGGTTTTTTCAGTGGTCTTAAAAAGTATATATATGTATCAGTAATAATTTTTTTAATATAATTTTTCATAAAAAAACTAGAAAACAAATACATATTTTTTTATTTGTTTATTGCAAATTCTTTTTTATGGTATATTCAGTTTATAAGATATCCCAGTATTATTTATGTATACCCCTATTTTAATTGTGCTGTGTTCATTAATTAAAATATTTTTTTATACAAAGTTTGATAAATGCCCAGTTAAGGCCTAGGCACTTGAGCGCTACTGTAGCGGTGCTGTAGCGTGACGGGCTGTTGTATCGTTTTAGCAATTACTGATTCCATTCCAACGTGTCATATTAATTTACAAATTTTATTTTAAAAAGTTGTTATTTGTGATTTTTTTTAATTTATATTTACAGAAAAACATATTTTTTTCGTTTATTTATATTTATTTTTCAATTCTGCCACACAAATAAAAAAAATTCAGCACAAAATAAAAAATAAAATCAGCTGACACGTAAAACGTACGGAAAATCAAAATTTTTTAGGTTCGGCCGCTACAGCACCGTCACGTATTCGTTTAAGTACCTATTTCTATTTATTTTAATACAAGCTAACGTATCAGCTGACACGTCTCCGAACCGTATTCGCTCAAGTAATTACGCCTTTAGAAAAATACAACCGTCAAAGCGCTTTTAAAGCGCTCTGCATGGTAGTACGAATGCTTTCAGACCCAGAGAACGAAGCCGATCGGCTAACAGCCGCGACTTAGCCGCCGCCGATGTTTTTTTGGGTACTCCAGCCGCCGCCGGTTTGCTCGGCTTATTTCGGCTTAAAAAGTTTTACAAAAAAAATAGTTTTAGTTAAATTTTTTTTTTTTTAATTTTTGTAAAAAAAAAAATTGTGCGTACATTTTTTAATAGTGTTTTTTTTTTTTTTTGTTTGTGAACAGTTGTTCAAAAAGTCAAATATAACACTGTTTTAGTTTACAAATGTTGTTCGAAGCGTATTTTACGTGTATTTCTTCGCGTGAATTTTAGGGAAACAAAATCTGAAATTCACTGTTTTTTTTATCTTAACTTGTGAAAAACTGGAACGATTTCGATGGCATTTAATAGCAATCTGTCAAGGATAGTTGCAAATATACTGAAAATCTTCAGCAGCATCCATCATATCTTTCGAAAGAAAGCATGTATTCAACAGACATCGCTAGATCGTCTTAAAGGTGTGTTTAGATCTGTTGGAATAATATAATCCACGATATTTTTCCTTTCGGGTTAATAAAAACAGCGGTGTGATTTTATAAAAGATTGAAAAATAAGTTTATTTTACAACAAAATATTTCAGAAGACTCAAATCAAAAAACAATTTTCTATTTCATTAAAAACAAAATTTATCAAAGATAATATGATTCAAATTAAATTAATATTTTACAAAGTGTTTTATAAACAAGTAAATTTTCCCAACACCCCTTCTCAATTTGTAAACTATTTATATAAGACCAATCATTTCCCTAAATTTAGATATTTTAATATTTTGTAACGGCTTAGTTAAAAGGTCAGCCAACATATCCTCTGTACAACAATATTCGAACTTTACTTCGTTGGATTGCTTTAGATCTCGAACAAAATAATATTTAACGTCAATGTGTTTGGTACGAGGATTTATTTTGCCTCCATCTAACAGCTTCAAACAACTCTGGTTATCCTCTTTTATCGTTAAATCAGAAACATTAATATTCAAATCCTTAAAGAGCATTTTTAACCATAACAGCTCCTGTGATGCTTCAGCCAATGATACAAGTTCAGCTTCTGTTGAAGATAACGTAACATGCTTCTGTTTTCTACTTGCGTATGAAATCGTTGCACCACCAAGTTGAAATACATAACCGCTTGTAGATTTTCTATTTTTTATATCCCCAGCAAAATCAGCATCAGCATAGCCTGTTAATTTTAAATCTTTACAATCAATGCAGAGTTTGAAATATTTAGTACCAATCAGATATTTAAACACGCGCTTAACTTCATTCCAGTCTCTTTGTGTTGGACATGATACCTTACGACTTAGAATCGAGACAGCAACAGTAATATCTGGTCTTGTATTATTAGACAGATATAATAATGAACCAATTGCACGCCGATATAAATTATTAGATTCTAATTGAACATCCGAAGAATCTTCTTTTATGTATCCAATGTCTAATGGAATTTTTGATGCTTTAGAATTAACCATGCTATAGTTTTCTAATATTTTATTTATATAACTTTGTTGATGTATGAAAAATTTGCCATCTTGTTTTTCAACCTCAATTCCCAAATAAAGTTTCAATGTACCTAAATTTGTAATCTTGAATGATTTAGAAATATCCTCTACTGTTTCATCCAAGAGATTTCGGTCTTTAGTGAAGATAAGTATATCATCAACATACACCAATAAAAAAATAATTTCATTTTCATTTCCTTTGACATAAAGACAACAATCAGATTCTCCCCTTCTGAATCCTAAACTTATCAAAACTGAGTTTAGTTTTTGATTCCAGCATCTAGCTGATTGTTTCAAGCCATAAATGCTTTTATTCAACTTGCAAACCAGATTCTGTTTTGTAGATACTTCAAAACCTTTCGGTTGTTTTAAATACATTTCATTGTCCAATTCACCATTTAAAAATGCCGTCTTTATATCGATATGATGAACCAACAGATTTCTGTAAGACGCCACTGCCAAAAGAGTTCTAAAAGTTGTTTGTTTGACAACTGGAGCAAATACCTCGTCATAATCTTGTCCATATTTTTGAGAGAATCCTTTAGCAACAAGACGAGCTTTGTACTTAATAGAACCGTCTGCTAAGGTCTTGATTTTATATACCCATTAACAGCCTACAGCTTTTCTGCCTTTGGGTAATTCCACTAAATCCCATGTATTGTTTGAATACATAGCTTGAATTTCTTCATCCATAGCATCCAACCAATTTTTACTATCAATACATTCTATTGCCTCGTTGTAAGTAGTTGGTTCAAATGCAGAGGCTACTTTGCGGGCATATCTTGCAGGTAATTTTCCCTTGTTAACCCTTGCAGATACTCGAACTGGGTGTTCAACTTCTATAGCGTCGAGTTCTTGATCACTGTTAGAAAAATCATCTGATACCAAACTGTTTTCCGAAACGTTAACAACTTCACTTTCTGCTGTATCGTAATTTTCTTGAGTATCAGGACTATCATTCTCATCATCTGGAATAGCATTTTCAGTTTCTAATTCCACAGATCTAGTTACATTTTCGTCATCTGGAGTATTAGCATTAGTTTCTACTTGTAAAGACCTTGTTAAATTTATTGGTATCAAATTAAAATCATTATTAGTTTTAACAGTATTATTATTAAATTCCTCTAAAAATTTAACATCTCTAGAAACAATAATTTTATTAGTATCTACATCCAGAATTCTATATGCTTTGGATTCATCACAGAATCCAATCAAAAAACCCATCTTTGCTACATTATCGAGTTTTTGACGAAATTTTTTGTTTACGTGAAAAAATACCTTACATCCAAACGTTTTAATATGTTTCATTGAAGGTTGTTTAGAAAACCATAGCTCATAAGGAGTCTTATTAATCGACTTTGAAGGTAGTCTATTCTGTAAATAGTTTGCAGTGTTTACTGCCTCTGCCCAATATTTCAAATCTAAACCAGACTCAATAATCATACATCGAGTCATTTCAATTAAGCTTCTATTCTTACGTTCAGCTACACCGTTCTGTTCAGGTGTATATGGTGCTGTGAACTGTTGGCTAATACCCTTACTTTTCATAAAATTGGTCAATGCGTTGTTATTAAATTCACCTCCTCTATCTGTTCTCAAAACTTTTATTCTTTTGTTAAACAAATTCTCAACATATTCAACGTATTCTTTAATTTTCTCAATAGCTTGGCTCTTATTTGTTAAAAAATATACAATACAGTACCTGGTATGATCATCAATCATTGTAAGAAAATATTTATTTCCTCTTGGAGTAATTTTCTGCATGGGTCCGCATAAATCAGCATGCACCAGATCTAAAACTTCTTCCGCACGATTTTGTGTAGTCTTTGGAAATTCTTGTCTTGTCATTTTACCTTTTAAGCACGCTTCACATGAATCAGAACACTTACAGTTTTTGAACCCAATATTTGATATTAAATTATTATCAACAGCGTATTTGATAGATTTAATTTCACGATGACCAAATCTGCGATGAAAAATATGGACACAATTAACTTCCTTAGCTTTTACTACCTTTGCTTGGTTTTCCTGTCGAAGAATATACAGATTGTTGATCAAATCCGCAGTTATCAATACATTTGCACCTTTTAAAATTTCACATTTGTTGTCCTTGAACAAAACTTGTAACCCGTTTTTAACCATCTTTGCCACAGATAATAAATTACCATCCAATTCAGGGACATATAACACGTTCTTTATACAAATTTTATTACCATGATTACAAATATATCCATCACCAGAACCATATGCTTTAATCTTTTTGCCGTTTGCCAAATAAACGTCACTTCCAACATCAGAATTTAATGACGTAAAAAATTCTTTGTTACTGCTCATGTGAGAACTAGCTCCAGAATCTATGTACCATTCATCTTGACATAACTTTTCACCAGAATTCAAACAAAAATCATTAAATTTTTCAGTATCACAACTTTCAGACGATTTCTTGGCTTTATATTTTGTTGTTTTATTTTCTGGATTACGATAACGACAATCTCTTTTGATATGCCCACTCTTACCACATCCGTAACATTTAATTGATGTATTTCCCAATTTTAGTGCTAAATTCGATACACCCGATTCACAATCTTGTCTACGTTTATACTCTTGGATTAACTTCTCTTTCACAAGATCCAGTGTCAGATCCTCATCCGAACGTACTTCCAAAGCGGTAATAATTGAATTATATTCATCCGGTAAACTACCCAGCAAGAATGCAACTTGAAGATGATTTGCCAAACTTTCACCCAAACCATTAAGTCTGTCAACCGTTTCAAGCATTTCCGAAATGTGTGCTTCCATATCTTGACCATCATTCAACTGCATACGACATAACTTCTTTAATAACATTACCTTATTTGACAACGTTGCTTTCTCATGAACCTTTTTCAAAGCTTCCCAGTACTCATGTGCAGTTTTTAGGTTGCGGAGATGTACCAATTGCGAATCCTCTACCAAAAGTCCTATCGTAGCGCGAGCTTTTCCATCCTTAGGAGCCCAATTTACGTCTGGAGTATTCGGTTCTCCTTTGGAAACTATTTCCCACAAGTCCTCTTTAATTAACAAGAGTTCCAACTTGTACTTCCAGATTTGGTAATTCTCACCATTTAATTTCTTTACACACGACTTTATGTCTTCCATTTTATGTTTTACGAATTTTCAATAATTATGTTCAATCACCAACGGACAAAGGCCCATAACCTGTTGGAATAATATAATCCACGATATTTTTCCTTTCGGGTTAATAAAAACAGCGGTGTGATTTTATAAAAGATTGAAAAATAAGTTTATTTTACAACAAAATATTTCAGAAGACTCAAATCAAAAAACTATTTTCTATTTCATTAAAAACAAAATTTATCAAAGATAATATGATTCAAATTAAATTAATATTTTACAAAGTGTTTTATAAACAAGTAAATTTTCCCAACAAGATCATCCCACCGAGTCTTTGGATTTTAAGAAAGTAAAATATTACCAAAGTCTTAATACTGCCAAAAAATCATAAACAAAATCAAAAGACATTTTTAAAAACAGCTGTTTGTATGCAAATCTAATAACACACAGCCATTTTTTGAAATATTTCATAAAATCAAAAGTTTTATTGGACTGTCAACAAAATCATATTACACACGATTTTTTGACAGATCTTAATACTCAGTGGTATGATATAAACACAGCTTAAGATCGATGGGGGATCATCACATATACTTTTCATCGGCTACAGCCGGCTAAGAGCCGCCGCCGATCAATTTTTTGCTTAGCCGCCGCCGCCGACAATTTCATGTCGGCTTCGTTCTCTGTTCAGACCATACGGAAAAGCGCTCCTCAGAGCGCTTTCAGATAATCCTAATGATAACACCGTTAAACGGTTTATATAAAGCGTTTTTAAAGACATTATAGTGATTTGAGAACGCTTCGTTAAAGCATTATAAAAGCGTTAAAAAGCTAAAAATATTAGTGTCCGACCGAACGCACTTTTTCAAACCGAACCCGTAACCGAACCCGAACTTCGGTAAATTTTGCAAAGTTCGGCCGAACCCGAACCCGTACCCGAACTTTTTTTTATTTAAAAAAAAGTTGTTTTTGCAAATAATTATGAAAAAAACAACTAAAAGATGTGTTTTTTTTATTAGTTGTATACTTAAAAAAGTGGAAAAATATAGCTCAAGTTGATTTTTTTGGAAAAAAAAATATATTTCTTTTTAATAATAGCCCGATTCTAGGTGTAAAGTAGTTGCACTGGTAATATGGCTTAATTTAAAGACGATAAAATCAGACATGGGCGTTAATGATTACGTTGTGTAATTGATTACAGTTTCAATTACAATTACATGAAAGGTCGGTCATACATTTGGCTCCCCTAGGGGCACTTTAGGGTAAGTTACAGACATGGGCGTTAATGATTACATTATGTAATTGATTACAGTTTCAATTACAATTAGATGTAATTAGTAATTGAAAATTTTCAATTTTACTTGTAATTGTAATTGAAAAAACTCAATTACTAATTACATGTAATTGTAATTGAAACTGTAATCAATTACACAATTGTAATCATAAACGCCCATGTCTGGATAAAATGCAATACATACAAAAGTTCGGTGTTCGGTAAAGTTCGGCAAAAATTTGACCGAACACCGAACAGTGGCCGAACGTCACTTTTTGCCGAACTCCGTAACCGAACCCGAACGTTCGGTCGGACACTAAAAAATATAGCAATTTTAAAATTTTTTGTAAACTTTGTCGTACTGGACGAGATATGTTGTATCTTGGTATAGGCAAGAAATTGCAGCAAAAATTAGTTTTAAAAAAAGTTAAAGTTCGCAAGAAAATGTAATATTGCAACAAAATTTTAATAACATATCTGATGACACAACTTTAGAGTTTCAGAGGAAATCTTTCGTTTTAATGGATATTGAAAATTTGAAAATTAGAAATTTTGGTTATATGGTTGAGCAATTATTTAAAAAAATGTAAATTAAATTCATTATACAGTTTGTCGTATTTTTCCATCCAGAAAAATAGATACTTCAAAAGCGGTTAATGCGAAGACAATCTTAAGAAAATTATTATAAACAAACAATGAATTTTCACAAACTTATTCACATCGCAAATGATGTAGCTAATATGGAAGCTACAATATCTCAGTTTTCTGACTTCAATTTTGAAAACAGTTTCTTAAAATCAATTGCAAATGCTTTATACAAATTCTCAAAATAAAACGCCATTGGTAGTACTCCCACTCTACAAGAATAGAATGGAATCCAATGCAACAAAATTGGTGTTTTCTTATGGCTGCCTCTTATCCTGATAACGTATGCCCAATTTGAAATGCAAAAACTATTATTGTAAATCAAATTTTTATCACAAATTTTTATTACAAAGTTATCACATAAATCTTATAGTATTTTTTTGAAATGCAATATCTTCAATGAAATGAACAAATTTTTATAACCCAATTTCATCAATATACAATATCAATATACCATCACTGAGCAATGTTTAAGGATTACCCCACTTTATGCGTAAAAGTTACAGAGGGTTAAATTTGAAAAATCGATCAAAATGGCTTGAAATAATCTATAGTTTTTACCTTCTTTCGCTTTTTTTTATGTTCTCCTTATATTTCAATCTTTTCCGGCATAACTCAAAGTCAGTACATATAAGAGATTATTTTAATGTTGGTTTGATTGGTAAGAAGTTATAAGACTTCTTACCAATCAAAAATTAAGAGTTTTTAAATTTTCGAGGTTTTTTGATCAGGGATTTCGGCCCCCTCTATAAAATGAAAAAAGTTGAACAAGAGTTGGTAGCTGTTGTAATTCTTAACATTTTGGAATTAATCCCGTTAATGTGCCACGAATAGTTAAGGAGTTTCAGCAGATCAAAATTCAAAAGAAAAAACGTAATTTTTTTAAAATACCAGTTTTTCGCGAGGCACATTCGCGGTTTCATTCGAAATTTGGTGAACTCTTGCGTAAACCGAGTTTTTTGTGAGTTTTCATAAAAAAAAATGCAAAAATTTTATGGCATTTTTGAAAATTGTGCGAAATTTGCAAATCTGTTTCCTATTTTTTTAGTAGCAATAAATGCATCATGTTCATTTTAATACACCAAAAGACGTGCCTTAACGAGTAGAACTGATTTTCTTTTTTACTTTAAGCCATTCTGAGCGGAAAGCGCGATGATTTTATCTAAACCTGTTTTGATCTGGCACATTCAAGGCTTTACACGAAATCGGATGAAATTTTTTTTAAATGAAAGCCCACTTGATGTGTCATCATAAAATCAGAGGCGGGTTAAAAAATTTTGATGATTATAGATTTTTTGGACCATATTAAATTTTCTTGTTATAAAAAAAAGAATCACCGATTTTTTTTAAACTACTGGTACAATGATACGATTTTCCGTGATTTTTTTCAGTAATACCAACGCGCATTGCCTAAATATGTTATAAAATATTGTGAAACTTTTCTTTTACCGCGAATTAATCGCGATTTTAGGTACTTAGATATATATTTTTTTAAATCGTTTGGTCATTAAAGGGTTAAATTTATGTCATATATTTTAGAAGAAATGATATATCCTAGCATGTTTTAATAACACATGCAACAAATGTGTAAAAAAAAATCTTTAAAATATTTTTAAGATTTTTAAAACCGCTAAATCTTAAAACCGCCATAACTTGTTGACCCCCTTGCGCGATTTAATTGACGCGAACGAATTTCTTAAACAGCTTCTAATATTTGTGCCAACTTTCATCTATGTGCCATCAAAACAAAAATCACATCTTTTTTACCTCAAAATTTAAGTCTAAGACGGAACTCCTCATATATGACTGTATAATGTTGAAAATACTGTGTACACGCAAAAAAAAACTTGTGTCGCAGTGAGCAAAAATCTGGCATAATTTTACCAAAAATATGCTAAAACTACAACCGACGAAGTAGTTTTCGTAATTTAGCCAAAACACTTATGTAAAAAATTTTGAAGAAAATGCTAATGCTATTTAAGCAAAAACTTGGTAAAATATACCAAAAGAATAATGGTGAAATATACCAAAATTATTTGAAAAGCTGACTAAAAATAATGCTAAAAATTACCACATTTATGCTAAAATAAATTTTGAATAAATTTTTGTAAAAATTTGTATATTTGTTGAATTTAAAATTTTCACAGAATAAATCCATATTAATATAATAAATGTTGTGTAGAATTTTATTTACCACCGACCAACTGACCCTTTTTGTACAATTTTCTCGAGTGACTGCTGCCTACGCTTCTTCTTGAAGTAAAGGATCCGCTATAGCTTCACGAATTTATTTAAAAGCATCCTGTAAAAGTAGAAAATTATTACAAAACATAAATTTTTAATTTAAAAAATTGGTTAACGCCATTGGTATCTTTGTAAGGAGGAACATTTACTTTGTCATTCCATTTGTAACTCATCAAAACAGGTATGGACTCCCTTGGCTTTGGGTTTTTAGGTTTTAATTTTATAACTAAAGGCAGGATTGGTGTCCACGCTCTTTATTGTAGTGAAGGATTCTCCATAGCTTAAAAAATTTATTTAGCAGTACCCTGTAAAAATATAAAATTATTACCAAACACTAATTTTTAACTAAAAATCTATTAAACTTTATTGGTGTCGTCGGAATGCGGGTATACTCACTTTATCATTACATTTGTTATTCATCGCAACATACGTCTGGGACTCCATTGGTTTTTCTTATTGAATGGTGTTTTAAGTGATGAAAGCAAAATTAACTTTAACATTCTTTTATCTTACATTTATTTATCTTTTAGAAAACGAATTATTTATTTTTATTTATGTATTAATTTATTTTTATTTTATATATCAATTTCCTTTTTACGTTTTTATAACACAAAAAATAAACGAACAACGCACGCACACAAAAATACAAAATGAAATGGCGGTCTGTATTTGTTTTGTTTTTTTGTTGTTTTCTTTCAATAAATTTTTGTGCAGGTAATTTGCGTTATTGAGCAGGCTACTTGGTTATTTTACATAAAAAATGAATTATGTTACTTTAACATCGACAAGCATAATATTAGCAAAAATTTGGTAAAAATTTTTTTTTGGTATGAAAAAAGTTTTACCAAGTAGGATTGCTCAATCTTACACAGATTTTTTTTTTGCGTGTATACTGTATATTATGATAGCAAACCAAATTTTTTGCTCAAATTAAGCCAAAAACAATTTTAACAGTTCTTATTTTTTGAATGGCAGTCAAATAAAAATTTTAGTAAAAGTTGTATTTGAAAGAAATCTTAATATAGCAGAAGTAAATGGTAATATTTATAAATTTGGTAACTGAACAATTTCTATAACTCGTTTATGTAATGATTAAATACTTAATAGCTTATATAAAATAAGAAAATGCATTTTTGTTATGAAAAATCATAAATTGCAAAGTACTGCAAAAACGGTATTTGAAAACGATTTTAGTCGCTTAAAACCATATTTTACAGGTTGTCTAAAAGAAAAATTATTTAAAAAAAAAATCATAGATTTGGTTAAAAAGTATTCTCAAAACGCTATTACGAATCGTTCGAAAAGCATTATGAAGTTATGCTTTAAAATTGAGGTTTTTTGATAAGTCTTGATTTTATTTTATAACCATCATGAATTTATACTTGGGGGTGTTTTGAAAACGCTTTTTCTTCTTACCGTCATGAATTTCTACTTAAGAGTGCTTTAAAGACGCTTTATTTTTATAACCGTCATGAGTTTCTACTTGGGTGGGTATAAAAAGATTATTCACAATTATGGCTTCAAAACAAAGACGCATACTAACCATGTGCAAGAGGATTGATCAAATTTAGCTTTCTTCGAATTTTGAAATGTCAGGGAAAGTTGCCTTTTAGGGTCGATAGGACAATGACTTTGGCACTGATTAATACAGAGAAAACTATTATGGAATGCAAGCCTGGTAAAACAGCAAAATTCTTTTAGATATGGACAGGGGGGGTAATTGTGTATTTCGATTCGAAAAGAGAAGCTGTTCGAATGACATTTTTGTTTTCAATTTAAAGTACTAAAATAATTTTTATCTGATCGAAAATCTTTTGGCATATTAATGTTTATCCTTTCTTTCTAAAAATAAACAAAATTCATAGCGAATTACATTTTACAAAGGGTCAACATTTTCCAAATTTGAACAGTTTCTTTCGAAACGAATTACACAATTACCCCCCAGGAAACAACTTAGAGCTACAGTTAACAATCTTTTAGAACATTAAAATTTATTGGTTCTTATATATTTCAGAATTTATCAAAATTACGAGGCACAAATCTTTGGACCCTATAGGCTAAACAAATAAGAGAGAGGATCAAAGTTTCAAGGGAATCATAATGGGCCACATCGTGGCCTCTATGGACGTTGGTTTACACCAACGTCATCCTTCATAATCTAACCCATAGAGTAAATATGATCAGAGATTTTGATAGGCCCCAAAACAATAAGTCACTTTATATAAATTGTTTAATAGAGTTTTTACATGTAATAGCAAAGGCAACACTAAGCGAACCAACTTATGGAGAGAGAAAAATAAATGACATCCAACCAATTTGACACTCACTGACCTAACTTAATACAGACTCGACATAAGTGACAGCTGTCAAAAAAGTAGTCTTGAACCATAGAGAAACATAGAGGCGAAGGTGAAAGAAAAAATGATATCACTATCTTTTTCTAATTTCCCACACGTACATTGTCGATGTGAGTTCAAAACACAATACATGTTTACAAGTCGTACTTTGTGAACAAATATATGTATACAAGTTGTACTTTGACAACTCGATTTTTGACGCCTTCGCCTCTATGTATACTCTATGTCTTGAACCATATGGATAATTTTTTCAAATTATTTTACGAATTAGGTTAGAAAGAGAAAACTAATATAAGGCAATAATCACAATTGGAGCGGCAAGCAGTTTTCCGCAATTTTCCTCATAAAAATAGAATTGAATCTAGTTTGGCGGAAAAACGCGGCGGAATTTGCTTTCATATAAAACGTATGTGATCAGTTGCGGAAAACGTTGACGTGTTAGCTTAAAACTAGCTAAAACCCTCAGTTTTATCCTAAAATCGTTTATCCTAAAAATAATGTCACTTTGCCTATTAGTTTTTAATGAAGTTCACCGATATATTTTTTCATTCCTACATTTTTCACAGAATCAGAATCAACCCCAGATCGTTTTTTATTGTTTCACTGACTCCTAAGTCGTAGAAAGTGTTGCCAAAAACCGCTCTGTTTTATCCTAAAATTGATTATCCTTAAAATAATGTCACTTTGCTATTACTTTTCAATGAAGTTCACTGATATATATTTTCATTCATACAGTTTTCACAAAATCAGAATCAACCCCCAGATCGTTTTTTATTGTTTCACTAACTCCTAAGTCGTAGAAAGTTGACAGATAATACTTGTTATATTTTTTAATTTTTTGGCGACAGTCATTCTAATTGGAAACCGTTCCCGTGCTTGTTCACTATATGCAATTTTGTTAGCCTCCTTGCGTATTTTCTTCCCTGTAAGTGGCAAACAAAAATCTATAAGTTTTCGAGATATTCAGTCCTTTCTTTTTTTTTCATATGGTGGTAACCCAAAAAAGTTACATTATTACAAAATTTATAAACACCCCTGCAAGCATTTGTAAAAAATATCGCCTAAGGGAAATTGCGGCAATATCTTCTTTTTATCGTAATAAAAAAATATCCAAGTTGTATTTTTTAAAAATCTTCCTTTTATCATTTCAATGATATTTTAGCAATATTAAAAAAATATTTATTTTTTGTTATTTATAAATTGTATAAAATCGATAATTATTCAAAATTTATTTTCCGGGTGATTGTTTACCTGTGAGATTCATATCCGATATCTTCCTTTTATCATACGGATGAAAAAAATACGAAACCTAAATACTTTATTTGTTGTCAAAAATAATATTCGCCATCATAACTTCGTTTTTCTGTTATTTTGCTGCTATAAATGGGAATTTACAAATATAATGCAAGCCAGAATTGTTCAAAAGTGGTATGTAATAAATTGAAAAAGTGGTATGTAATAAATTCGTTTTCGTGATATAAATATGTTATCTTAGATTTTTGTTGTATAATATGCAGAGCTTCGAAGAATGAAATCCTTTTCAAATGAATTCTCAAAAAAAATCCATTCCATTTTCATAGCCAGTGAATGCATTCGATTTCATAAATCAACATTGAATGCAGTCCTTGGAATTCATTCGATTGAATGGAAAAAAATGAATGCATTCGATTTCTTGTTCATTCGATTCATTCCACTGCGAATGCAATCGATTTTTTAAATAGATAGACCAAAACGAAGCCAAATTTTGGTCCATAGTATCACCGACTCTCTTTTCATACGATGACCCTAATAGGCTCTAATTTTGAATCCAAAAAAATTGGTGTTCCCGAAAATTAAAAAAATGCACATATTAACTGCCTACACGACAAAAATTGTGAAGAGTGTTGGCGATACTATGGAAAAAAATTGGCTCCGTTTTGCTCTATCTTGGTTAGTTTTTTTAAGCTTTTTATGCAATGAATGAATAAGCCATTCGATTTTTCAAATTGAAAGAAAAGAAAATCAATTGCATTCGCAAATGAATGCATTCGAGTTTTAAAAGTCGAATGAAAAAAAATTGATGGCATTCGATTTTTGAAAGTCGAATGAAAAATAAATTGAATGCATTCGATATTTATAAATCGAAAGAGTCTAAATTGAATTCATTCATTTCGCTAAAATGTGATTGGGGAATGCAATCACTAAATTTTCATTCAGAATGCCAAATCGAATTAAGAAATGAAATCCTTCGAAGCTCTGATAATATGTAACTATTTTATTTTAATTACACCAAGGAGGATATAAATAGAGGAGGGAGGGATTGGAGAACACCACACTTCACACTAATCTTAGCACAATACCACGGCGTCAAAAAAACAAAATTTTGCAAAACAAATGGAAAAAAGAGTTGACATGTTATTTTTATTTAATAAAAGTTTTGTCATGGTTGCATTTTTTTTGTTAAGGCAATGCTTTTTGGAGTTTAAATTACGAAAAAACATGTATACAACTAGTTGAAAAATAAAAAAGTACGACACGAGAAAAGTACAATTAAAATATATAAAAAACATAAACAAAATAGAGAAAAAACTGGTAATAAATAATTTAATTCTAGAAAAATGCAACCATGCTACAATTTTTTATTAATAAAAAAGACATGTCAACTCATCATCTTCCCCAATACAATTTATTTTCCAGACGATACGCTTAGGTATCTTCTTCGTATCGAAATGCTTGCAGGCCAGCTGTACGTGCTTATGAAAAACTCTTTAATTAAAATTTCAGCCATATCGGTCTAAAACTTTGGCTGTATTATTTCTGGCCTAAAAAGTGGCTCAAATTACCCAGTGTGCTTTGGTTCTGGTGCAAATGTGTGGCAATTTGAGAAAAAAAAAAAAAAAAATAATTTTAAAAAACTATACCATTTAAAAAGGTAATTTGCAAATTATCAATTGCAATTTTAAAATTCTACTTGTAATTCGAATATTCCATTTGAAATTCGAAGTTCCCAATTGTAATTCGAAGATTCCAATTGCTATTCGAAAAAGATCAATTTAAAAGATGCTACGTTTGGCAAATTTTAGGCTTTTTATAAGTAAAAAAACTAGATTTCCTGCTGCCCGCTAAATCACTTTTTCCCCGCCAGACTTAAAACGTTCGTTTTAGCAAAAAAAACACCAAATTGACAACAGTGACAGGAGGTTACATTTTTTTAAATTGTTTTGGCGATTTTTCTTGTGCAACTGTGTGTAATTATTGTCGTTGGTTGTGTTTACTACATTTAAAAAAAATCCCAAGTAAAATATCGGGATATTCTAACTCATAAAAGACCAAACGCCGCCATATTCTTTGGAGTAGAATTTTATTTTCTTTTTTTCGTAGAGTGTTTGTTAATAACCAAGCAAAAAAGAAAAACTAATGTGTGAAAATCCCGCATAAATAAATATTAAAATATAAAAATATTTTATTACAAGAACAAATTGTTGTACACAACTCAATTCGTCAGTGAACATACAAATCTAACTAAAATATAAAGTGAAAAATTTACCAGCAAAGTTGAAAAATTTTATTGAAAAAAAAGTAAAATACGAAACAAATTGTGCGACGACAAGACAAAAAATAGTGTGATTTTTAACTGCATATATCGAAATAAAAAGAGAAAACATGGCTCTTTTAACATTTGCAAAAATGTTAAATAATTTTTAAGGTATACAAAATAATTAAGTAAAGTATAAATTGTACAAAACATTTTCCGATTAATGAAAATTAATTAAATATTAACCCTAGGAAACCTTTTGAATACTAAGGTTTTTAGATTTTTTGCTTTTATAGGGAATTTTTTTCTTTTTTTAGTTTCTTTCCTTTCTTTGATGTTGCCAACTTGTATTTTTTCATATTTTTCCCATCTTATTTCTTTTTGTTTTGCTTTAAGTGCATGTATGTGTGAATTATGAGTGTATTGGTGCATATGCGTGTGGATGTTTCATAGTGTGTGTGCGTCTGTGTACATGTAGTGTATACGTGTGAGTTGCACATATATGTATCGTGTACTTGTAGTTGTTTTTGCACATTAGTGTTGGTGCTTTTTACGATGTGTGAGTGCATTTTTATGATTGTATTTGTTATTATTAATATGTATGTGTTTTTGTTTATACATATTTTATTTTAATTTTGTCTGTGTGCGTTTTTTTCGTCAAAAATGCCGTATTTTCCCTTCAATTATAAAGTGCTGACTTTAGTATTTTGTTTTAACATTTGGTGTTTATGGAATATGTAATTGAACTTTACTCAAAGTTAATAAAATAACATAAATTTTAAATAAAAATTTTTTATTTGGGTAAGATTTTATTTTGCATACGATTTTTCAACTTGACTCCATATTTATGTTGTATGTAGTTTTTAATTTTAACTTAAGTTGAGCAGCTATGAAATAAATTAGTTTTAAATAGGTAGATAAGAAAAAATTAGAGGAAACAACATTCTTAGCCTAGGGTTTTTTTTTTTTGGAAAAAAACTGTATTTAAAATTTTTTGGATTTGCTGTGAGAACGTACATATTAAAATCAACATAGATTACCAAAGTGCTTGCATCTAAATACTGATAGGATAGGGCTGGCAAAGTACTTAATATAGTCTCTTATGTGCTGGAAAACCATCACGGGGCTTAACTCTGGAATACCAGCATTAACTCCAAATTACTAAAAATTACCATCATTAATAGATCTCATCAAGAAGATTCCAACTTAACAAGATAGGCGAGACATATTCCGTGAGATATATCGCTTTTAATTATTAAACCCATTGCTAATATTGAACTATTCAAATTTGATAAAAAATCGGTTAACCTGTTACGAGCCAAATTAAGTTTTTCTATATAAAAATTTAAAATCTATTTAATCCACAGTTTTTTACATAGTACAGTAAAACCCGGTTATAACGAACGCCGAGGGATCAGTAAAAATAGTTCGTTATGAGCGAAGTTCGCTATACATAGCGTCAACAACTGGCAAAAATACTTAGCAATAACGTTAAAATTTATATAACGTCAAAATACATATAGCAATAATTGCTTGGCAATTTGTCTGAGCAACTATTGCTGGCAATTAAACATCAAAATCGAACGTCATCTTTGTTTGGAATTCATCGAAATATACGCAGAGTGTTTATTTTGTTGGTTCTGCCGACGTTATTGCTTTTTGCCACAAAAAAAAAAAAAATCAGGTAGAGACATGGTGATAAGCAGGGTATTTTTTATATCAACCTAGATTTATTTTCAAAAAAAAGTTCCAACTTTGTTTTATTTGAGGTTTTTTTTGTTAATAAACTACTAATTGAGAAAAAAAATAAAAAATATAAATAAATTTTATCAAGATCTTAACACCTCGTCCACAACTGATAAAAATACTTAGCAATAACGTCGAAATTTATATAACGCCAAAATATATATAGCAATAATTACTTGGCAATTTGTCTGAGCAACTATTGCTGGCAATTAAACATCAAAAACGAACGTCATCTTTGTGTGAAATTCATCGAAATAGACGCAAAGTGTTTATTTTGTTCTTTCCGCCGACGTTATTGCTTATTGCCACCAAAAAAAAAAACAGAGGGTTACCTAGTGTAATATAAAGAGTAGTTAACATGCAACCCGAGACCTTGGTCTGTTTCGCTACAACGAGACAGTGGTCATAGTCACCCGTCTTGGTTAGGTTTAGTATATGATTTGTAATTATATGTTAAAAATTCAATAAAATAAATAAATGTTATCAAAATCATAATAATGGAATTCACGTTGGAAATTTTAGTCTTGCAAAATTGCGCAATGTCAAAATTGCAACTTTATTTGCTTGTTTCTTTGTGAATAAAATTAAAATAAATGGCGAATATTTTCTTGAAACGACGCATCATATAAAAGGTAATAGAAAAATAAAAATTTTATTACAAAAAAATTTTAAAAAAGAAGTTGCAATATTGCACTGTTGCAAGGGTCAAAAATTGCAAGGATCGAAAATGTCTGAATACCCTGAATATAAACCAAAAATTTCCAACCTTTTGTGAGTTAGATAAACATTATTGCCGCACATTAAAAAATATTTGTGGGAGTTCGTTATAAAAAGGTAAATTCAGATCAATTTGTATTCGTAGGTCCATAACAAGAAGTTCGTTTTAACTGAGGATTCGCTATAACCGAGTTCATTATAAAAGAAGTATTTTTTGTGAAAATTGTTGCCAAAAGGTTGGGACTTTAGAATAAGTTCGTTATATCCGAGAAATCGTTATAACCGAGTTCGTTATAACCGAGTTCGTTATAACCGAGTTCGTTATAACCGAGTTCGTTATAACCGAGTTCGTTATAACCGAGTTCGTTATAACCGAGTTCCTTATAACCGAGTTTGTTATAACCGAGTTCGACTGTTTTAAAGACAAGAAAACAAGCTTAACTAGCTCTTTTATTTTGGACTGCATCGTGCCATCTACAGACAGACGGACATTCACAGAATCGATCATGGGTCAATATTATATATATACTTTATGGGGTCCCCGACCGATATTTCGATGCGTAACAAACGGAATGACAAAGTGAGTATACCCCCATACCAGTGACGGTCCGTGAAGTTGTCACTAGGTGTTCTCTAATTTTTAAAAACAGCAAATTGAAGTATACAATTCATGTTTTCCTGGACCTAACGCGTTCCCGAGATAGATAAAAAGCCGATATTATTAGTTTTGTATATTTTTGAATAAGATGCAGCCCAAATTCTATATTATTGTCATTTTGTTGCCTCACCACATCGACAATTAACAAAAATCATTATTTCGTAAATAAATGGAGAACAACAATGAATTTTGGCTGCATGTCAATAAAAAAAATAATAAAACTGAGACTTTGTCTATCACGGGAACGTGTTACGTCCATAAAAACATATATTATATACATAATTTTGATATTTTAAATAAGTGGAGAACACCCAGTGACAACTTCACGGACCGTCACTGACCCATACTGTGGTTGGAGGGCATAAAAATATCTGCATAATATGCAGATCGGATATATTAGAGTTTGTAAAACAATTAAAATCGTAATCGCGATTAATCGCCCCAATTAATTGTAATCGTAATCGACAAAAAAAAAATCATGCGATTAAGATTAATCATTTTCTATGAAATACACTGTTTCTATAACAAATTTAAATCAATTCTAATTTTTTTGGAACTGATTCCTGTTACAATAGATTCTTGAATATATTCTACGGCAATCATTACGAAATTTCTAAGTTTTTTTTTTTCAAATGCCGATTGCTTTCGGTAAAATTTCAAACAAAAATCATTGATTCTGAAATATTAAGCAGAATCGATTGCAGGATGATATGATTCGTTCTGGAACCGATTATTTGGAACGGAAAATGTTGCTGGGTTGGCCCATGATTCGTTTAACTTGTTTCCAATTTTTCTTTCCTTTTTTCTCATAAAAGTCATTCAAGTTTAAAGTGAAATTTAAATTCTAATATTAGTAACCAATAAATTTGGGTTTTAAAATATATTTAAAAGGCTTTAGCCAGAATTGGTCAAAAAATTCGGTCATGAAATTTTGTCGAAAAACGTAATTTTTTCAAACCTTGACCGCTAGTTGCCGACTGAAGATTCCCTTGAAAAATTGTTGCTGAACTGGGAGCAGCTTTTGGAAAGGAATCACGAGTCAAAAAGAGCATCCAAACCACCTGAATTCAGGTATGATTTCTGTGGGCAATGTCACAGTTTGAAGCACTCTTTGGTAGCACAGATAAAGATATTGAAGCTCTCTTAGTAGACTTTATTTAAGCGCAATAAAGATGCAGGGAAATCTTGTATTGTTTCCAAAAATCATTATTCATTATTTTATGTTTAAAATTTGATCAAACAAAAAAAGTTTATAATTTTATTTCTTAAAAAATATTAATTTTTGTATTTTCGTGCGTTCTGAAATGTAAATTTTAAAAATAATTTTTTATTATTTATTTTAGTATTTATTTATTTCATTTTCTATAAATTAGCCCATTGGCCATAATCGGTTACTAATTTCTACTTACAAAAAATTTTATTAAAGATATTATCCGATTTCTTAAAAGCTACAAAATTTACGATTTACACTTCGTTTTGTACAATAGAGAAAAAATGTTCCCATATTTGCTAAATTATTGTAGAAAAACTCATTTTATTTGGAATCCGCGGAAATTTCATCACTACCCGCTTGACTAGCTTGACTACCATATCTGCTATTTTTAATCTTAAACATGTTTATAATATAATCATAAAGTAAAATTTATTATTTTTTTGACCAAAAATTTTGAAATTCTGGCTTTGAAAACCATATAATGTTCTGGGGCATGTATGCGTAAAATGCTTATTTTTAATCCGACTTTAACTTTATTAGACTTTTTGGAAAGGTAATTAAATACCATTTTCATATTATTTCACAAAAAATATAACAAAAAATAAAAAATACAAATATTTTTCAAAAAACTAGAAAAAAGTGTTTTTCGTTCATATAAGAATGTCCTAAAACTTCAGTACATTTTTGACACGAGTTATTTTTAGCCGATTGTCCTCAAATTTTGGCTCACTCATTTTTAGGTACTAAAGAACAATATAGGACCCTACCAGGTATAAAAAGGATATTTTCGTTTTTAAGGACACCTCTAATGAACATATGATGTTAATTGATAAAAAGGATTTTTAAGGACTATGGTATGTGTACCATGACTTAGCGAAATTAAGCTTTTTAACTTGGTGTCAAAAATGTGTACGCCCTATGTATAGGACTTGCTTTAAGCTTTTTAAGGTTTTTTTCTTTGTAAAATAGAACATTATGGCTAGGCTGACTATTCGTACTGATTTGATCAGTACATGTACTGATTTTTCATCACTTGTACGGATCAAAAAACGTTGTACTGATTTGTACTGATTTTTTGAAATATGTACTGATTGTACTGATTTTTAAAAATTTTTTCAAAAATTCTACACAAAAACATGAATTTCTATTAAATAAGTTGTAAGAGTAGTTTTATATAACTTAAGTCTGGCAATGAAATTATTATGAAATTATTCTAAGGAGCTTAATCTAAAGGTTCCTTAACGCAAAAATGTATGAATCTGAGCGTGAAGTTATTTTGATCTTTTCTGTAACAAAATGTTTCTGAATGATGGATTTTCTATATTTTTAGAAATGTAATTGCATGAATCCAAATGATTCTAGGATGTTTAATGAGGTAATGTCCTCAGAATTTGACATTTGGCTGTTTAATAACAACATGAGCTTATTATCTGGGAAGTTTTTTAAAAGAAATAGTTATCAAAACTTAAGGGTCGTGAGAATTTGAGAAATTTTGTTATTCTCAAAACCTGTGGGTTTTTGTTATTCTCAAAACCTGTGGGTTTTTGTTATATAATTTGCACTGAAATGATCAAAACATTGAAATAAAGTTGTTTGAAGTCAACTACGACAACAGTTTATGGCAGTTGTTTTTTGAACAGTTGATTTCACTAAAATGCAAATTGACCCTAAGTTTGTTAATTTAATTGAAATTTTTTGAGTGTTGGAAAAATAAACATAAAAACTTGAGCGTACTGATTTGAGTTCAGGAATAAATGGTCACCCTAATTATGGCCACCAATAACAGTATTTTTTTTTAACGTAAAATAGTGTTTTTGAAGGCTTGCTGTCCGCAACATAAATTAGAAAAGTTTTAATTTCCAGATAAAACTAAAAAATAATAAAACCAGAATAATAGTAGGATGGGACGAGATTTTTCCTATGTGTTTCCATTGCATTGGGTTTGGATTTTTAAAATTATTTTATTTTTCAATATACGGAGGTTTATGAAACTCAAGCCGTGAAAGGTGACGTCAATGCCAAGGTTTTTATGTGTAAACGATCTTTGTATGTGTATTGGTTCATGTGTTACATGCATTTAAGTGCACATACCTGTACGTTTGCATAAATGGTTTATATGGGGAAATATTTGGAAGGTTATTCTAACGGGGTGAAATATGGTAAACAACAGTACTTTAGTACTTTTCGATTTCCTAAAATAATGGTCTAATAAACTTGAAATTTTGATTCTAAAGGAACGATTTTTATTTTTAAATTGAACATATAGGATCCTCCAGCATAATTAACATCGAAAAGAAAGACATATTTTTATTTTTTTTTAGGGTAAAAAGGGTTACGTGGGCAATTTCACTACAAAGTGTGCAGGGTTTATGCTAGTAGTTTATACATATTAAAAAAATCGCTCAAAAATTTTTAATCACAGAAAATATTTTTATAATTTTTTCCTTAACTGTTCAAATTATTAATCTAAATAAATATTTTTTTTTTTAATTTCAGGAATGTGAGGAAATGATAAGTCTTTTACGTGTGGTTGAACTGCAAAAAATTCTTTCCTATTTAAATATTTCCTTTAACGGACGTAAAACTGATTATCAAAGACGTATTTTAGGTTTGTTGCGTACTAATTTTGATTTAATTGTACCTAAAGTACGAGAAGTTTATACGCAATCGATGTAAGTTTAAACGAAAACTGTCTATCCAATTTGCAACGAAATTATTCTTTTATTTCCATTACAGTGTAGAACAACAAATTAATCAATACGGACCCACTGATCCAAAAAGAATGTATTCTCAAATGCAAATGCAACCAAATACCGGCGGTATGGTTAATGCCAATAACGCAGGTCAAATGGGCTCGGCACAACAAATTTTAAATCCAGCTAATCAAGCTGGTATGCAGGCTGGTGGTGTTCCACCTGGCAGTAATGTTGTACCATTTATGCATGCTATACCCACACAAATGCCCATACATCCAGATGTACGTTTGAAAAAATTAGCTTTTTATGATGTGCTGGGCACCTTGATAAAACCATCGTCATTGGTACCGCGTAATGCACAACGTATACAGGAAGTCCCATTTTATTTTACTTTAACACCACAACAAGCCACAGAGATAGCATCGAATCGCGACATTCGCAATAGTTCGAAAATTGAACATGCTATACAAGTACAGTTACGATTCTGTTTGCTTGAGACATCTTGCGATCAGGAGGATTGTTTTCCGCCAAGTGTTAGCGTAAAAGTAAATAACAAATTATGTCAACTGCCAGTAAGTATAACAAAATATTTTAAAAGGATTTTAACATTTTACATTTATAAATGATTATCATAGAATGTCATTCCAACAAATCGTCCTAATGTGGAACCAAAAAGACCACCTAGACCAGTCAATGTCACATCCAATGTTAAACTATCACCGACGGTAACTAACACTATAACGGTTCAATGGTGTCCTGATTATACACGAGGCTATTGTATTGCGGTCTATTTAGTAAAGAAATTAACATCGGCTCAATTATTGCAAAGAATGAAACAAAAAGGTGTTAAACCAGCAGATTACACTAGAGGTTTAAGTAAGTGTCTCAATTTGGAATAAATAAAGGAAAAGTTTCATTTTATGTATTTTAATTAATTTCTCTTTTTTTTTTTATTAGTCAAAGAAAAATTAACTGAAGATGCTGATTGTGAGATAGCTACAACAATGTTGAAAGTTTCTTTAAATTGTCCTTTGGGAAAAATGAAAATGTCAATTCCATGTCGTGCTTCTACGTGTTCACATTTGCAATGTTTTGATGCTAGTCTTTACCTGCAAATGAATGAACGTAAGCCAACTTGGAATTGTCCGGTGTGTGATAAAGCGGGCGTTTATGATAATCTGGTTATTGATGGGTAATTTTTTGTAAATTTGATTATTAAAAATGTTTTTAATTTTTGACGTTTCTCAATCTATTATAGCTACTTCCAAGAAGTATTGGCTTCGAATTTACTTAAACCAGACGATACTGAAATACAATTGCACAAAGATGGCTCATGGAGCACTCACACCTTAAGAAATGAAGGTCAAATTATCGATACACCAACTAAACCAGTTGAAAAAGTTGAACTCATATCGGATGATATTGGTAAGTACAATCGAGTGCTAATACTCAAAATCTAAAAAAAATCGATCTAAAAAAAAGATTTTTTAGAAGATGGCAATTAAAAAAATACAGCGACTATAAAATTTTGTGCTTAAAGACAATTTAACTCAAAAATTACCAAAACGATTGAATTTTTTTGGTAATTCAAAAATTACTTGGAAAAAAGCGTAAATAAAAATATTTTTTAATTTATTTTTTTATATTTTTTGCATTTGAAAATGAGTTGTATAAAAATTTAAAATAACAAAGTTGCAAAAAAAATATTTTAACGCTGAAATTAAAATAAATCAATTTACACTGAGGTACAGGGCATAATAAGTTTTTGCTGGTGTTTGTAACAACTCGAAATATTGATCCTAGACCCACCTTCAAGTATTTATGCCGATCAACTCAGAATCACTTTTGGAGTCGATTCAGCAATGTTCGTCCGTCTGAAAATTTTGTTTAAGCGGCCTTATACATTAGCTTAATATAAATATGTGCAATGTTAGCTTTCAAAATCGACCACTCTCTTGTTTGTAAGTGATTCCATTCTAAAGTTACAATAAAATCCACAAGGCCGCCTAAAGGCGTCCTTATGCATTAGAGGGTTAATATTCTAATGGAAACTTGAAAACTTCTACTGGATCTTTTATAGCAAAAATCTATATTAAAAATCCGCATAACTGTGACAGCTATTGTTCGTTGCAAAGCATTGCAATTAGTGGTATCCCGTTCATTAGGCAATTGGAAGCGGGGTACTCAAAAAAAATACTTACAAGTTGTGGACGGTATCCGATACCAAGTAAAAATCGCCAGAGGCGAAAATGTTAGAGCTAAGTTCCAACTTTAACAATAGTATTTCAATAATATTAATAGTTGCAATATACATACAATATGTACGTATTTTAGGCTTTTATATAAAAATAGTCCGCGTTTTTTTTTTTGTCAAAAAATATGTTCGTACTTGTTTAAATACCTTACCCACGTATACATGTGATTGGAAGATATAAAATACCATGTCGTGGATTTAGTAACTTGAAAATTAAAAAAAAAACATGTCTTAGAACAATTATTGATATTGCAAACAAATTACTGCATGCATTTTATACTATTCCAGTGCAAATAATTTAAAAATTTATTTTTATTTTTAGAACTTATTACAGACGATGTAAAACCATTAAAAGCAGCCGCATCAGCTTCTCTCAACGCAAATGAACAACCTTCATCTACAACAAACAGTGAAACAGTAAGATTACACATATTTATTTTTATACAAATAATAATTACTTGTTAAATTTTCTACTAATGTTTAAGGTGGATTTAACACTTAGCGATTCAGATGATGATTTACCTTTAGCAAAACGTCGTCCTATCGCTAAACAAAATGCTGCTCAAGGAGCACCATCGTCAACTATGAATGGCAATACTAATCAAAGAGGCGTATATATGCAACAAAAAAATGGTACGTTGGATTCATTTTCGTACTAAATAATTTTATTTTTAAAAATAAAAAAAAACACAAAATTTATCCATTGAAGCAACACGAATTCATAAAACATGTCGTAAAGACAAAAAAATTTAAAAAAATCCTACATATAATAACATAACTTGTCTATGTTATACATAAAGTTTTTTTTTTAATCCTTTTCACCAATTCCTCGTAAGAACTCCTCATTAACATACAACATATTATTTTAGTTAAACTTACACCATAATTTTACTTCTTTTTAAATTATCTTAAGTTCAGTGAGCAAAAACATGATTTTTTTTTGTTGCTTCTAGATTTTAGTAGGTCTAATTTTCAATTTAATTGTATAAATATATATTTTTTAAAATTTTAATACAAATTCTTATTTTTTTTGGATTACTGTCGTTCATTAATTACATCACATTATATTATATTTTATTTTTTGGTTTTAAGCATATATTACTTATTTGTATTGAATTTAGGAAAATCGCTTTTCATTTTATCATAATGTTGAACGTCTTTCTTGCCCAAACAACACCTAAAAGTAAAATCTATAAGAATTGCGATTTTTTATGGTTCCAAATTATTTCTAAAAAAAAAAAGTTCTTGTTTGTTTAATGCTCTTAATAATGTGAAGCCTCACCCCTAATGAATATATTCTAGAATCTATTGCAATATGAATCTGTTCCAAAATTTGGCTGGGCGCACTATGCTTCGACCCATGGACAAAAGTAAAAAAAAAATTTTTTGTCTCAAATTGTGTTTAAATACAGAGTTTTTGAAAGATAGTAAGGTATCTCAAATAAATATTACCAAAAATATTTTTTCTGATTGCTTTTGCCACCACGAGAGGGCGCTAAACTCAGAGATTTTTATGCAAAAATGACTTAACAGGAAAATGTTTTTTAGCTGTTTCACAAGAATAATTCTCAAAAATTCATTTTTTAATAAAATGGTTCGAAATTTTGTTTTAAAGTACTTTGATATATTTGTAGTGAAGTTAAAATACAGAATTTTGTATATATTTACAAAAAAAATATTTTTTATTGCGCAGAAAAACAAGTTTTTTTTTTGTTGAAAACCCAAAAATAACTAAAGTTTGATGGAGTTAAAAAAAAAAAAATATAAAAAATAGATATATTTTTTTTCTTTTTTTGTAAGTTTAAACTCTTATCTAACAGCATATTTAAAAATTAGCGCCTATTTTTTACCACAAATTAGAAAAAAATTCGTTTTTTAAGAGCCTAAATTCATGATTTTTACTCAAATATCAGGCATTTAGGAGTGTTTAATATCATTATGCAACACGATTTTATGTTTTGAAAGGGTAAAAAAGCAAAATAAATGTATATTATAATAGTAGATCGAAACCCCCGCAGAATTTTGCTCGAGTTTTTTTTTATGGCCCACTGAAGTTTTTTATTTTTTTTAAATGAGTTCAGAATAAGTAAAAAAAAAAAAATTATTAAATTTAATTTTGAGCTAAATGAGGTTAATAGATGTGCAACGAAATTTGATGACGGTTCTTTTCTTAGAACATATTAACCCTCTTTCTCCCATTTTTAGGGGTCACTTTAGTCCCTTTTCCAAATATTGTCGTACAACACCACTTACACTTGCTTTTAAAGGGTTAACATGTTCTACAAATTTTTTCTGCATGGAATTTAATTGTTGTAAAAGACCAAAAATTCGTAAGATATAAGCAAAATGCTTAAAAAAATAAAATTTGTAATTATCATATATTGTTAAATTGTGATTCACCAAAGTCGTGTGAAATAATTCGAAAAAATGTAACAAATTTACTTCTGAGCTTAATACTGTTAATAGATGTCTTCGGTAAAATTTGATGTTTCTTTTTTCTTAAAATATATTAACCCTCTATCTCCAATTGTCAGGGATCATTTCAGTCCCTTTTTAAAATATTCTTATAAAAAACACTTAAACGTGCGTTTAAAGTGTTAAAACGTTCTACAAACATTTAATAGATATCTTTAATCATTCCAAACCCATTTAAAAAAAAAAGTAAAGACTTCAATGGGACATAACAAGAACTCGAGCTAAATTTTCAAAAGAATTCCTTTTTGGTTTACAAATGGTATACCTTCATTTTTTGTTTTGTCCAATTTAAGATACACTCTGTAACCTCAAATTTGTTGCACAGTGTATTCTATTGAAGCTATAGGTTATGTTAAATAACTCTTAAATTATTAATTATATTCAAGAAACATTAAAAAAGTAATTTAGTATTACGCTTTAACCTTTAAACGCTCGTTTTATTAAATTTTATAAAAATATTTGAAATATGGACTAAAATGACCCCTTAAAGTGGGAGATGGAGGGTTAATATGTTCTAACAAAAGAACCGCTATTAAATTTGACTGCAGACATCTTAAGACATTTTTAATCTCAGTAGTATTTTTAGTACATTTTTTCGACCTATTTCAGTCTACTTTGGTAAAAGCTATTTAACAATATATGATATTTTACAATTTTACTTTTTAAAGCATTTTGATTATATCGCACGATGTTTTGGTATTTGACAACCCCTAGTGAAATTTGGTGCTTAACATTTGTAGAACATTTTAACTATTAAAACGCACATTTTAGTGTTGTTCTATGAGGATACGTTAAAAAAAGTACAAAAATGACCCCTAAAAATGTGAGATAGGGGGTTAATGTATTCTAAAAAAAGAACCGCCATCAAATTTTACTATAGACATGTATAAACATTATGTAGCTCAGAAGTTGATTTAATACATCTCTTTGACCATTTTTAGACGACTTTAAAAGTAAAAATAACTTATTTTTCAAAAAAGGATGTTTTTATATTTTCCATACTACTAATCCGATTTTGCCCAAATTTGGCATTGATATATATCTAAGGAATATAAATTCGCTTAAAATTTTTTTTTACGATCGGACAATTTTCGTAGGTGTTATAGCGTTTTAAAGAAAAAGGATATATGGCAGGACCTTGAGTCCTTGCTCCGATTTAAGTGAAAATTTATACACACGTTGCAAGTTGATTGTGTATCAGCATGACCACTTTTTGTATTTTTTTGTGCATTATTGAAGCTAAAATTACATTTTTCAGTTTCAGAACACATGGGAGGTAGGCGTGTCCTTCCACCGATTTTTCCAAAAAATCGTATTTTTCTTAACTAATATATTTTATTATTACCAAATCTCAAAAATATCGGACAACTCCTTCTAATTTTGTCCCTTCGTTACATGGGAACGAAGCACTGTGCGGCGTTGCCCAGGAACACTTGTTATCGTCCAATGTTCAAAGAAACATACATAATCTTAAATATTGTCTGTTCTTAAAAATTTAGGTATGGAAAATCGAAAACTTTCTCCTTCAAGAAACAATTTTCCGAAGAGAAATTTTACTCTGAATCTGGTAAATATCCTCATCGTACCCTTTTTGTGGTCTCTTATATGGAAAACTAAAAAAGTGACTGTTAATGGTGGAAATGTTAATAAAAGATCATCCTGATTTGATCAAAATTGTGATTAAAATAAATGTGTATGATTGTTTTTAGAAAATTAAAAACTTTTTGTGTGCAAGAATTCGAAAAAATTAAAAAAAAAGTTGTTGATTTTAATTTCGTGATCGTGATTATTTCGTTAGAGAAATTTATGCTACTAACGTGAGCGTGCGTGAACGTTGGCAGAAAAAAAACCGTGCGTGATCGTACGTGAGCAATATTTTTAATTAGTGAGCGCGAACGTGCGTGAGGAAAAAAAACACGCTCCCATCTCTACCACGGAATTTATTTTAATAAAAAAAAAAATAATATTTTGTCCCAACTCCATTAATAATTAAAATTAACTTAAAATAGTGTAGCATTTAACTTGGTTATGCATTTTTATCAAAATTCCCGGGATTCCCGCACAAATTTCCCAAAAATGCGGGAAATAAAAATCAGCAAATTTCACGGATATCCTTTTTAATTTTCAAAATTTCAAAATTTTGTTATTATTTTTATTTGGCCAGTGTGTTTAGTAGATTTTTGTGTGTTACCATGAGCTAATAAGGCCTATATTATTTCCAATTTTAATAAAAACGCATTATTTTTACTGATTTCCTGACGTTTCGTCGATTTTTTGTCGACTTTTTTAAGGGATTGTCTAGTTTATTTAATAAAAACCATAAAATTATTACAATTATAAAATATAATATTAAAAACAAATTGAACTTACAATTGTAAACGTTATTAAAACATTAAATCACAAATAATTTTACGTTAACAATTTTTGATTTTGGGATATGTTAATAGTATTCTAATTAGAGATTGAGATGTGGCACGTGATAGTAGCTTTTTACGTGATTCAGGCGTTAATCACGTGACCAAAAAATTTCGATTGACCTTAAATTTGTACCACAAAAGTTTTATTTAGGCTTAATGGAATAAAAAATGCATGGATACAGGCACATTTGGTGTTAGATTAAAGGTATTTAAAATACCTATCTCGTGGTGCTAACAACGAGCCAAAAAATATAATATTTTTTGACTGAAAAATTACCGTTTCTTAACCCCCCCCCCCCCCCTCATTTGCAACACCTAAATATGAATTTGGGACGCTAAGAAAAAATACATGTCCCTTTATTTTTCCTAATCTACATAATAAAACCAATTCCATGAAGATCCGAGGGTGACACTAGGGATACGTCTCTTGTTAGTGCCTTTTCACATTAAGCTAACGATACGACGTAATTACTGTAATAACAAAATTTAATTTTCTCTCTATAGAGGGAAAATATAATATTTGGGTTATTTTCTATTATTCTTTGTTTAAAAAATGCTTTGTTCATTTTTCAATTTTTAACTCGAAATATTTTGTTTTTCTTTTTCCACATTGAAATTATTTTCAAAATTTTGAGTTTTTTTTTATTTTTTTCTTGCAATTGTCACAACTTTTTTTATACATATATTTTCAATCTCTAAATTGAATTACATAGTTTTTTTAATAGAATTAACAAAATTTTTATCTTGTTTTTTTTTTTTAATTCCGCTAAAAAATATTAAGAAATCTTTTGAGTTTTCAAAGAATAAATGTTTTAAGAAAATCAACATATTCAACATCTTTTGGATCTTTGTTTTTTGTTTT
Organism: Pegoplata infirma; assembly: GCA_963921195.1. Classification (NCBI taxonomy): domain Eukaryota; kingdom Metazoa; phylum Arthropoda; class Insecta; order Diptera; family Anthomyiidae; genus Pegoplata; species Pegoplata infirma. The sequence goes on along the minus strand of OY992538.1, from coordinate 79,489,285 downwards.
TTTTTAGAAAATGCCAACAAAAACGAATGGATATAAAAAAGCTATTGAATCATCTGTAATAGTTAGTGTTGGCATGTTAATGCACTTGTATCGTATTAGCGTTATTGAATTCCAATATTCTAAACTACCTGTATTAACACCAAATGCTGCATCATCTTTATTTGTATTCTCCGTTTTGTGTATATTTTCGAAACTGCGTCCACTTTGGCCTCAAAACTTGCGTAATGCACAAACATTTTTGGTATTTTTAGTGGAGCTAGCCTTAATACTCTATGCAACGGAATTTCTACTACGTCAAATATGGTTACCTATTCTTAAACTATTAAATATTCTTTGTCATTTTATGGGTCAGTATGTCATAGTAGCAAATCAAAGTTTTCTAACATACAATGCACCTAAATTATCTGATTGGATTAGAAATGATGCCTTTTATATAGCGAGATTTTTAATAGCTGTTGTGGCTTTTATATTTATGTTGGATGTTACTGGCATTATGGAATTCATTCAAAATAAAATTAGTCTTGGCAATAATACGATGGAATTTTTAATTACAAAATCTCCCTTGAATGATAAAGAACCTAAAGATGTTGATATTTATGAATCTCAAATAAATACTATTCGTCCGGTGGTACCATTTGATGTTAACGAATTGCCGTATGTGCCTCAAGAAGATCTTTTAAATGTGGGTCATCGTGTAGGTGCTCGACGTAGAAATTCGACTGCTCGTAAAACACGACGTAAAAGTAATGTCCTCTCAAATGATGCTTCTAAAGAAAATGAATATTATTGCTAACATCACCTTAGTAATGCTGGACTTGAAATTTTTTTTGTTACAAAAAAGTTTACCTTTTTTCACATTTTTTCTTTTTTTTTGTATAGAATTTTTAAAAATTTGCTGTTGAATTTTTTTCTTTACTTACATTTGTACTTTTGTGGTCAGAAGACTGCATGTACTTGTATATTTTAATAATAATTTCTTTTTAATATAGTTTTTGTCCAATATACAAAATTAAAAAAAGATAACACTTTTAGTAGTTTTATTTCCTATTTTGAGTAGGGTTATTCTAGCTCGAATTAAATTTTCTTTACCAATTACACTCTGTTGTTCTCATAAAATAATTTTCAAGAAAAATTACCCAGTTGGCAAAATAAAATCACCCCTGACATACTGCTGACAATAGAGTATACATAGAGGCGAAGGCGTCAAAAATTGAGTTGTCAAAGTACAACTTGTTTAAGTTGTCAAAGTACAACTATTTGTTGACAAAGTACGACTTGTAAACATGTATTGTGTTTTGAATTCACATCGACAACGTACGTGTGAGAAATTAGAAAAAGATAGTGATATTATTTTTTCTTTCACCTTTGCCTCTATGTTTCTCTATGCTGCTGACTCTCCCTTTATGAAATCGCTGACATCTTCATAACATTTTTTAAAATATCCCCAATGACATGTCAGCAGTTGGTTAGCAGTGTCCATCAGTATCGATGACCACAAACAATTAGTTTAAACAACCGCTGACCAACTGCTGACATGTCATTGATGACATTTTGAAAATTGTATGAATATGTCAGCAATTTTATAAAGGGAGAGTCAGCAGTATGTCAGGGGTGATTTTTTTTTGCCGACTGGGTACCCAGTTGGCAACGTCCTCGAGCCATCCTCAGTGACGGCGCGGTGACATGTCAAAATCACTGCTGACATCCAAAAGACATCTATGTACTGAGTTGAAGACAGTTTCATATAAATTTTCAAAATGTCCTCACTCAAAGTCAGCAGTAGTCAGGGCATGCTGACTTCTTTGTCTCTAAAGGTTCGCCTTATATTCAAAATGTTGTAAATTCCCCCCCCCCCCCAGACCAAATTTAAAAAAAAAAGGAAAAAAAAAAAAAGAAAACTTTCTAAAATATTTTCCAAAGGAAAAAAATGTTAAAATCCGAAAAAAACACTTTTAAAGAAAAAAATCTAAAAAAAAATTTAGGGCAAATATAAAAATATTTAAAGGAAAAATGTGACTAAATCAGAAAATTATTTTTGAAAAAATATCTGTCAATCTAGAAGTTCTTATGATGAAAAAAAAAATTCTTTGGGAAAAATTGTTGGGAACGTGACAACAGGGTCGCCAGTTTTTTTTGGATGCCATCCCCAACTTAAAATTTATCATCCCCAAAAATCCCCCCAAAAAAAATTCTCAAAATTTACTACACGCAAAAAACACTTGCAACCCATCAAGTGCTTTTGAGTAATTTAGCCAATTTTTTTGAACAAAAACTTGGTTAACTTACGCACAAACACTTGGTGGGTTGTATTTTACACAGAAACTTGGCTAAAAAATGTAAGCGTATTTTACGTGTTGAGCGATCATTTGATTCTCGATGTAGTGCTAGTAAGATATAATTTTTTATAAATTGATTGAAAAAGCAACTACTTAAGTGTTCACTTATACCAAATTCGCATTAATTTTTTTAAACTTGTTTACCCACTTAAACGTGTTTAAATATAAACTTGTTAAGGTACATAAACATGTTTAAGTGATTAAACATGTTTAAAAAAATGAATGCGAATTTGGTATTAGATTAAAGAGTTGTGGTCTATGTAAATCAAAAACTTTTAAAAAAAATAATGTTAAACTATGTATTAAATTATAATCTATAGTGTAGCGTTTTATGTAAACACAAAGTTGTGCCAACACAATATTTTTAGTAAAACTGCTTTACATTATTCAATGTTGCAGCTAGCCCGATATAGTACCAACACAAAATTTTTGGTACGGTTGGCAATTTCTGACTGGGTAGTTTTCAAGATATCGCCATTTTAAGTTTTAAAAGAAATGTCTCAAAAGTACGAAAACAGAACACTAAAAGTAATTTAAAAATTTAGTGAATGAATTCTTTGGACTTTACTTACAGTTTTTTTCGAACACAGTTTTTTTTTACTCAAAATAGTCCTGGTCAAAAAAAATCACGTTAGAAATATTTACTATCACTTAAAAAGAGCATTGGGGAGAGTATTCATGGATTAGGCCATGTCGAATTTAACTTTCCTACTTGTTTTTGTACATTTGGCAGTTTCTGCCTGGGTATTTATACTTCGTTATCAGATGTTGCTATTTTGTGTTGTCCTTTTCAAGATTCTTTATTCATTATGTTTATTGGCCTAATAAATTTATATATTCATTCATTATATCAGAATTTTTTTAATCGAATCTACATTTTTTGAATCTTATACTATATGTGAGTGTTTGTTAAAATATTATTCTTTTTATTTTTGTTAATCATCTTTGAATTTTATTTTTTCATTTAGTTTTAAAATCAGCAACTAATGTAAACGCATTATCGATAAAACTCTCCAAAACTTATGATAATAGTCGAACTGAGGTAAAAAATTCTGATAATAACAATAATTCAATTTCGAAAAGTAATCATATTATCAGCAGTTCTCGTTTTAAAGAAGGTAATGGCCAAAAACACACTACACAAAGTAGTGTTCTGTCAAATGATATTACCATAACACGAGTTATTCAAAAGAGAAATTAATTAAAAATCATATTTATATTTTTCCATACTTTTTTTTTATTAATTTTTGTTTAAGTTTTGTCTTTAAATCTTTTTTATGACTGTTTTCTTTTGTAAATTTTGTTTAAATTCCTTAAAAATGCTTGTCTCAATATATATATATTTTTGTTTTTAAATAAAACTATTGTTTAAGGAAACCAAAAACTAGAAATTATAATAAATATTTTTTTTTTTAAATAATTAAACTTGCATTTTTCCCTTATCTCGTTCTTTATTTCAACTCTTTGGCTGCTCAAAAAAAAATCTTTTTTGTTTTTCTTTTTGGATACTTGATTTTTCAACTTTTTTAGAGGATGCTACAGATCTAGTACATGATCCAATATTAATGGATTTACGTCAAAAAAAAATCATCACCTAAAACATCCCCTACAACCCCAAACTCATCTTCATCCTTATCGGATGGTTCAATTTCAACGGTTGCAGCTACTTGTTTATCTAATAATAATATTGTTGTTACCTCATCTACTAAAATTATTAAAAATAACAACAATAATTGTAATGAAATTGTTGATAAGTAAATTAGTTTTTAAATTGAAATTTTAAAACTAGGTCTATTCGATTACTACAATCTACAATTTTTTACTCTTTTTACTACAGCTGGAAATTTTCAATACAAAAAGTAAATAAAACTTTCCAGTTGTAGTAAAAATATTAAGAAACTTGGGTAATCGAATAGACCTACTATTGTTTTAAAAGTTCACTTTTTACTTTAAAATTTTTAAGAACTTTTTCATTTTATAGTAAAAATAGTAAGAAATTTGGATAATCGAACAGACATGTGCTTAGTTTGATTACATTCTTACTATTTTTACTACAACTGGAAAATTTTCAGACCATTACCAAAATTTCAAACTTTTACTACAATTGGAAAGTTTTGTTTACTTTTTGTACCCGAGTAAAAATTTTTATATGATGCAATACATAATGAAATATAACACAATATATATTTATACGCAATTTAATCCGAATAATGGTTGATGTTTTTGCATTAAAAAATATCAACTTTTATAAAATATGATTCTATTTCATCCGAGTTTTGACCAGACATTGCCATATTTCATTGGATCCAATTAGATCTAATTGCATAAAAACATAAAAAATCTTGGTGTGTTTTGGTTTGGGTGAGTTACACCACAGGTCAACGATACATTCACCAAACATATATTTTTCTAAAACAAAAAAAATGTTTGGGTACGCTTCGAACCAGATAGGCGATATACATAACCCTAACAAGGAAATGTTTAGGAACATTTTAAAAGTTTCTTATACTTTGCTTAAAAAACTTAGAACATTTTTGGTTAATTGGAAACATTTAATTGGCAACATTTATATATGGAACAGAATAAGCTATATATAATTTTATATTAAATTATACAGAAAAACAAATTTTGTATTGGCCCTTATATTATTTTATATATTTACATCAACCGTATACCTTTTAATCCGAATCATGATTAAATTATATATTACAACATATGACTGCAATTAAAAAAAATAGAAAATACCTTACGGGGTGTATAATCATATATGATTTATTATGTTTGTATCAAGTTATATATTGTTATATATGTTTATTTTTACTCGGGTATTGAAAATTTACAGCTGTAGCAAAAATAGTAAAAAGCAGTAGATTGTAGTAAGGTAATCGAACGGACCTTTTATTTTTATATGATTACCCAAAATTCAAACTATTAGCTTTGTTTGTTTACCAAAATATCTTACTATTTTTACTACAACTGGAAATTTTTGTTTACTTTTTGTATTGAAAATTTCCAGCTGTAGTAAAAGTAGTAAAAATGAGTAGATTGTAGTAAGGTAAACAGACATATTATTACTACAACTGGACAGTTTTGTTTGCTTTTTGTATTGAACATTTCCAGCTGTAGTTAAAATAGTAAAAAATAGTAGATTCTAGTAAGGTAATCGATCTGACTTTTTGTTTTCCTTTGTACACTAAAAAAAATTAACTAAAAAATGCGAAAATCAACAAAATTCAAGGAAAATTGATAATGAATTAGGTACATTGCCATGTTTTCCTACTTTTAAGTTCATATTTTTCTTAAAAATAATGATACGAAAAAATGACTAGCTCGGGGTCACATTTCTTTTTATAAACAGTTTCATGAAAATTGTTACTTGGACAATATAATCGTAATGATTAATAAAGAAATGTGACCTCGAGATAGAGTAATGTTTCTCAAAAGAATTTATAGGTCGAAAAATAAATAATTTTTTTTTAATTTAAAAATTAAAACAAAACTTATAAGAAACAAGTGAGTTAAATTTAACTGTGGCGAATCTTATATACCCTCCAATATGCAAAACAATTAAAATTTTTAGAAATTGGAAAAAATCGGTCCATTTTAAGACCTAGCCTACACTCAAAATAATTCTACAGTAAAAGGTTTAGTAAGTGATATAGTACAAAAATCTACTAATTAGTTACTAATTTTAGTAACTTCAAAGTACTAAAATTAGTAATTTTTACTGGTTTTGAATAATATTAGTAAAAAATTTTAGTATTGGTTACCAATTCCTGCACTAGGTCCTTTTGGACTAAAATTTAGTTAAATTTTTAGTATTAAATACCCACGTTTTTTTTTGGGTGTACACTGTACATTAGGGATATAACCAAAATAGGAACCTATCATAATCGTATGGGCAATTTTATACTGATAACAAAAAACGTTATCCGGGGACATTTTGGTCCAAAAACCTTCGGCACCGATTGCAATTTCTAAAATTCCATAAATTTACATTTTTTTATGTTTTATGGTGGGATTCCTTCCCATCCACCGTTTTTTGGCTTTTTGTCGTTTTACAACAAAAATAAAACAATAACAAACTTATAAAATGGTTTTCGACACTAGAAAAACGGGTTTTCCGAATAATAAAAAAAAATATTAGCGAAAATTTCATCGCGATCGGTGCCGAACCTATTTTAACATTCGCGAAAAAAAGAACACACATTTCTTCTTGATTTTTCATGTACTTTCTAAATATGATAGGTCCTTTTTGATATTTGCAAAAAAACGCAAATGGTTATATCCCTACTGTACATACAAACGCCCCCTTTTGATTTTGACTCAGGTGACACTTATAACCGTATTATAATAGGTATCCATTCGAAATCTGGCAGCTAATCGTATTTTGTATTCACAAATCATCATTGCAAATTTTAAATATATTGGACAAGTTTTTCTTGTAGTCCCCATAAAAGAAAACCCACCCGATATTCTCTACATCTCTAAAATTCATATATATGTCCTTTATTTAATTAAATATAATATAATAAATACAAATTGTAGCATAAAATACTTAAATAAAATGTTCACGAAGAACATAGGGCGTCAAATTCATGAAAGTTGGAAATATTTAATTAAAATTTTGTTTGTAGATCTTAAAGGTGTTCTTTGGTAACTTGATTTTATTTGAATATATTTAGAGAGTTTTTAGACTTACAAGGGAAGTCTCCCTAGTGTCACCCGCGGATCTTTATGGAATTGGTTTTATTTTGTAAATCAGAAAAAATAAACGGACACGTATTTTTTAGCGGCCCAAATTCATATTTAGGGGGTAAAAAGGAGAGGTTAAGACAAGGCCATTTTTCAGTTTTTTTCGTTTATCTCCTATATTATGCAAAGACACCTAGTCATGTTACATACCAAAATAAAGGTCTTTGGAAAACCTTTCTACGTGTGCTAAGAACGTGACCAAACATGCACAACTTTTCGTCATATTGAGTAAAATACCAAAATTTTAGGACATTTTTGTTAATAAGTCAAAAAAATATTAATTTCTTTGGCCCGTTTGTTAGCACCACGAGATAGGTATTTTTAATACCTTTAATCTGATACCACACATGCCTATATTAATGTTGTTTAAATAGGCGTAAATCGTAACAAACTGAAAAAGGTCAATTTTCCCCCATACAAATCGACCCCCTAAAAATGAGTTTGGGCCGCTAAAAAAAAAATACGTGTCGAATTAATTTTCGTTCTTAACAACATATCCAAATTTCATGAAGATCGGAGGGTGACACCACATCCCTTGTTAGTCCGCCATATTAAAAATTTCGAACGATATTTAGTTAAATCGGTCTATTAGCAAGAAAAATAAGATAACTCCACTAAAATTTGGTGTTTTCTACACTCTTTAAACGAAAAAATATAGATCGAATCGGCCCATGTTTGAATTTGGGACCCCTTTTAAGGAAAACACTGGTGTAGTGTATCATATGGTCGGTCTTGACCGACTATAACTGTCTAACTTGTTTTTATTCTGCTTTATGCACTTAAGTATCATAACTTTATCATTATTTAAATTATTTTTTATCCACGCCCTCAAAAGGGGGCGAGTCAAAAAAAGGACAGTTTTTAATCCCCGCGGTCCAAGTGCAATACTTCGAACTTCTTAAACCCTAAAAATGTTCCATATGTTTAACAAAAATAAAAAAAAAAAAAAATAAATTATTAAGCGTTTTTCAGAGGTTTGTTTAGTTCTTTAAGGGGGAACTTTTTTTCTTCCTGGTCCGATTTTGCCCATTTCTAAACTTACACTGCCTAGGACCATAAGACATATTCGTGTCTAACTTCAGGGATCCCATTTGCACATCTCCGAACTTAACCAGCCTATTACGATAAGATGCATTCGTGCCAAACTTCAGGACGATAGCTCTTTTATTTTGGACTGTATCGTGTTTTCCACAGAAAGACGGACATTGCTTGAATGTGTTAGAATCGATCCCTGATCAATTATACTGGGTTTGGGGGTATCAAATGTTCAATTGAAGGGCTTATTGTAAAAACTCGGTAAGCGACATTTGATTTTATGATGGTTTTTGCCTTAAAAATATTGAAATAATTATAAAAATATATCTTTTGAATAACTTTCATACTCAAGACACTTGTACGAAGGGTTTAAACAAAACTTCTGGCAAAAATCTTTCAATGGAACATCAGTAGAAGGCGAAAAACACCAAAAAATGTTGCTTATCCAGTTATTGCAATAAGACCTTCAATTGTAATACTTAAGATATATTTATACCATACTTAGGATCTGGCATAACTTTTGTATGGAAAAACAATGCAAATGCCTGCTATTTCATTGGCATTTTACATAAAAAAAACTAATGCTTCAATGCTCAGGTCCCAAGTATGATTTAAACTAGAGATGGGCGCTGGTCACGTGATTTGCGTGATTCACGTGAATCACGCGTGAATCACGCGTGAGTGTGAGTGATTTTCATTTCAATCACGTGATTGTGAGTGAGTGTGAGTTGAAAAAAAATCTGAGTGAGTGATTAGTGAGTGAGTCATTTATTTTTTGCGTGAGTTTGCGTGATTAGATTTTTTGATTTGCCAAATTTTTTTTTAATTTTTTGTAAAAAATTTTTTTTTGGAATTTTTTTTTTTTTTTGATAAAAAATTTTATTGCGTGAGTAGGTTTTGCGTGACTCACGCGTGAGCGTGATTGAATCTTGCGTGAGTCACGCGTGAGCGTGAGTAACTTTTTTATTACTCACGTGAATAGTGAGTGAGCGTGAGTAACAAAAAAAATTGCGTGAGTGATTAGTGAGTGATTCGATTATTTGTTGCGTGAGCGTGAGTGAGTGTGAGTCAAAATCCACTCACGCGCCCATCTCTAATTTAAACATTGATTTGCATTAATTTGTGTGTCCTGTTTTTGTTTTCTTTTTTTGTTGCGTAATTTTTAAATATTTTTATTTTTTTTTATAATTTATTTTCAGCTCGAAGATAATTTTTTGTTTGACCCTACTTTTTTCCTGTCCACTACGACTACTCTCTTCTTATTTGATTAAGACAGTACCTAGACATGTATAAATATTTTTATGTTATTTTAACAATTGAATTGAAAATTTCTATTAAACTAGAAGTATGTTGTTGTATGTATAATTATAGGTTAAACATTATTATTGAATAATATTTATATGTATAAAAAACAAAAATCACAATTAAAACTTTGCACAAATTCCTATTTACAAAATTTATTAATTTATTTTAATATTTTTTCTGTAGTTTATTATTTTTTTATTTTTTTTTTTATTACTTAAGCTTTCAGCCAAATTGTTGTAGAGTTCAGAACCAAATATGCGGCAACATTATTTTTGCAAAATATTACAAAAAGCACTGTTTTACAAATTTTGAAAAATTCCAACTGCCCGAATTTAAACTAAATAAACTATAGTGAGAATTTACCCTTCTGATTTCAAAACTGACTTACAATTTTTTTCCAACACTTTGTTTCTGAGATATTTGTGTATGAAATATTCGTACTGCTGACTAATTTAGTACTTTTTTTTGACTCTACAGTTACTTATTCTTACGTTGGTGTCACAATGTAGAACTTTTTTAATATAAAATTGACCTCGGGATTCCAAATCCTTCTGTTCTCGATATATTCTCCTTTGAAAATTAAAAACTGATAAGTTAGCACTTTGTGCAATAAAAAAATGTCTTGCGATACATCATTTTTATTAATTTTGATGCGCTAAACACGAAGATAAAAAAAAAAAAAAATAAAATCGGTCGAAAGGTTTTCGAGATATGTATTGCTATTTAAAATTTGCAAAAATTTGCGGTTTTTTTCCTACATTCAAGATTAAAAAAAAAAAAACTAAAAATTTCTTTCCCTTTACCCTTTTATAGACGGACTTTAATTTAAACTTTATTTGAGCCAAACCCGATCATTTTAACCCGTTGCGCCCATAAAATTTGTCTATTTTAGAAAAATTTCCACCGAAAATTTTTATTTTTAAAAAATTAAAAAATATATATATATTGCGATACATATTTGGGGTTTTCACAGTGACGATTAAATATACCTTTTTTAGTGTGGTATTTGGCAAATGTGCCAAACGTCAGAAAAATGCCAATTTGAGTGTGGCATATTTTTCTTAAAATGCCCAACTCAAACCTTGTCTAAAAAGAAAATGCCAGAATGCAAATAAAAAACAAACAAAAATGAAAACAGCTGTGATTGTTTATGCTGAAATTTCGAACGCGGCAACAAAAACATTTATACAAAAAGAAAAATACTTATTTTTTGAGTTTTTTTTTATAATTGTGAATGTAAAAAGTTTTTAAAATTAATTAAAGTTATTTTGTGCAAATTATTAACAAAAAGTGCGCTCACGATATGTAAAGAAAAAATGGTGGCAAATGCTTGACGTTAAGTAAAATACCACACTAAAAAAAGGCAAATTTAATCGTCACTGTGAAAACCCCAATTGTTATGGCATGCATATAAATTTTAAAATGGGTCAAACAGCTTACGAGATGTTGGCAAAAAAATTTCTAAAAATGTAGAATTTTCCTACGTTTAAGAAATTTTTTAAAAGAATCTTAAGTTATTTTTCGTTTACCCTTTCGTAGAGCTTGGACAAACTTTTATGCAAACTTAATCAAATCATATCATTCGATTTAATTTTTAAAATGACTATCAGGGACCGAATTACGGCATTCGATATCGAAATTTTGCTATTGAAATCTGTTTTTTATTTTCTATGATAAAATTTTGACGATAATTTTATATAATCAGGGATGAAGTACTTTGTACCCATAAAGCAAATAAAAGTAAAATGTAGTGAAATTATTATTCGTTTATTTTTAAATTGGTACCAAAGAGTTGTACGTATCGAAATTTCATTCGATCACGTATGCGGTAATTCGGGCCCAGATTTTCTTGAAAATAATTATTTCCTTACCCTCACGCATCGCGGTTAAAGAAAAAATTCCGAAAATTACAAATTTCATCTTATTTCTAGGCAACATATTTGGAAAAATAGGTCTCCCTGTCTAGACAAGATCACATTCAAAAATATTGCAACAAATTTTTTCGCGAATTAGGAAATTTTCAAGTAATAAAAAATCACGAAATCGTAAAAATCCTTGCCACTCATAAAATTATGTAAGTTACTACATGTTAGTTGTTTGTATATTTTACAGTAGTTAGTTGTTTTCAACTACAAAGTCAGTTGTTTTTGTATGAAAAATATCAAACAACTATTTCTGTTAGTTATTTTAAGTCGTTTTTTTGAATAACTTACAAAAAAGTACTGCAATGTAGTAACAGTTATTTAAAGTAGTAAATTTTATTTTTTTTATCTCTGAAAAATTTTTTAAGTTTTTTTCCAAAAAATTAAAATAAATTTTGGTTTTTTTAAAAAAAAAAAAAAAAACTTGGAAAAAATTTGGTCTTCAGTTTTTTTTCTAAAAAATTTTTGAAAAAAAAAATTTATGGCCTCTGTTCTGTCTTTCACAATTCACATGAAAATTTCCGAATCACATGAAATCAAGTTTAGTGTTTTGTTGATTACGTTTTCATTCGAAGTTGAAATCGAATAATTTAAATTTAAAAAATTATATGGAAAAAAGTGCATTCGTTTTACTTTCACAAAATTTTATTTATGTGAAACAAAACGAAAAAGAAATTCGGATGTGAAATCTAGAACACCAAAAAAATTCGGAAATGTTCACTTTCACATTTTTTATGTGAATTACTTTTTTTGGAACAGCGGCCTATGTATTGATTATTTTATTTTTACTACATTTTAGTGTTTTTGACTACAAATGTAAGTAGTTTTTACTACATAAGTCAGTTGTTTTTTGTCAGTTAAAATAACTAACATTGTTAGTTGATTTAACTGAAAAAGTAGTTGACCCCAAAACAACTTACAAAGTAGTTATTTTAACTGACATTTTCAGTTGATTTTACTAACATAATTTTTTGAGTGTGGGTGCCCACATCGCGGATTAAATAAAAATCTCCAAAAACTATACTATACGAGTACAAAAGGCCTTTTCGATTTTTCTTTTTTTTGAGCTGAAAGGAGTCCAGAAAGTTTCTATTGGGAGTCAAAATGACTCCATAAAAATTTCGTGAAAATTAAAATTTTTCTTCTGCCCCCGCATCGCAGTTTAAGTATGTCTTTTTTGAGAATTTTTACTTAATCCGCGATGTGGGTGTCCAAAGGTTTTTTTAATTTTTATAAGACTTCCAGGGTTGCCACTCAATTGTAAAATCTTTTTTAAAGGACAAAATCGGCTGCAGTTGTACAGCAAAAACTACAGAACCAATTTTGCTGATTTTTTTTTTTGATTTGTAGATTATTAAATTCTCTAGTACTTACCGTGGCCATTTTTTGAAATTTTTACCTGATTATGTTTTTTAATGAAAGAAGAACAGTTAATTTTTCCATTTTTATACCCTCCACTTAGTGATAGAGGGTATATAAACTAAAAAAAAATTATGTTAGTAAAATCAACTGAAATTGTCAGTTAAAATAACTACTTTGTAAGTTATTTTGGGGTCAACTACTTTTTCAGTTAAATCAACTAACAATGTTAGTTATTTTAACTGTCAAAAAAACAACTGACTTATGTAGTAAAAACTACTTACATGTGTAGTCAAAACAACTAAATTGTAGTAAAAATGAAATAATCAATATAATTTTTTTTCCAAAAAATTTTTCAGAAAAAAAAAATTGAAGACCAAATTTTTTCCGATTTCTTTTTTTTAAAAAAAAAGTTGTGAAAAAAAAAAAAAAAAAAAAAAATATTTTTATTTTTTGGAAAAAAACTGAAAATTTTTCAGAGATAAAAAAAAATAAAATTAACTACTTCAAATAACTTTTACTACATTTCAGTACTTTTTTGTAAGTTGTTCAAAAAAACGACTTAAAGTAACAAACAGAAATATTTTTTTGATATTTTTCATACAAAAACAACTGACTTTGTAGTTGAAAACAACTAACTACTGTTAAATATACAAACAACGAACATGTAGTAACTTACATAATTTTCTGAGTGTATAAGTTTGTCATTCCGTTTGTAACACATCGAAATATCGGTCTGGGACCCCATAAAGCATATATATTCATAGTCCCCGATCGATTTTAAGACATTCTAGCGATGTCCGTCTGTCTGTTTGTGGAAATGGTGATCACGGTAAATATTACATGGAGATGACTGAAACTTAACATATTTATTGGAAGTTTTCCCGAGAAGTTTGGTATTGCATTTGAGTGATATCGGTTAAGCGGTTCAAAAGTTATGAACGAAAATGTAAGGACACCTCAAAAATTTTAGTATTTTCAACATAACCTAAAAATACAAAATGGTTCAATTCGGCTGCTGGTTGACATATGTGGACATAATTGAACACCAAATGGTATTTAAACAAGTACGAACATATTTTTTGACAAAAAAAGAAAAAAAAAAACGCAGATTTTTTTTTTTGCGGACATTTTTTTTTTTTAAAAACAATTATTTTTTTTCAAAAGTAATTTCCTTTTAAAAAAAGTTTTTTGCAATAATCTTTTTGAAATTATGGAGGGTATCAACACATTCGGCAAGGCCGAATTTAACTTTTTTACTTGTTTAAGTTTACTTTAGCATAACTTTAACAAAAATCTATGGCCCGTACCACAAGAAAACAAAAAGTCCATTTTAACAAAAGTTTTACTTTAAATTTCAAATTTTCAATACATTTTTTGAAAGTCGATTTTAAAAACAAAAACAATTTGTATGAAAATAAAATTAAAAGCTGATTTTAAATATATTTTATTTTTCTATGGTAAGGCTGAATATTTTTCAAAAAATGGACATTTTATTTGTAGATTTAATAATCTACAAATAAAAAAAAATCATCAAAATCGGTTTAGTAGTTTTTGCTGAACAAGATTGTAGATTTAATAATCTACAAATAAAAAAAATCATCAAAATCGGTTTAGTAGTTTTTGCTGAACAACTGCAGCCGATTTTCTTTTTTAAAAAAAAGCATTTTGCAATTGAGTGGCAAATTCTGGCAATTCTAGTTGACCAAATTTTGTGTTATAAATTTTTAAAAATATTAAAATAGTTTTAAATCGTTTTGGTAATTTTCGAAATATTGTCTATTATTGTTTTTATTGTTTTATTTTTACAATGCAAAACCCTCTATCTCTTCATTTTTATGTATGCACATTAAACATTTTTGAATATCAAAACCCTATATCTTGCATAAAGTTTCCAATAGCCAATAAATTTTAAAAACCAAATATATTTAAGATTTAATAGTTGCTTTTAATAAATATTTTAGAATAAAGAATTTGAAATACCTTTAAATTAAGCAAAATAAACTGTTTTTTGGTTCTCCTGAAAAATCGTTTTTTTTAGATAGAAATATTTGAACGTAAGGCCTCGATTCGTATGTTTTTCTTGTTTATTTTTTTATAAGAATCTCTTTTTTTAAATTTTGTTTCCTTTTTTTTTACATAAATCTGTAACGAAATCATTTCATTATCTTGATTTTATATAAAGTATAAACTGTTGCTATTATTTTTTTTTTGTTTAAGGGTCGAACCTGAATCAAATTGCGTCGCGCAAGACGTAAAAAAAACAAAAACAAACACATCAAATTTGAAATTTTTACGTCCGTTTGATTTAGGTACGTCACATTTAAATATTAGAAACGAAAAATTATTGGGCGTTACGCTTTACGCAACGCAATTTGATTCAGGTTGAACGCTAATAATATTTTTTATAATTTTTTGTTTGTTTAATTTAATGTTGATTCCCTTTTATAAATGAATTTAGGTACATAATTTTTTAAATGTTATAACAACTAAAAAAAAGCAAACAACAATAAATTAATAAAAAATCTATAAAAAACATAAATGTACATGAAATATAGACAAAAATATTAAGTAATTAAAAAACCAAGAAATTAAAAATAAAAAAAAATACAAATTTTTAAAAAGTTGCTATGATTTATTTAAAATTAGCATAAATTATTTTTAATCTGGGAAATTTTTTAACAATCCTTAACAAATGTAAATAAAATTCTTATTATTTTTAGTTTTACAAAAAAAAGTAAAATTCATAAAACATTATTTTTCTTATCCTTAAAACAAAAAAATATATATATCATAAAAATTCACATTATATTTAAGGCATAAAAAATAAATTATTATTAATTAAAAAGCAAAAAGAATTATTCAAAAAATAAAAAAATGAATTATATTAAAAAAATAACAACAGATACAGTGGTTAAAAGCCAAATTCGTACATCTAGTAACTTTTTTTTAATATTTCGATAAAACGCTAACTTTAACAAAAAGTAAGTTACAAAACAAGCTAACTTAAGCGACATGAAATAAATATTTTTACCTATTAATTGTTTTCAGTGTAGGAAATGATGTTTTTTTTAGCAAACAATCTATGAGTTAAGCTTTTCGCATTTCATTTTGTTGATTATTATCTTAAAATTCCGCATACAAAATTTGTTGTACCTCTTCAAATTACGTGTTAATTAATACAAAAAAGGAGTTGCCGGGTGTATGAGTTTTGTTTTTAACTACTGTATGCTAAAAATACCTATTACAAACAAACAAAAAAATGTGTTTTATTTTATCTAAGAACAAAATTGGTCTAAGTATGCATACATATAAAATCTGAGGTAACGAAATGGTTTCTTGCGTTCATTTTTAAAGTATTTTTTTAAAAATAAACTTAATTAATTTAGATTATTATTGTTTTTTATATTTACAGATAATGATATAATATCATTAGATTCTCCCTCACCTCCAGGAAGTCCCGTACGCTCGGATATGGGTAAATATTGAAAGTGCATAGTTTTTAAACAAATCGGTAAACATTGGTATTTTTTTTTGATTAAATTAGGGATGCCAAACGAGATATTTAGGATGCGGGAAATCGTCAACATTTTTTACGATATTTCCACCATTTTGATATGTTACTTATTCGAAAAATATCGATTGTAATTCCAAGATTCTATACCATTTTCAATTGTATTTCAGATTCATCCAATTGTATTTCAGAAACAGTCAATTGTATTTCATATTCATCTAATAGTATTTCAGAAACATTCAGTTGTATTTCAGAAATTAGTCAATTGTATTTCGGATATTTCCAAAAGTAATTCAAAAATAGTCAATTGTATTTCAGAAATAGTCAATTTTATTTCAGAAATTTTCAAATGTATCACAATTGTTTTTTCTGAAATATAATTGAACAGTTCATGCGAATAAAGGTGCTAAATGGACCAAATGACGATCAAAACGCAGAAAACGCGTTTCGCGCTGAATTCAAATTTAGCGCTTTTTGAGTCACTGTTTTGCGCGTTTTGACTGTAAAAAGTTGGCATCACTGTATATTTTTCAACATTTTTGCATAATGCATTAATCCAAAGTTCACAAAAATATTAGTTTTTAACATTTGTAAAATTATACAAGTGTTCTATTCGTCCTTAATCGCATGAACTGCACTCAGAAAATGATGTAAGTTACTACATGTTAGTTGTTTGTATATTTTACAGTAGTTAGTTGTTTTCAACTACAAAGTCAGTTGTTTTTGTATGAAAAATATCAAACAACTATTTCTGTTAGTTATTTTAAGTCGTTTTTTTT
The DNA here is from genome assembly GCA_963921195.1 of Pegoplata infirma. Lineage (NCBI taxonomy): Eukaryota > Metazoa > Arthropoda > Insecta > Diptera > Anthomyiidae > Pegoplata > Pegoplata infirma. The sequence goes on along the minus strand of OY992538.1, from coordinate 79,472,280 downwards.
AATAACTAACAAAAAAGTACTGTGATTTAGTAACAGTTATTTAAAGTAGTTAATTTTATTTTTTTTTATCTCTGAAAAATTTTTAAAGTTTTTTTCCATAAAATAAAAATAAATTTTCGTTTTTTTAATTTTTCACAACTTTAAAAAAAAAAAAAAAATTTGGTCTTCATTTTTTTTTTTGAAAAATATTTTGAAAAAAAACAAGTGAGAGTGTTAAATTCGGCTGTGCCGAATCTTTTATACCCTCCAAAATGTAAAAAAAAAAAAAATTGTCAGGGGCGTTTTTTTTTTGGGGGGGGGAGATGGGGGTCAGTGGGGGATGTTGACAGCACCTTCGCATCCCGATAAATATAACAAATGTTTCATTTATTTAACAAAAATACAAAAAAACATGTAAAAAATTGTATTTTTTCAGAGGTTGGTTTAGTTCTTCAAGGGGGAACTTTTTTCCCCCTGGTCCGATTTTGCTCATTTACGAACTTAACCTGCCTATTAACATAAGACATATTAGTGCCAAATTTCGGGAGTCTAGCTCTTTTATTTTGGACTGCATCGTGTTAACTACAGACGGACGGACGGACAGACGGACGGACGGACGGACGGACATCGCTAGAATGTCTTAGAATCGATCACTGATCATAAATATATATACTTTATGGGGTCCTAGACCGATATTTTGATGCGTTACACACGGAATGACAAAGTGAGTATACCCCCATACTGTAGTTGGAGGGTATAAAAATTAGGTATTTATTATTATATTTTTACTACATTTTAGTTGTTTTGACTACAAATGTAAGTAGTTTTTACTACATAAGTCAGTTGTTTTTTGTCAGTTAAAATAACTAACATTGTTAGTTGATTTAACTGAAAAAGTAGTTGACCCCAAAACAACTTACAAAGTAGTTATTTTAACTGACTTTTTCAGTTGATTTTACTAACATAATTTTTTGAACATGTTCAATTGGAAATTTTTGAAATTCAATTAAATAATTTCTGAAATACAATTTACTATTTCTGAAATACAATTGCATGAATCTGAAATACAATTGACTATTTCTGAAATACAATTGGATGAATCTGAAATACAATTGACTATTTCTGAAATACAATTGAAAAATCTGAAATACAATTGACTATTTCTGAAAGTTGACTATTTCTGAAATACAATTGAAATAGTGTACTTGGAATTGGAAGATCCCATTTGTAATTTGGAATATTTCATTTGTTATACGAGAAAAACCTTGTAAATGACAAGAAAACCTTGTAATACTTTTTTTGCTGCCTCCTATTTTACTAGAATTCCTAGTAAAAATTATGAACTTTTTTGTAATTTTACAAGCTTTTTACCAGTGGGTATCAGTTTGGTACCATTTTATTTCCTCTCTCGTTATTTAGTGTAAGATGCAAGTACATGTATAATCGTAAAAGAAAAATACACTGAATCTACCGTTTTATAGAAAATGACAGATTGATTTTAGGTCTATCAAATACTCTTATTATCTTTTCTCTATGCTTTTTACCGGTAAAATTGTAAATTTACAAATTTGTTGACGAGATAAAACTTACAAGGATCGTTACTTTACTAGGTTTTTGGCTACATCCTATTTTACGAGAATTCCAAAAATTTCGATATTTTTTTATATTTACAAGCTTTTTACCAATAAAATTGTAAATTTACAACTTTTTTGACGCAATAAAACTTACAAGAAATTCCCGTGACTTTACTAGATTTTTTTGTGAAATTACCTTGGAAATTTCTAAAATTACAAAAAAAAAATGTAAATTTCGATCGACCAAAACAATTTTTTTTTGTTGAAAAACAAGAAAAACTCAAATATTAGTAAAACTGGATTACAAGACTGTTTCTTGTAATTTGATGTTTTTTTAGTGTATTTATACCCTACACCACACTGTGGTACAGGGTATAATGAGTTTGTGCTGATGTTTGTTACTACCCGAAATATTGGTGCTAGACCCACTTTTAAGTATACCGATCGACTTAGAATCACTTTTTGAGTCGATTTAGCGATGTCCGTCCGTCCGTCCGTCCGTCTGTCCATGTAAACGGTGTAAACACGATACAGGTCGCAATTCTTTATCAATTGACTTGAAATTTGAAACATAAGCCTCTTTTGGCGCAAGGACGGAGCCTATTGAAATTGGAAAAAATAGTTTTGGCTCAAACGATTCTAATAGCCGCATTTTAAAAGGTATCTTTTCGAAATTTGGCAGGTAATCATGTTTTATCCACACAAATCACCCTTCCGAATTTTAAAGAAATCGAACCAGTTCTTCTTGTAGCCCCCATACAAACCACCTTCCCGATTTTCAAATAAATCTCTCAAATTTCATGAAAATAGAAAATATTTAATTAAAATTCTGTTAGTGTATGTTAAACACGTACTTTAATAACCTTATCAAATCTTATTATCATCGCACCATTTTTGGACTTAGGTCCCATGTGGAAATTTCGCCCGATATTCAGTTGAAGCGATTTATTGTCAACAAAAAGAAGCCTATTCCACTCAAAATTGATTAGTGATTGCTTTTTACACTTATCAAAGATTTGACAAAATGTAGATATAATCAGTCCATGTTTGAACTTGGGACCCATTTTCCGGGAAACTCTGGTGTAGGGTATTATATGGACGTTCTTGACCGACTATAATTTTCTTACTTGTTTTAATTGAAAACGGTATTAATTTTAATAATCATTAGGGTGCGGTCACACGAGATATAAAATTGCTACACCGAAAAAAATCCATGCAACATTTTACGAAATAAAATTTCGTACTTGTAGCAAAAATATACGAAAATTTACTTTATATTACGAAAAACAAATTGGTCCGGACTTTCGTAAATTTACGAAACATACGAAAATATTTCGTAATCATAAAAATTTGTAATTTCCCTACGCAAAAAGTGACCGGTCCTTGGTAGATCACGTGACATATCATACGGACCAAAATGACCTATGACAAACTTTGACACCTTTCATATAAAAAGGTCTTAAGACTTTTTTCAAAGTTTTCTTCGGAACTTGAAAATTATGAATTTTTTAATTCTAAAACGCCAAAAAATTAAATGCCAAAAAATGTTTGTCTGAAAAAAGTTTTTCCGTTAGAAAATTTGTAAAAAATATGTTTTTTTTATAAAATTCTTTAAAAAAAATAAAAAACGTTGTTTTTTGTAACTTTACAAAAAGATATATTTTACTAACTTTCGTATAAATATATCAGCCTTACCATAGAAAAATAAAATAAATTTAAAATCGACTTTTAATTTTATTTCCATACAAATTCAGCCTTACCATAGAAGAAAACAATAAATTTAAAATCGACTTTTAATTTTATTTCCATACAAATTGTTTTTATTTTTAAAATCGACTTTCATAAAATGTATAGAAAATTCTGATTAATTTTTATTAAAAAATAAAAATTGTTTTATTCGACCTTTAAAATATTATATTTTGAGGATGTTTATTCTGGCTCGAGGTCATTATTTTCTTTACTAATTAAAACCATGATATTCTCATAGCATAATTTTCAAGAAAATTATTATTATTGTTTTTTTTTTTGTTTTAAATTTATTTATGTTGGTCATTTTTGCAAGACTTAATCGACACGTGTTTCGGAATTTGTCAGATTCCATTGTCAAGATTATTTAGCAAAAATAGAAACGATTTACTACAAAGTAGCAAACGAGTCTAATGACAAATCGTTTGTGCACAAACTAAAATATTAGTACATATTCGACTCTATCCACAATGAGAATTAAAAAGACGAAGAAATTGTACTATACTTAGGGTGACCATTTTTTTCTTAACTCAAATCAGTACGCCCAAATTTTTTTTTTTTTTTCTGAAAAGTCTTATTAATGGGAAAACACTGATAATACTTTCAACACCCAAAAAATGTCAGCTAAACTAACAAACTTGGCGCCAATTAGTATTTCAGTAAAAACAACTGCCATGAACTGTTATCGTTATTCTGCAGAAAATGTAGTAGTAGTCAATTTTAGTTATGTCTTTTTTTCAGTGTGAGATACATTTGGATGCCATCTTTTGGGCCATGTGTCTAACGATACATTTTTTCTGTCCGGCCGATAAACAATCGTCCAAGTTTGAAAAAAGTTCAGAGGCCGAACACTGAAATTATTTCTTAAATTCGGATTCGAAAAAAAAAATATCGTAGTCTCGCCAAATACCGTTTTTGGCGGATTGTAATTAAATTTTTTTGAAGAATTGAATTCTTTAATCTCGTTTGGCATTTCTAGTTTTTAAATTACTAACTCATTAAATTAAAAAATAATTTCTACTCCCTTTTCGAAAACATCTCTGACCATACATGATAAATATGGAAACATACTTATATGATCATTAGCGCGTCCCGAATTATTTTTTTTAAGCTTGGGCAGTTCTTAACATTTAACATTTTTCTGAAAATCTGGAGAAATCAGGCAAAGCTTTTTGCACCAAATTACATAAAACGTTGTCTAGAATAATTTTAAGCAAAAATTTTTTTTTCAACATTTTTGTAAATTTTTTTTTTTTGAGTGCAAAAATTTTTTTTTCAACATTTTTGTATTTTTTTTTTTTTGAGTGCAAAATTTTTTTGAATGTTAATTTTTTTTTAGGTGCAAAAATAATCAGAATGATAACATCGATCTACGCTAGGTTAAATTGTTTTAAAAGAAAGGTAAAAAAGTGCTTTGAAACCGTTTTATTAAAAGTCATCAAAGGGCTATAAAAACGTTATTTACTAACAATTATTTCAATATACAAATGTGGTTATTCATAAAACCTAAAATATATTTAAAGTAGGTTTATTTGACAGATATTGCAGGAACAATTGTCAAATAAACCTACAATAAGTCTGTTATAAGTACAGTTGAACCTCGATTAACCGGGTTGCACGGGACCGGACTAAGCACGGATAATCGAAAAACACGGTTGAAAGAGGTTATATATTTTTCTACATTTGTATATGTTCGTGAATATATTGCACGGATAATAGAGGTAAAGCACGGTTAATAGAGGTAAAAACAATAACAAAAAATACAATATGCACGTACATGTATGAATTGCACGGATAGTAGAGGTAAAGCACGGATAATAGAGGTAAAAAACAAACACACATCATGCCGGTTAATAGAGGCACCGGTTAATAGAGGGCCGGATAATCGAGGTTCAACTGTATTATGAATAAGAGCCTAAGTATTTATGTATCTTTAGTAAATTTTTTCATAACTTGAGAAAAAAATATTATTTCGAAAATCTTAAAATGACGATATCTTAAAAACTTAGCCACACTCAAAAAATTATGCTAGTAAAATCAACTGAAAATGTCAGTTAAAATAACTACTTTGTAAGATGTTTTGGGGTCAACTACTTTTTCAGTTAAATCAACTAACAATGTTAGTTATTTTAACTGACAAAAAACAACTGACTTATGTAGTAAAAACTACTTACATTTGTAGTCAAAACAACTAAAATGTAGTAAAAATATTATAATCAATATATAATTTTTTTTCAAAAAATTTTTCGGGAAAAAATTGAAGACCAAATTTTCAAAAAAATTTAAGACCAAATTTTTTCCAAGTTTTTTTTTTTTTAAAAAGTTGTGAAAAAAAAAGAAAAATTTGTTTTTATTTTTGTGAAAAAAACTTTGAAAATTTTTCAGAGATAAAAAAATAAAATTAACTACTTTAAATAACTGTTACTACATCACAGTACTTTTTTGTTAGTTGTTCAAAAAAACGACTTGAAATAACTAACAGAAATAGTTGTTTGATATTATTCATACAAAAACAACTGACTTTGTAGTTGAAAACAACTAACTACTGTAAAATATACAAACAACTAACATGTAGTAACTTACATAATTTTCTGAGTGCAGATAGACTAAAATGTAGAACATTTTTAGATCTTTGGATTTCCATAGTATCGAAGATCCTCTTCAAATGTGTGGAAGTTGGTATTTTCTTAAATTAAAAAATGATCATTGCCCAGTTTCTGTAACCATGCGAAAAGTTTTCGCATCGAGAAAAATAAAACAATATTGTAGTCATTTAGTTTTTTACAAGGTGAGTACAATGGTGCTAATGTAAAAAACATCGAATACGAAAAAAACGCAAAGCTATTTTTTTAAATCACTCTGTTAAGTATAAGATGACTCTAATATTTATTTATTTTTTTCGATGCGAAAACTTCTCGCATAGTTACAGAAATCGGGTACATATCTCCATAAATATAGCCGACACAACAAAAAACGGAAGGCATTTTTGTAGCTCTTAAAATGTAGAACACGACCGCCAAATACCCGACAGCTCTCCAAGTAATAGTTTTTAAGTTATCCAGCTTTTAAAATTCTCAATACCCTATTGGGCCCCCAAAATTCACCTATCTCAAAAACTAAGCAAGATAATGCGAAAAGGACAACAATTTTGGATCAAAAACTATGACGATCCTTAACCTCCTAACGGCATAGTTAGGGGGTTAAGGATCCCCTAACTATGTCTAACTATGGACGCATCAGGTCCGATCCTAATGCGGTCTTCACCCAATCGGGTCCTCAAATGTGTATGAACTAAATTAAAATAAAATTATTCCCATTTTTTGTTCAAATAGGCATAATTTTAAATAACTTTTTATTTTCCTTATTTTATTAAAAAGAAGGAAAACATTATTAACTTTCCTTGAATTTATAAATTTTTTTTTAGTATTTTTTTAGTGTAAAACCATACCCTCAAAAAATTATGTTAGTACTTTGTAAGTTGTTTTGGGGTCAACTACTTTTTCAGTTAAATCAACTAACAATGTTAGTTATTTTAACTGACAAAAACAACTGACTTATGTAGTAAAAATTAGTAACATTTGTAGTCAAAACAACTAATATGTAGTAAAAATAAAATAAACAATATATATTTTTTTTTCAAAAAATTTTTCAGAAAAAAAAAATTAAGACCAAATTTTTTTTTTTAAAAAAACAGTTGTGAAAAATAAAAAACGAAAATTATTTTTTTTTTTTTTTTGGAAAAAACTGAAAATTTTTCAGAAATAAAGAAAATAAAATTAACTACTTTAAATAACTGTTACTACATTACATTACTTTTTTGTTAGTTATTAAAAAAAACGACTTAAAATAACTAACAGAAATAGTTGTTTGATATTTTTCATACAAAAACAACTGACTTTGTAGTTGAAAACAACTAATATGGAGTTCACACTAGCGACCTTAAACAAGTTGTTCAACAAAACACCAGTAGCAGAATAAAAACGTAATGGACACAGAGCAAAGACTTTTTTAAACATTTCACTCTTGAACACTTAAAAACAGCAAGTGTGAACGCCGTGTAACTATTGTAAAATATACAAACAACTAACATGTAGTAACTTACATAATTTTCTAAGTGTACTCACTTTGTCATTCCGTATGTAACGCACCGAAATATCGGTCTGGGACCCCATAAATCATATACATTAAGGGTGGGATAGTGTTGTATAAAATTTTAAGCAACAACATTTGGAATTTTGTGAGGTTCGTAAAAAAGTGAATGAGCCAAAAAAAAAAATGGGGGTGGTCGTATAGGATCTAGGGGTCGCTCATCGGGGTCAAAGTTGGGCGTGAAGGGGAAAAAATCCACAGAAAGTCCCATAACTCCCCTGGACTAGCCCCTAGAGGGGCGTAATGTACGACCAACCTTAATCAATTTCCCCCCGCACATTTTTCCCAAAAATACCTAAGCTCCATCTCCACTCCCTAAGGAATCTACCACATAAAGGCTAAATTTTTAAAAATATTTGCCTCCACCGCTCTAGCTGTCCTAAAAGTGACTCTAGAGGAGTCAAATGTATGACCGACCCCCAATATTTTTTCAACCCCAATATTTTAATAGAACATACCTACTAGACTGCCCAGAAAAAAACCAAGTTGTTATTTTCTTGGGGGATACCTGCGAATTTTGTTCCTTTTAGTGCAAAAAAATTTCGGTTTTTTTTTGGGATTTTTAAAATAATATCTAGAGGTCGCGATCTCGCGTTTTATAACGATTTATTTTTTTTGAGTTTTTTATTATTTTAAATTGTTAAATATGATTAATATGATAAAATATTAATAATTTCAGACAAAAAAAAAATTAAATTAAAAATTAAATATCGCTCATTCCATGAGATGTCTCCCAGCATCTAATCAAATGTTCTTTAATTTATTTGAAATTTCGCACACAGGTACACTATGGAGCAATTAAAATAAATTCGTTTTTAGTTTCGCGAAAATCCACGAATTCGCGAACGCGAATATATTCGCGAATTCACGGATTTTCTCGGAACTAACAACTGATTTATTTTAATGGCTTCATAGTGTTCATGTGTGCAAAATTTCAAATAAATTAAGGAACATTTGATTAGATGCTGGGAGACATCTCATGGAATGAGCGATATTTAATTTTTAATTTAATTTTTTTTTTGTCTGAAATTATTAATATTTTATCATATTAATCATATTTAACAATTTAAAATAATAAAAAACTCAAAAAAAAATAAATCGTTATAAAACGCGAGATCGCGACCTCTAGATATTATTTTAAAAATCCCAAAAAAAAACCGAAATTTTTTTGCACAAAAAGGAACAAAATTTGCAGGTATCCCCCAAGAAAATAAAAACTTCGCTTTTTTTCTGGGCAGTCTAATACCTACCCTCTATCTTCAACCCTTAGGTTGGTTCCCATAATTTTTTTTTATTTTTTCTTAATTTCATTTATTAAATCAGCTCCTATACCACAGACTAATACAGACTCGACATATATGACAGGTGTCAAAAAAGTATTTTTTAACCATACACTCAAAAAAAAAAAACTGTACTGTTAGCAAAAAAAGCTTGTAAACCTACAGGAAAATTTGCTGATTTTGAACCCACAATTTTTTTGCTAAAGTTAGCAAAAATGTTTTGCCAATAATTAGTTAACTAAATTTTTTTTTTTTTGAACTTAGTTCATACACATCTGAGGACCCCATTGGGTTCAGACCCGATAGGTCCAGACCCCGATGGGCCTACCCCTAGTTGGGTTCCTTAAAAATCGTCATAGTTTTTGATCCAAAATTTGTGTCCGTTTCGGTCTACCTTGCTTAGTTTTTGAGATACGTGATTATAGAGGACCACTGGGGTCTTGAGAATTAAAAAACTCGATAACTTCAAAAATATTACTCGGAGAGCTTTTGACTACGGTCTTGTTCTACGTGTTGAGAGCCACATAAATGCTTTTGGACTTTTTGTTGTGTCGGCAATATTTACCGAGATATGAGCATTTTAAAATTTTCGGGAATGCCAACTTTTTTGGATCCAAAGTTAGGGCCCATTAGGGTCCACACATGTGAAGAGGACCGGCGATACTATCGAGAGCCCGAGAACCAAAAATGGCCTCCATTTTGCTCTATCTGGCTTAGTTTCCGAGATAGCGCCATTTTAAGTTTTCTAAAAATAAAAAAAAAAAATTTAAAAAAATTTGGTCAACTCAATTTTAAATCTAGCAAAAAAAATTAGTTCAAATTTTGTTTAAAATTGCTAATGCGCTAAATGAAGTTTACAAGATATTTTTGCTAACATGCTAATCTTAACTAAAAATTTGCTAAAAGTTAGCTAACCAGCATTAGCAAAAAAAATTAGTAAATCTACTAATGTATTACACTCAAAAAAATAAAACTGTAAAGTTAACAAATTTTTTTTTTGTTAACTCGAGTTTACTGGCTTTTTAGCAAATTTGTAGTTAAAATCAGCGTTTTAACTACTTTTTTGAGTTAAGTTCAATTTACGGAAATACTAGTTTTGAACAAAATTTGAATTAATTTTTTTTGTTGAATTTTAAACTGAGTTTACGAATTTTTACTAATTAATTTGTTGATTTCTAGTAACATATTTGTTAAGTGAAATTTTTTTATATATTTCTTGTGTAGCCTCCTATGCAAATCTCATAAGTTCTACTTAAGCTGAACTTAATGCTGTGAAAAAAAAAAAATAAGTGAAGTGTTAGTGTTTAAAACCAATATTTAACAAACTTACAATTTTTTACAAAAAAGTAACAAAAAGTTTAGCTGAATTCAACTAATTTTTTTTGTTAAAATGTACATAAAAATGTTACAAAATTTTCAGCTGAATTTTTAGTTAAAGTTACGGCTTTTTTTGCTACATTCATTCTACGAAAAGTTAGCTAAATATTTTTAGTTAAATTAACTAGAAATTTAGTAGGTTCAAAATCAGGTGATTTTTTAGTTAAATTTAACTAAATTTTTTGCTAACTTTACAGTTTTTTTTTTGAGTGTATTTTGAGTGTATGGTTAATATTTTCAAATTATTCTACGAATTAGGTTAGAAAGAGAAAACTGATATAACGCGCCATAAGAAAAATGGATGCCAGATCGGTTTTTGTTGTTTCACTCACTCCCAAGTCGTAGCGTAAAACGGACTAAAAACCGCTGTGTTTTCTCCTAAAATCGCTTAGTTTTTCCAAATTTTTTCTTATAAAACTCTACTGTCGAGTCTGTATATAGTCTGTGCTAATACCCTATCTCCAATTCCTACCGCTCTAACTGCCGCAAGGGTAACCCTAGAGAAGTCAAATGTGTGACTGACGCCAAATTTTTTTTTCACCCCCAACATTTTCTCCAAACAACCTACCCAACTCCAGGGGAGTTATGGAGATTTTGGAGAATTTTTAACCTTTCATGTCCTACTTTTACCCAGATGAGCGACCCCTAGATCCTATATTTTTTTGTACATTTTTAATTATTTTGGGCTTAAAATGTGTTTTTTTGCGTTCCCGTACTTTTATGCATTAATGCAAAAAATTTTTGCAGTATCGTGGGAATTTTTTTGATTTTCTCCCATTTTACCGAACTTTACCCGGAAAGTTGTAAACACACTTTTTTATGTCAAAAGAAGTTTAAAGTAAGCGCTTGGACCCAAGGGTATTAGAAAATGATTTTTTACGCCCGCACCCTTTTGTGGGCGTGGATGTAAGAAAATAAGTTAAATAATAAAAAAAATTGTAATCCTTAAGTGCAAAAAGGATTTAACTTTTATCGCAAGAGGAAAGGTGTCCTCAACATTCAACTAAGATAAAACTAAAAAATTTTGAAAAAAAATTAAAAGTTATAGAATTCAATTGTATTAATTTTCAATATTATTTTTCAGGAGTCTCATCCACTTTAGCAACTGCATATCAAAATCAATATTTTACATCGGAAGATGCCAAACGTACATATTTCTTGAATCCCTGTGCCTATAAAAGATGAACCAAATAATATGAAAAATATGTTTTTTTAGTACGTAGAATTTTAATTTTTAACTAGTTTTTTGTGTATTTTTGTGTATTTTTTTGTATTTTTTAGAATTAAACAAAAACATCGATAGTTTTTAGAATTAAACAAAAAATAACTCATCCATATCGATTTATAAAAATTTTATATTTCAAAATTTAACTTTATGTTAAAACTCAAACCAAAAAAATAAGAAAAAAATCGAACTGTATTTACTTTTACTTATTTTTAACTTTTCTGTGTAATTCCATTATTTATTAATGTTTTTAGTTGTTTTTTTTCGTTAAAAAAGCCATTGATTTTATGTTGTTTATCGTGTACCAAGAATAAGTACAATTATATTTTAAAATAAAAAAATATTTTTTAAGAACACAAAAACATTTTGAGTTTTTAATTTTTAGTTCGAATTTTTTTTATCTCCAAATTTTTGGTTTTTTCAGCAACATTTAAGATGTTATTTGAAAAATTAAAATAAAATTTTAGAATTCCAATTAAAAAGAATTCAAAAATTTTACTCTTCTAATTTGAAAAAATCTCTTCAGAATGCGTACCCAGCAAAAACTTGGTAATGACACATCATTACCATTCTAATTACTTAGTAATGACAGAAAATTACCTTTAGCATTATTTTGAAATGTAAAATAAGGACTTATTAATAATGACTAACATAAGTCATTATAATAAAATAAAAAAAATTCAGAACTAGATTTACACTTTTTGACTCACTGTACATTATTTTGAATAAAAACAAAATAAAATTAAATATTTTTTTATTTTTTAAAATTTTTTTTTAAAATAATTTTTTCATTACCTATAAGTATATATGTAATTAGTTATTAATATTGGTTTGATAATCATTACATTTGGCACATTTGCTTGTAAATGTAATGGGAAAGGTAATTCGAATCAGAAGTAGTTATAACTTTTGAATTTCCCATTACACATTTCATTACTTGGTAATGCAAGTTTTTGCTGGGTATGATTAATAACAAGTAAAAAAGTCAAATCCGGCCTTGCCGAATGTAGTGATACCCTCCACAATTTCAAAAAGATTATTGCAAAAAACTTTATTTAAAAGCAAATAACTTAAAAAAAAAAATTTTTTTGAAAAAAAAAAAATCCGCGAAAAAAAATTTTGGTAAAAAAAAATCCGCGATTTTTTTTTTTGTCAAAAGATATGTTCGTACTTGTTTAAATACCATTTGGTGTTCAATTATGTTCACATATGTCAACCAGAAGCCGAATTAAAGCATTTTGTATTTTTAGGTTATGTTGAATGTACTGAAATTTTTGAGGTGTGCTTACATTTTCATTCATAACTTTTGAACCGCTGAACCGATATCGCTCAAATGCAATACCAAACTTCTCGGGAGAACTTCCAATAAAAATGTTAAGTTTCAGTCATCTCTGTGCAATATTTTGTCCGTGAGAGCATTTTCCACAGACAGACAGACAGACGGACAGACGGACATCGCTAGAATGTCTTAAAATCGTATGGGCATCATGAATATATATACTTTATGGGGTCCCAGACCGATATTTCGATGAGTTACAAACAGAATGACAAACTTATATATACCCTCTATCACTAACTGGAGGGTATAAAAATATAAATACCCAGTCAGAAAAACACAAGCGGGCCAAGGTTGGCAAAGGTGTTGCCAACGTTGGCAAAATACAAAAAATACTGTACAGACACAAAGCCAAAATGATAACACCAAAAAGCGCCTTGGCCAATATGTTTTTCTAATGTTGGCCCACTGTTGGCAAAACAAAAAAAATATTGTACATTCCCAGTATTTAATTTTTATGTTATACTGTGCAATGCCAAAGCCAGAATGATAACACCAAATAAGGCTTGGCCGATATGCTTTTCTGATGTTGGCAAAAGAATATAGATTTTTTCCGTGCTTAATCATCACTTTTCTGTAGCTTGCAAAAAATGCCATAGAATCTAGAATCGAATGGTAAAATTAACAATAAGTTCAGCCGTTTTTGCTCCTCAGGAGAATGTGATCAAAACCGGGGTTTAAGTCGTGGAGAGGCACGGGAAGTAAAAAAAAAAAATTTATGGCTAAAAATTGTGAAAAGAAAATTTCCGAATTTTTTTGGTGTTCTAGATTTCACATCCGATTTTTTTTTTTTTTCGTTTTGTTTCACAAAAATCAAATTTGGTGAAAGTAAAACGAATGCACATTTTTCCTTATAATTTTTTAAATTTTAATTATTTGATTTTAACTTCGAATGAAAACGTGATCAACAAAACACTAAACTTGATTTCATGTGATTCGGAAATTTTAATGTGAATTGAAAAGTTGTGAAAGACAGAACAGAGGACTTAATCAGCATTTCAGAAATATTTAGCAGCGTTTAAAAGGCTACGTTAGCTACCCGTTTTTTTGCTTTTGCTTTTCATATCACTTCAAACAATTTCAATATTAGGTATAACCCAGTCAGAAAAATACAATCGGGTCAGACTCGGCAAAGCGTTGGCGGCAGTGGTCCAAGTGCTGCCATAACGTCGGCTATACAAATTTACAACGTCTCACCAGCGAGTAAATGATAACGTCGGAGTAGGGTCTGGCGACGATATATTCTGACGTTGACAAGGCGTCAGATTTACAAGTTTAACAGTGACCTCGCAACGTCAAAAAATAACATCGGAGGATGGTTTGTCGACGCTATTTTCCGATGTAGAAAATAGTTAACTACTCAGGATTACAGTACTTTTTTCCACTTGCCTGTGTATAACAAAAATCAATAGTGATATTTAGAATGTAGGGCACTTCACCTGAATTTTTAAAATTAATTCGAAATGTGTCTTTTAGCCACTTTACCAGATCAAGTGCACTTAATTCCGAAGATCATCTAATAAGCTTATTTTTTTTTTATAATATTTTATTAAAAAAAGAACAAAAAATATTTGTTTAATACATATTACTACGGTTACAAAACGAAAAAAAAAACACTTTTTCAATATTAAAAATCATCTATTAATACATTAGCCGAAACTATTTTTCATATGTGATCACATTAACTTCACTTAACTGTAAGATTTTCCAATCTAAAAAGGGTATGATTGGCATAATCACTTTTTTAAATTTAAAATGGAAATTTTAATTTATATTATAATATACTTGTATACTCAAGTACATATACTTAAAATATATAAACTTTATAGTTTACCATGGACGAAATAAGGACTAATTTTTGTGATAATATCGATTTTATCGGTTTTTTCTTCCGCCGTTTCGGTCCTTTGCATTTGCGAACCAGCGACTTGTCTTGGTTAAAATTTCTGCTTCTTTTACATCCGGAAATTCAGTCAAAAGATGTTCTGTGAAGAGTTATAAACTAACATAAATGAAGTATAGGAAATATTAATTCTTTTATTGTTACCTTTAAGCATATTATACGTGTTGGTGCTGCTAAAATTTTCCTTTGCTATACCCTTAGTTGGTTTTCCACAACCACTGAACAGCAGTTGGAGATCTGGCCCCATTATAATATTTAAAAACGCGTTTATCGCTTCAGACAAACTTTTGACTCGAGTTTTGAATGCTAAAATTTCACGCTAGGAAGAGAAAAATATTATTTTATAATTTATTAATAAATGTTTAGAAAAATATTACCAAACAATCGGAATGAGATTTTTCAGATGGAATTTTCTTATCGAACTTCATAAAAGATTGTAAATCATTTATTGGATTCTCCAAATTTAAAGTAGCTTTTAAATCAATCACGCTTTTAGATTTGTTTTGGGGAGTAAGGTGGTACGCAACTTTTTGATCCAACTTGCTCATGTCGTACAAAATACTTCGTCGAAGTTTGTTATTTTCGACACCCACTTGGGCAACTATTTCCTTTATTTCGTTTTTAAAAGAAATAAATTCTAAAAAAATATATAGTATTTGGCTTTAATAAAGAAAATTGAAAAGGGGTTTTTTTTAATTCATTACCATTTACATCAAAAGAAATATTGCCGATTAAGTCGGTTTGAACCGCAACACTTTTAGTAGGTGTTCCTTGATCAGGGGGGTTACCGCGTATTTCGATTCGAAACGGAAACGTTTTCGAACAGAATTTTGTTTTGGCAAATAATTAAAAAGAAAATATTTTTTTCGTTACAAAATTCTTTGGAGCCCGGCAGATCTTCTTCAAATAATGTAAAAATATAAAAAAGTAAAATTTTGCGTAAACCAATTTATTGTTACGGCATGTTGAAAATTTCCGAATTCGAACGATTTCTTTCGAATAAAGTTACGCGGTAACCCCCCTGTTTGAGAAGTGCAATGTGCATCAATTGTATCTACAGCATCTGGAACATTACAAAATAAGATGTTACAATAAAATTGTTTCCAAATTAATTCAATACTTCTGCGTGTTGTTAACTTTTGACGATTTGCTCCTTCAGATGATGTCGTTGGGTTGAAGTCCAAAACTGAGTCTAATAGATTTTGTACATCTTAATTAAAAGATAATGTTATGTTGAGCAAACATTTTCCAA
Organism: Pegoplata infirma; assembly: GCA_963921195.1. Lineage (NCBI taxonomy): Eukaryota > Metazoa > Arthropoda > Insecta > Diptera > Anthomyiidae > Pegoplata > Pegoplata infirma. The sequence goes on along the minus strand of OY992538.1, from coordinate 79,456,459 downwards.
GACAGCAAAAAAACTTACCTCTATTTTCATCTTGTTTTTTTTGTGGTTTTTCTTTGTTTTTAACCATTTTATGTATTTTCACTTATAATTTTTCGACCGAAAAACTTGAAAAGAAAAATAAATTGTGCCAATAAAAAAAGTACTGTTGTAACTGTTTATTACGCTTTTTTAATAACAGAGTTGCATTATTTTTTAAATTGATGTCATGTTTGGAGTGTATTCACAATGCAGCAGCAGGCAGAGGGCGGCAACACAAACAAATTTCAATTTTTTCAGGATTCATGTACTTTTGTTTAACAAATAAATCATTTTCGTGGCAGATATAGTTGTAAGTCTTGCGCATGGAAAGAGGGAATATTTTTTTTTTACTTTTTTGATGGTAAAAAATCTTTGGCACAGCCGAATTTAATACTATTGTTAAAATTTTAAATAAAATATTTTTTTCTTGTTTGGTCTTTATATTAATTCAACAAGGGTGGATTTTTTTTAAATGAGTTTCTATTATCTATTTACTGCATTTATTTTTTTTTTCACAAAACAAACACTTTTTGAGTTAAAAAATAAAAAAATCAATAAATTTAAAAAAATGGTTGTAAATTTAGTAAATACAGTGCTGCCGCAGCACTGCAGGAGTGGTACTGACGCAGTACTGGGGTTACACAAAACCAGTGTTGTGGCGATGCTGTATTTTTGTAACCGTCGGCAATTTCTGACTGGGAAGTTATAGCTTTTGTTTACTTTTCTTTTTTGTGTTTGCTTAAACTACAACAACATGAAAAAAATAAAAACTCCAAACAGAGCAGTAGCGGAAAACAAATTTTATTGTTGTAGCCTACAAATATACTACAGTAGTATATTTGTAGGCTACAGTATTACTACAGTATTACTACAATAGTATTACTACAGTATTACTACAGTAGTATTACTACAGTATTACTACAGTATCACATTGTAAACAAATGTTGCAATATAAAAACGTGATCATATTAAAAATTTCGTTAAGATGGTGTAAAATGAATACAACATCGAAAAAAGAAGAATAATAATTTTTAATAAAATTCTTTTAATTTTGGTCAAAAAAATATAGAAAAATTTTGAATTTTGTCGAATTTTTCGATATTTTCGAATATGTACGCGATTTTAGTATTATCGGTCTAGACGCTCAGAAGTTATGAGAAAAACCGTGACATTAACATTGGGTTAGAGATGGGCGCTGGTCACGTGATTTGCGTGATTCACGTGAATCACGGGTGAGTGATTTTCATTTAAATCACGTGATTGTGAGTGAGTGTGAGCTAAAAAAAAAATTGAGTGAGTGAGTCATTTATTTTTTGCGTGAGTTTGCGTGATAAGATTTTTAGATTAGCCCAATTTTTTTATTTTTTGTAGTTTTTTTTTGGTAAGAAAATTTTATTGCGTGAGTAGATTTTGTGTGACTTACGCGTGAGCGTGATTGAATCTGGCGTGAGTAAGATTTTTATTACTCACGTGAATAGTGAGTGAGCGTGAGTAAAAAAAAAATTGCGTGAGTGATTCGATTATTTTTGCGTGAGCTTGAGTGAGTGTGAGTCAAAATCCACTCACGCACCCATCTCTACATTGGGTATTTCGAAAATTCACGTGTTGAAAAATACACAAAACATGGTTTTAATTAGAGATACCCATATGGGCGCGTGAGTGATTTTTGACTCACACTCACTCACGCCCACGACAGGAATTTTTGAATCACGCACACTCACTCACGAGCAAATTTTTTCTACTCACACTCACAATCACGTGAGTAAATTTAATACAACTCACACTCACGTGCACTCACTCAAGCTACACTCACACTCTCGTTGACTCACACTCACGAAACTCTTATGCATACAAAAAAAAAATTTAAAAACTAAAATTTTAAAAATCTTTTAAAATTTTCAACAAAATTTAAAGTTCAGCGTAACTTAAAAAATCGACTCACGCACACTCACGCAAAAATCTTACTCACGCACACTCCACTCACACGTGCATGAGTAAAATTGAATTTAGTCACACTCAAGCGTGGTCACGCGTGAATCACGTTCTAATCTGCTCATGTGCCCATCTCTACTTTTAATGACAAGGGAACACCACAACAATGTTTGTCAAAGTTTTTTTTTGAGAAGTTGAATTATAATTTTACATTAAAACAATCCAACCCTATTCTTTATACACATTAAAATAAAACAGTTATGTTAAACAAGATTAGTGTGTGTGTGTGTTATAGTTTTATTAAATTTTCTCTTTGTAGGCTACAAAAACAATATTTGTAGGCTACCAAAAATAATTTGTAGGCTGCAGGTAGGCTACCAAAAATAATTTGTAGGCTACAGGTAGGCTACCAAAAATAATTTGTAGGCTACTTGTAGGCTACACAATTCTAATGTTTTTGTTTTTTTTGCTACTTATTCATTTTTAAAAACAATCGTAAGCTTTCGCTACAAAAACAGAAATGTGCAAGTATTAGTAGTTATAGCAATTGAATGATTTACATATTGTTTGTTTTTAAAACTACACATATCGTCAATTTTGGTTGTTTTAGCTACTTTCTTCGTAGTAATTTAAACGCTGATATTTAGTTGTGCTTGTAAAATTATTTAAAAATTATTTGAAAATCATGTAACTATTTTGTTTTTTAATTAAAAAAAAAAATGGAAATGGTGTTTTTCACATGTTTTGTATTTTTTTTGGTAAAAGCGAAAAACAAAATTTAATTGTACAAAATTTTACAAAATATGCATACCGGTAGTCCCGGGAATACCGGTAATACTGTCAGAACCGGAACCGGGAATACTGGTATACCCGGGAATAATTCAAGAACCGGGAAACCGGTAACATTTCCCGGTAATACCGAAAACCGGGAATACCGAAAACCGGGAATACCGATATTCCCGGTACTACGCTACTGACCGTAGGCACTAATTTGGACCATTATTGAAAAAGATACTAGTATAGGAACAATCTCCAAATATTTGAAAGTTGGATATTTTTTAAATGGGTCATCAAAAAAACCTGAAAAAGAGTTTTCGAAGAGTACTGAACACTGTAAAAATATTGGAAAAATCTAAAAAACAATTTTTTTCAAAGTCTCCGATTTGCCATGGAATGCCCCATATTTACTTAGTGGGTTCCTAGACCGATATTGTGGACTCGGATTTCAGAAATCTATTAAAATATTTCAAAGCATGTTTTAACTTAAAATTTTGCCAAAAAAAAAAGCTGCACTCCTAGTGTTAATTTTTTAAGAGAAAATACTCTTTGAAAACTTTTTACTCTTTTGCATATTGCAAAAGCTTAAAAGTTTTTATTGCTACCTTATAGAATGGCAAATTGCATTAATACTTTTTAGTATTTTTTTAAAACTACCCAGCTACCAACAAAAGTACGTGTAGTAGAAAATTTCATCAAACTAAAAATAATTTGTTTAAATTTTGTTTAATAAACAATAAGAAACTCGAAATAATTTCCAATAATGAGTAAACCAACATTGTACTATGCACTATTTAGTCCTCCAGCTAGAACTTGTATGATAACAGCTAAATTAATTGGTTTGGATTTAGATTTAAAGTGAGTTTAACAATTTAATTAAATTTTATTAAAACAAAAACTTGCTTACATAATTAACAACAATACAAT